>JADLZK010010260.1:0-510512 GCA_015847255.1 Hyparrhenia diplandra
CATATATGAGCATTAATATATGAAACAAATGAAGCATATATGTGCAAATATATGAAATGTACATATGCAAATATTCAGAACCTACTATTGAAACATTTTTTACATATTATTGGTACGTTGCAACATGTGTATGCTTCTTTATGATCATGTTTGTTAATGCAAATGGTTGTCAAGTATTGTCCGTCACTAAACCAACTTGGACACACTTAGGATGCAAATGGAGCATTGTACATGTTGATGGCATTGCTTCAATTAAGCTTCAAAGTAATAAATATGTTTATTATGATCTGCTAGCTAGACTCTTTGCATGATTGTGCACCCCTAATAAAGTTGTATTAAATTTAATAAGGAACAAACTTTGCTTAAGGGTCATGCCATGAAAATGTGCCTAACTTTTTTCTAACAGTACTCACGAGTGAGCCTTAGGGTTGTTTTTGGAGACTGAAATATTCTAAGTCATGGAGATGTCAACCTGCATGCCGCTGTTCTCATGTTTTTGTTCAGCAACTTGGCTTGATCCCAAAACAAAAAGTTGGAGGAAATTCATTGGAAATAAAATGTAAAAAGTTGGAGTTAGTTTGACCAAGTTTTGACCTTAGAATGCAAGTTTCCATGACCATCGTCAATGTGTTGACATTGCTGTCTTGGTAACTAATTAACAACTAATCTAAAGCTCTAATGGTCTAAGTGCCATAAAAGGAAGTTGTAGAGCTTCTCACCTTGGTTTCAAACTTAGTTTTGGGCTCATTATTTGCTTTTTAGCACATAACCTTGGCCACATAGTTGCACGCCATGTGTTCGATGAATTGACAATGTGGACCGCCATGCATAGCAATGTGTGCCCTCGCGCTACATGCGACCCAAGATCCTCTATGGGGCGCTGCCACCTCAATTGGGAGCACCCCCACCTCTCTAACTTGCACTTGCCTCACCCTACAAATGGGCTTGAGACATGTGTCTCCCATGGATGCTTGGGCTAAAAACTCCATGGTCGCCGTTGCTCCTTTGCCTCCGCCTTCCTCCACCCAAGACAAGTATGGAATCACCTCCTCATGTGCCACCCCTCCGCCCCTCCCCCATCTTCACCACTTTCGCCCATTGACCGGGCGTGTTGGAAGCCGCTAGTGCGCTTTGGCGGCCTACTTAACGCCCCAAACCACCATCGGTCGAGCCCAGGCGACTACCAAGGGTGTGTCGAGGTCCGAAACTCGTTCCCCTCCACCGTATGGGCCCGTGGATTTGGGGTCGGGTATTCAAAATTTTTAAATGGTGCAAAAAAAAATTGATGACCTAAAAGTATAGATTTATAGCACAAGTTAATACCAAAATGAGACCTGAAGTATGTTATTTTGAACCCAAGAGGCATTATAAAATTGGGAAGCCTCGCTTTGTGATGTTATTTTCCTTTTTGATGCATACACATGTTGTATGCTATGTATATAAATTGTTTTGTCAAAAAAATTTGGGTATTCAATTGAATACCCTTGCATCAAAGCAGCGCTACACCCTCCACTTGTACTCTACTAATAAGCATCCCCATGGCTAGAAATCACAAACCCATCACCTCCCCCAACTCCCCTATCGCGACAGGGGACCTCATGTAGGAATTTGATGAAACAAAAGGACCTTTAGTGTAATTTGTGACTCTTGTGAATAGTGCTACCAAGACTTGTTTGCTTGGTTTAATTAAAGTATCCGAGGGGCCCCCGGATGAAAAAGTTCCCAAAAGTCTTTGTCCTATATGGTTTCTCTTTTTTTCCTTGTCAAAAATCTGGTTGAATTAGATTTGTTCCCCATCTTGAACCCTCAAGTCCCCATGAAACTCCACAAACCGGTTGGTCACTATGGCCGAAATCTTCAACGCTTGATAGCTATGCATGTTGAAGCAACTCACATAGAATGAGTCGTGATCCTACCCCCATGGTGGAGGTCATCGCAGGTGGTCGGGATCGGGATCATGAGGACTTTGATAAAAGGGGGCAAGGAAGGGGACATGGGTGAACAAGCAATCGCCATAATGTGTGCAAATGCAAAAAGCTATACGGGCAAGAATAAGAACATGGATCTAATGAATCTTTAAGGAGTCGATCCACAACTCTAGCAAGGCGATCAATATGAGCAAAGTTATATTGGCTTAGAACAAGAACATGGAGCCAATGGATCTTGAAAGGAGCCGTCGACAACTCTAGCAAGATGATCAATGAGGATATGCAAAAGAAAACAAGAGAGACCATTTGGGTTGCCAAAGGCTGCAGGTCCCATGCCGATCAAAAGGAGGATGAGCTAATCACCGGTAACCATCCAAGAGATACTTGTGAAATTTATCTTCTTAGAGACCGCCATAGTGTAAGGTCCTAAATGGCTAGAGGGGATGAATAGCCTAATAAAAATTCTACAAATTCATGGAGCAAACTTGTTAGATAAACAAAGCGGCGTAAATGCAAATGCTCTCTAGCTCTACCAAGAAGCCACCTATTTGCACAATTCTAGTTGAACTAATGTCTCTATCACAAACACAAGGTTATGTTGCTACTTTACTCCTATGTGAGTTCACTACACAACTAACAAGACCACTAGCACAAGTAAAGCAACTAGAAACTAATCAACTAAGCTACACAAGGTATATATGAGTCAATGTAATTGCAAGAGAGGGGAGAAAAATGTTATACCAACTTGTAGAGGCTATGATCCAATCACCAATGGAGATATGCAATCATAAAAGACAATATGAAGCCAATCACCAAAGGATACAATGGATAAGTTGATTTTTCCTCCGAGGTTCACTTGTGCACCGGCAAGCTAATCCTCGCCGGTGTCGACCAACACTTGGATGGTTTGTGGAACAGCGGTGACTCGCTAGTTGGCCCCTCGGGCTCTCCACAACCCCACTCACAAGAGAGGTAACTCAATGACACGAAAGCAATGTGTTTTCAAACCTACCACAAATCAACCCAAGCCAAGAACAATCTCCAACTCTTGCCAACGCCTCCACCAAGTCACCAAGCCGGGCTAGGAGCAAAGGCGCCCAAGAGCAACAAGAAATAGCCCCGACTACAAGACCTTCAAGTGCCTCTAGATGCAATGACAAGCAAATGCACTTGAAATCTTGCTCCCAATCTCAAAGATGTGCAAGCATGCAAGCAATAGAGAGGGAAGGGAAAGGCTCAAACAGGTGTTAGAATGATTCAAAATGCCAAGAGGCCTCACCCATGGCCGACCATCCCACTTATATAGAGGTGGGGAAAACTCCCACTTCAAAACCAATTCCTGCGGACCTGCGCTCCACGCCATGCCATGTGTCAATGACCATTTGAATTCAACCGTTGCCACACGTTTTTCCAACATGCGCGGCGCCAAAGACGCTAAACGCGCGTCCGGGAGCGGCTCGGGACGCGGTCTAATAAGCCTCCGCCAAAATCGTCCTACCACGGGGGCGGCCACCCTCTTGTCGGACACGCCCATCGGGCGTTCGGAGCGCGTACAACTCACGAATCCGGCCTCGCCCGGCGCCTCCAACATGCGCGCCGCGGCGCAACAACGGGGCCGGCGTCCACACAAGCGTTACCGCCCGAGCGGCTCAGCGCGAGACGATCCGGGTACCGTGTGAACCCACGGTGCGCTAGGCAGCGCCGGGCGTCCGGCGCTTGCGAGGCGGCGTCCGGCGCCTATAAAACACCATTTTACGGCTTGTCGACACTACCAACTTCTCCACCTTTGCTCAAACAAGCTAGCCAACAAGTGTATCAACTTGTGCTCCAAAGTTAGCATGTTTTTCACCACCAACTTGCATCCGGCCGCAATAGAAAATAAACATTTCATTTTCTCAAAAACAAAGGAGCGGTACTCAAACCCATCTCAACCCCTCGCAAACAACCATCGCGTTCAGAATGTGCCGACACCACCAAGTGTACATCACCAAGTGCTTTGTGTGTTAGCATTTTCATAAACAATTTCGAAAAAAAACATGGAGTAATACACAAGCACTTGGTGATGTACACTTGGTGATCACATTACTCCATATTTTTTTTCTAAAACCCATCTCAACCCTGCAAAAAAAAAACATGATTCAATTGACTCTTCAAATTACTCCATGTTTTCGTTTTCAAAACCATCCTTTATCTCTAGTTTTAGAGAGAGGCTGCACAGCTTTCTAAATTCATTATATTGTATTACTCTCATGATTTTTTTTCACACAAGGAGCTTTTAGACAAGTTATTAGAGTATAGAGAACAAAAATTTAGAAGTCTATTGAAGACTCTAGGGATGTACAAATAGAATATTTGTTGAATGGCTTTGCAATTATGAATTTAGAGATTGAAATTTATACTCTTGGCGGAGCTGCTCTAAACAAAATGAAAATCGGATGTACGGGGAGCAGGTTTACGGGAGCGCGGCCGTTCTGATGCCGAACTTAGCTGTGTGCTTGTAGGCCTCGATAAGGTTGTAGATCTAGTACGGTGACTCGGTGAGTTGTGTGCGCTCAAATACTACAGCTTGTATTCAAAGGTTGAGGAATAAAAATCCCTGCCTGCAGCGCATCATCAGAACTGAGAAAGTTTCATGATAGGGAATTTTATAACAAAACTAGCTGTATCACAGCTGTAGCTTAGGGGAAAAACGCAACATTTTCACATCATTTTTCTTTCCAGTTGCAATCCCTTGGCTACAGCAGCACAGACCGTAACAAATACTAGGACCCCAAAAGCTGCATCTGCGTATCAGCAAAATTTTCAAATCAGGTCATCATTTTCTCATTTTCCTATCAGGATCAGTTCTACTCAAAAGGGTTGGTCACAGAATCAGGAACTCCAGTCATATGCTATCCATGCTAATTCGACCTCACTTCTGAGCTCCATATCTGCCATGCCTCAAAAAATATCAGTGAATCGATACACGAATATTCTGTCCCTGAGCAGACATGCAAATTCCAGAACACTTGAGCTCCATATCTCGATCCACATATTATACTCATAGGCTTAACTACGTCTCTAGTGAATCAACCATTTCAATGTCGACTGGACCACCGTTTGCCACCGGACTTGAACCTCCAACTCGTCGGTAGAAAAGCACATATGCTGCAGGTGTCCTGATCTCATCCTCGTTAACAGAGGAAACATGACTATCATCAAAATGATACCAGTTGTCCTCTTCTACTAGCTGCAAGTGACAGCAGAGTTCAGGAAGCTAGCAAACACACATACAATAATGCAAACAAATATACATATACATATACATACATAATACATACATAATTTACCAGACACAAAAAATCAGGTACCTTTGCGTATGCAGAATAGTGTCCACCACCGAGACCGCCATAATGATTTATCACTGCATAGAGTTCATACATGGGGTGCTGGTCACCTCTAGATGACGGCTTCACATACTTGCTCATATTGAGGTCATGAATAGGAAAATTCACAAATGTATCAAGCTTGTTCTTCATATACCGGCTGTATGAGAACCTTTTTCAAATGAACTACCAATATCTCAGGCAACCTCCACAAGTCCAGTTTCTTGCTAGCTTGTCTGTGTTCCTTGCACCCAGGGCAGTACCTGTTTTGATAGGCATTACAACAGTAAAAAAACTATTAGATACCAACAAAAAATTCATTTCAGATGAGAGCAGTTTGCAAAAGCATCTCAGTTAACAGAGCCAGAAAATTACTAACCACATATCGTCCAGGCCCCAGAGGTTCTTCCTTCAGAAAAGCATCCAAGCATGAAAATAAATTGACTGCTTCTTGTCGGGTCTTCTTTGACATAAAACCAGGCTTGAAGACTTCAGGAAGTCCATCCATGTAATCAATATTGTACATCCCATGCTCTTTCTCAGACCAATCCATCAGAACCCTAATAACTTGTCCTAAAACACGATTAGAATCCGTGTCTATAGCATTTCTTGAACTACCTTTTTCATCAGTCAATGAAAGCTGAAACGGTAAAAGCTCATCGTCAGCTGCATTATCATCCTCACTTGATCTTGATGTAGAGAGACCTTCGTCAGAGGTGGTGCCATTATCCGTCAGTACAATACCATCCAGGCTTGGCCCATTGCCATTTAACTTGACAGCAGACACATCAGGGCTATGTGCTTTTGCTCGGACAAATGGAACCAAGACAGCAGATACAGCCTCATAAATATCAGATTTTCCAGTAGAGTCATTTGGAATACAAGTCACAATGGGGCACCCAATGAGCTTCCTATTGATACTAAACTGAGGCTCCACAGGAAATCTGGGTGAAGGATCAAGAGCTTATCAACACTTATGACAACCATAAAGTATAATCATCTTATGACAACCATAAAACAACATGGCACACAATACAAGATAAAGTATAATCATCTAGTTGTTGTCATAATCACAGGAAAAAAAAAACTGAAATAAATAAACAGAACATAAAGGAGAAACTACCGGTATATATATGGTTTTAACATACAATAGCCCATAGAGGCATAGACCATGACCGTGGGCGTGTTTGGTACATTCGCCTCACCTGTTGCCAGTCTTGCCAGCAGTGGAAGTCTATGTTACACGAGTACGGGTATACGCGGATACGCACTTTCTTAAAATAAAACCCACTAAAATGGTGTATCTAAGTATCCGCGATCCGAAAGTATCCGACAGTATCGGATACGGATACGCCACCCCTCTTGAAGTATCAGTGTAACATAGGTGGAAGTAGGTATGAAAGTGAAAATGAAAGATTTCATTCACCGGGCTCATTTCTGTAATAGTGATGTTGTATCTGATCGTTTCTACCATTACCGTATTTTAACTTTTGATTTTTTTAATACTTTTTTCAGTCTCCTTGCCACTGACACCCTTTCCCACACCGTGCAGAGTGGGAGCTCCCTGCACTGGGTACGGCAGTATCGTATTTATGTCGTTAATAAATAGTTAAAATGAATATATGGTGAATTTCCAACTAACCGGGAATAGTTTCCACATAGTAAATATCCGTCGTTTCCTATCATTTCCATCCCTACAATTGAGAGAAATTTGGCTCCCTAGGGCCTGGCATGGTTGAAACCTTGAAACCATGAGCCCCGAGGAGGTAAGCAAGAAAACTAAACGCTAGCACACCAATTTCTAATCCGCTAGGCAAGGCAAGGGCTAGCAAGGGTTTCAATTGTTCCCTAACACACAGAAATATCATGTGTTCCTTACATCTCTGTATAGGGAGGGAGATGCAGTATCATCAGCTCACCTGTCTGCCCTCCGATGCAGGATCTCCAACCTCAAAAGTTTTTCATGACCAACAGGGAGCCTATATGCAACAAGTATATCTTCATCCTTTATAGTATGAAGTCCCTCAATTGGATTTGTTAGGTAACGGTAGATCCGACGCCATATACCTAAAAAATAGAAGTATCAGCTGATAAGTTGTTTGCTGTAAAAGCATGAGATTATACAATTAACTGCAAAGTCAGACCCATCTTTGTACCTCTGCAAGCAACAATGACTCAGAATCTTTTAAGCAGCAAACATCAGCAAGGGCTTTAATAAGATCTCGGCAGTTTCCATTTTTCTGTACAGTCACAGTGTAAGGCATTGGAAGAACATCTCCAATACCACTGAATACAGTTACTGTAATCATCCGAGTAACTGTTGATGGCAATGGCAGCGACAAATACATAAATGGGTCAAAGGTAACAGAGATTTTGTTACAAACTGGGCACACCAATGTTGACTTGTATTGACCCTGCAGCATGAACCAACAAACCAATAGATTAAGGTATGGCTTTACACAGAACACAGATGGAATTATTATTGAATATAGGCCAGTTTATCAAATTGATAGTTTCAAATGCAGAAGTTTGAGCCGAAGAATACAGAAGGCTTCTTTGGTGAAATTTAAACATATAATAGCCAGTGTTATTTTCCAAAAGAATGGTAGCAATACCCTCTTCTCAGTTTACACAAAAAAAACACCAATACATCTAAGGCTGGATAACGAGCCAGCTCGGCACGGCACGGCTCGTTTTGGCTCGTTAAGATAACGAGCCGAGCTGGCTCGTGAACCATATATAGAAATACAAATTCCTTATTCTAACAAAAATAATGCACGGCATGAAGTAATACAAAAAAAAAAAAAGATGCTGCTTTTTTCCTTGATGTCCGGTTCGTTTGGCTCGCGAGCAGCTCACGAGCTGGCTCGAGTTGGCTTGTTGGCTCGGCAGAGTGGGCACGTTATCCTAACGAGCTGAGTCGAGACGAGCCAGTCACGAGCCAAGCGAGCTAACCAGCTTCAAGTTTTTTCTATTCTAATTTTCTTTCTTGACTTGATTATTTTCTCAACTTTCAGTTCACAAAAAACAAGAAAACACCAATACATCAATAAACAGAAAAAATAAGAAAAAGAACAGGGATTCAATACTCACCCTTGATCTCGATTAAAAATTTTAAAACAGAACAGCTTTATCTTCATACATACACTCTTTCATCAATTCCCCAGAGCATAATCTTTCGGAGTTTAAATCCACAAACTTCTGTTCAAAGAACTAATCTACGAGGAGCTAGGTGGCATTTTAAATTTGCCTCGACGAGGACTTGAACCTGGGTGGGTCTGGTTATACATCCAAACCCTCAACCAACTGAGCTATCTCAGCTACCTTAAGGGTCACACTTTTTTTTTTCTATTCTAATTTCTTTCTTGACTTGATTATTTTCTCAACTTTCAGGTTTTCTTAATGGCCAAATGGTATATGGCTGGGCAACAATTGTAAAAGAGAAATCTGAACTAGCAAAACAATAGCAAATTGAGAAGTAAAACTCTCAGGTGGAATAACACAGAATTGGGTGCAACAAGTAACAAAAAGATAACCCAAAGATCAGCTCAGTTTAATCTAAAATATTTTCCACAAATTAGGAAACAAAGGCCATGTAAAAAATTTTACTTACTTGAAACTTATCTACAATTATGGAGTCATTTCGAGCTTTATGGTAATTCCAGCATTCTTCAGAAAATTCATCATCTGGACGGCCATCAGCATCCTTTGCCTCAATATATGGTTTCTTTTTACACGGTTCAGATCTTCATGCAGACCATCCAATAGGAACGCAAGTAGCTCCTGTAGTAAAGGGTATTATTATACAACAACAACAACAACAACAACAACAACAATAACAACAACAACAACATAGCCTTTAGTCCCAAGCTAGTTGGGGTAGGCTAGAGATGAAACCCATATGAAACAAGTATGAAAGACCACACACACACAAAGGCATAAGACAAAAGGTAAAAGATGGTAGATAGAAAAAGAAACAAAGGTCAAGGTTCAGGTGCACGCTGATAGCTAGCCTCCATGCGCTTCTATCCATAGTTAACTCCTTGGAGATATTCCACTCCTTAAGGTCTCTCTTAACCGACTCGGCCCCAAGTCAGTCTAAGGTCGACCTCTACCTCTCTTTACATTATCTACCCGCTCTAAAAACCCCACTACGCGACCGGCGCCTCGGGGAGGCCTCCATTGAACATGTCCAAACCATCTCAACCGATGTTGAATCAACTTCTCTTCGATAGAAGCCACCCCGACCCTATCCCGAATCTCTTTATTCCTAACTCTATCCCTTCAAGTAAAGGGTATTATTATGCTGAGACAAAATTTAATAAAGTCATACCACAAACCCAAAAAATTGATATTCACACAAATGGAGAAATTACAAAGACATTCAGGTAACAGTTAAACACAAGAAAGAACCACTATTCTGAAAAAGAATCATACATGGTGCCTAAATACAATGCAACGTTGCAACACAAGTCCAAGAATGAGCAGTAAAGCAAAAGTAACATAATCTGAAAAGTTGAATAACTAATAAAGAGCAACTATCATAAACGAGTGCTTAAGAGATGTATATCAGCAAGTAATGCCACTTACCTATAAAGAAATGAAGGAAATGTCAGAATGCAATGGGATAGGACAGAAATGGGGAATCAGGGAGAATACATTACAAGAGATTTGGAGAGCCCTGGAACTAAGGTGGTCAGTGTTTCAGAAAAAAGAACTCGAAGCGATGGCAAATTATTCAGAGCATTCTAAGCATCTATGGCCAAAAGGGCTTTGTAATAATGAAAGTGGATGCATTTTGTTCAAAAGTAGCAGAAGATTTCTGAATCTATAGCAAGCAGCAATGTTTCAGTTAAACGGAAGTTCCAACTTAATACACCAATCCCATAGATGAACCCAAAAAAAAAAAATTTAAAATGTATCCTCTGAGTTGAGGTCAATTCCTGTTTAAAATAAGACCAACCTGAGAGTCATGCTGATTATATCCACTGAACTGTGGAGCAAAACGAGAAAGTTTTGATTTAAATGCACGTGGAGCAATAGAATTTCGACCAGATGACCAGAGTTTTCTAAGTAGCTCTCCAAATGCTATCGCAAGTTCACCCTGCATGTTAAAAAATCCTCAAACATCAGTAAAAACTCCATCTAAGTTAGCTTTCTCCAGTCAAAGTTCAGAATAAGAATGAACCTATACCTGGAGGCCCAGTGGATTTTCTGCGTTTATTTCACAAGTATAGTCCTCCAGAAAGTACTGCACCAGTGGAGGTGTATGAACCAAGGATTGTATGGCACTATTCATGAAGCATGTATTACCCAAGTTATGCAATCCACTCAATCCATGAGTGCCATCTTTAGTTCCATTGCTGAGACTATTGTAACCATCTTCACCATCCCTTAACAAAGAACTGAAGCTATTATCTTGTGAAAAACTAGAACCAATCCCAGATGAAAAACCATTTGAAAATGTAGGCCCTCCAGCAATAGAAAATGATGATGTGGAGGGTTCTAATGGAATTAAAGCCAATTCATCATTTTTGGATCTTGTACTGAAATCTGAACTGCTCTCGCCTAGTTTCATCTCTAAGAGGATCTACAAGCATAAGGCAAGAAAGAATAGTTATTGCAAAGCCAGAAAATAGCTACAACTTAACAATCACCATCTACTAATACTAAATAAATGGATAAAAATCAAACACTTTTGGGAAGGCACTAGCATTAGTGCCACAAATAGACCAGAACAGAATTTTATTTTGGAGGGATGCATGAATGCATCCAGCATAAGTTCATTCTGATTACAACACAACAAAACTCAATAGCTATCATAAGTACACGGAAGTACGACCGTCACCCAAAAAGCATAATAATTATATTAAAGTCTAAGAGTAAACTTTATCACCCATCACATAACAATGAGATGATTGTACAAAACAAAGGCCAAGCAGCATAAGAAAAGAATAAATTTTTAACTGTTCAGATCCTATTTTGCTCACACCTAATGCCCACAGGTGCTTGACAAACTTTCGTGGAGGCAAAGATGACAACTTAGGCAAAGTTAGGCAGAAGTTTATACCTATAACAAATAGGCTTAACAATGAGAGTCCGTAGCATTAGAAATTCATGATAGGAAAATATGATTGGTCTTCCCTTTGGTTGTTTTCATGTGCATTTCTAAAATGAAGCCGTAGCGTTAGACGGGCACTATACTATTAAGTTAGTATAGCAATACTAGCCATGAATGAAACATGCCAAATCCCCTCAATACTGAGCTTGTCAACGAAGAAATAGTGAACTGAAGGGTGGTCAACAGTTTTTTAAGGCCTAATTGGTAGCCTCTATTAGCCTGTATCCAGGCTTGTGCAATGCAGTTTGCTTTTGTTTAATTGCCTATGCAGGCTTGCATGGTGCTCAAAGCAGGCTCAATGTTGCATTTGCTAGTCCGTCAAACTTGGTCGTATTAAACAAGGCAGGTTTACACAAGCCAGTGCACACACAAAAAATGAAATATTTCCCACATTCCTCTGTTTTTTCCCTCAAAAACGCAGAACTGCGATTTCATTATATTAAGAAGAAAAAGGGGGGAGAGACCCCAATTACAACACACACCACACCACCCCAAAGTAAAAGTACATACACACTTGTGAAAACAAAGAGGCGACCAAGAGTCCAAGACTAGGCATTCTCAGGCTACAGAGCTAAGGGGGAGAGGGATGGGGGAGGAGGGGAAGCCAAGAAAATAGCCCCCAGGCCCCGCCACAGCCCACAGCCGCCTCTCCTCTAAAAGCAAAACCCAAAGCACCACATACCTCTGCTAGAAACATGAGACCTCAACTAGAACATCAGGTTCCTTAAAGATTGCTCCTGATTGACATCAGTGGCTGCTCACCGTGTGGGCGTGTGGCCTGGGTTGTTTTTTGCGTATAAGCTCGATGACTTTTGTTAATCAACCCGTGGTCCTATTCAGCCGATTGGTACAATACCAACGCGTTTTCTATTATATTATGTATAGACCCTGTGTGTAAAATCTATTTCAGTGTGAAGAAGAGAAATCAAAATCGGCGTCATCTTTGTGTAAAGCCGCTCATTGGCAAATTTGCAGGGGGCTCCCTCCCACCCAACCCTATCTTCTCCTTTCATTTCCCCCTCTTCTCTCCGCCACCACCGCCATGCCGCCTGGTTTTCTGCTAGCTACACGTAAGGCTGGACAAAAAACTCATACCTCGCTAGCTCGCTCGACTCGCTCGTTAATGGCTCGGCTCGAGCTCGGCTCGCTATATAATGAGCTAGCTTGTTTTGTAACAAGCTAGCTCGTTTTATAACAAGCTAGCTCGAGTTGGCTCGTGAGCTGCTCGCGAGCCATAACGAGCCAAAATAAGTAACAAATACTATATGAATCAATGGAGTCAACCAATGGAGGATGATGGATCATGTCATAAATGATAGCATATTTTTCATTGCAAAATTCAGTATTTTGTTTATTTTATATATGCATGTGATGTGTTTCTCGCTGATTTGCGATTATAATCTTTGTGCATATGTTTTTTATGATTTGGCTCGCTAGCCAAACGAGCCAGCTCGAGCTCACTAACGAGCCGAGCCGAGCTAGCCTTCTGGCTCATTTGTATAACGTTCCATAATGAGCCGAGCTATAACGAGCCGAGCCACTAACGAGCCGAGCTGGCTCGATATCCAGCCCTAGCTACACGCACCTCCTGACCACACGCTCCTCCTGGATTACAGATCCGTTGGTCAATCTGGATTTGTCCGTCCCAGAGGCAGAGTTGCATTTTTGATGTTCAGGTCTAGAAATCCAGCACTACGGACATCTATGGGCCTAAGGCGAGGTCGGAACAAGCGGCGAAGCAGTCAGTACAGATAATCTGCGCTGCCACCGCAGCTGACAGAGATGCCGGAACCGATGAGATGTTCGTCCTCCCCGACAACACCACTTGATAACAGGTTTGGTTTCTTGTTTGCATCTCCCTCCACAATCCCAGTGCCGCTTCTGATTCTGAGATTGATCTATTTCTCAGGATAACCAAAGTCCTAGAAGGCGACGACCAGAAGGATGAGGATTTATGTAATCCTGATGACTTGCCCTCAATTTGTAGGTTGTAGACAGCAGTACCTATTTTCTTCCTTCTATTGCAAGACCTGTCTGGTGCCCACTACTACTAACCTCTGTAGTTTTTTTGATTTGCTCCTACCATACTGTTGTGCTGCATAGTTCCTTATGTGCGCTCATGTCTCCTTCCTTCCTTGCAGGGGAAACAATGGCAACACGAGGAAATGCAGAATACTTCCGTGCAGGGGAAACGATGGCAACATAAGGAAATGCAGGATACTAGTGACAAAATCGACAGTGATTTTACTGAAGACGCGAGACCCCATCTGATCCTCATTTCTCCCCTGTTGACTTATTTATGTTCCTAGCTCTCATTACTGGATGTCACCAAAAAGGCTTTCTAGGGATGCAAGCGGCTAATGAACCCACATATAAGCTTAATTATATGCAGGTTCCCACAGTAACCTGCAAAAATTTAGCCTATATGTGGCTTCTCGCTGGCTAGCCCACTTGCATCCTTAGCTATCATTACTGGATATAGCTCTTTGATTTGTTTCATCAAGTGTTTGAGGCCACCTAACTTCTCTGGATCTGCACAGCAATATGTGAATTTGGGTTGGATGACCCCCCACATTATCTTATGGAGAAACAGCTTATGATCCCTGATTCTCTTCTGAACTTTGTTCAATCCCACTGTTCTAATCTTACTATAAATAATCACGGGCATGCCTTGTTCGCTGACAATGGTGATGAGATGAGAGATTTGCCATCGATTTTTGTGGAGTTCAACAAGTCTAAACGGGGAATCCAGTTCCTATAAGACTGCCTCCAGCATTGAGGAAAAAAAAAAAATAAAGATATACACAGCTCTGTGATTTACATGGTTGTGTGTTCTGCTTGTTATATGGATACTTTAGAGAATATTTAAAATATATGTTAGGTTCGTGTAAAGAGTAATGACATTTCGGGATGGATGAAGTAATCAAGTGTCGTATGAGGCCAGTGCATTAGCTACACAAAGAGTAGATGTCTTTGAGTGATTTTGCTTCGATGCCATTTTATGTTCGGTTAGCTTCAGGTTTCTATCGTGAAAAAATGATTTATGCCCTATTGGCGAATGTACTGCCGGATGGTTATGCCAATGGATGCCTGCTCCAGTTTACGTAGCGCTTTGTGATACCTTTTTGATTAGTGTCTGTTAGTGAAATACATTCTTTGTTGCCCATGCCTCTAATAATACTTCCTCTCGAATTTGTTAAAGATATAGCTATCTGATATTATTTTTCATTACCAATCTTCCGAACTCTGTCTCCACATAACAAATGTTAATACTTCTATGAATAATAGTGGTCAAAATCTCTAAAGTTTGACTATGTATCCCTAATAATTATCTATCCGAGAACAGAGGGAATGTTAGTATTTACTATAGGTGGTGAGATGTGTTAGCTCATATTTCTCATGAACTAGGATGGTCTGAGGCCTTTTTGATCATGCATGAGCTTCACTCATTGCTGTTTGCTTGCATGTCCATAGCATCAACAGCAAGTTTAAGTTGGTCATTTGTTGAGTGCTATTCTTTTAGAAAAAATTACATGGGAGTAGATAATAGATTTGCACTTTGTGCTTATGATTTGGTTGCCAAACTACGGCCATAGTTGATGTTTCCATTTTGGAAAAAAAAATCTGTCATTTTTCCGTTTACATAGGGATAAGTGTTGGCCCCTACAATCAGCACCAAGGTGATCAACACCTCTCCCTCTCCTCACCTCAACCCCTGAACCAAGGCGGAAGAAGAGCCGAGCTCACACACGCACACACTCTGCAGTTTCAGTCGTTGGACTGTACTGAACACCTCTGAATGTGACTGAATGAACTGAATTGCATTGAACTAGAGTACTCCTATATATACAATCTACTTGTACCATGTATGGTACACTAGAGTATGGCTGGTACAGCCCTCAACTACTTACTGCTGAAACCATCCAAGTATGGATGATGTACTTCTACCTACTCCTAGGGTACATGTGTGACATGAGCCACACCTTCTACATGGCTGTTCATGCCATCTTCATGGCTGACACCATGACTGTTGCTGCTGCATTTGAATGGACAGCACAAGCTAATCCTAAGCATGGCTACTTGCAGCACACAATCAAGCAAACAGCAGATTATGTCTCACAATAAGACTAAAGGGATATGATAGAAAAATAGTTTGAACTGCCATCATTCAGCCGGTTCTTATACTACATACTAGGATCAGTAACTGCCCTACATTTCCACAGATACTTTATCAAACAAAGACAATTTGTTGAGGAATCTAATGCCATACTCATTATGCACCAGGCAACTGAGGTCATCATGTCATGACTCTTTAGTTACTGCACTATCTGGATAGCATTCAATTGTAACTTAGTTTTTCTTCCCAAATTTTCTTCAGAAGGGTGAAATAAAGGAGTGTTTCCATTCTGAGGGACAGGGCATGGAGGCAAGGTTGTGAGCAATGGCTCGGAGAAGATAATGGAGGATTGTTCTCTAATAATGCTGTGACCAAAGCGTATCAGTCTTGTATAGGCCAGTTAATGGTGCAATTCAATTACGGGATGGCTAAGGCAAACAACAGTAACGATATATATTACTTTTTGTAATCAAATAACATTACATTTGTATGAACGCAGTTCCTTGGTTGAACGACACATATGTGTTACTCTTTGCAATTAATAACAGCAATTTGTATGAATGCACTACCTGAATTATCTTTGTGTGTATTCTCTGTTTACATATGCTGGGTAGAACGCGCAAAGTGCGTAAAATTTCTAGTGGAGGCAACTACATTCAACAAAACGTAAACAACCAAACACCACGTACCTCTAATAGAATCATAAGACCTCAACTAGGGCATGGAGGTGACTACTTGCAACAAAATGTAAACAATCAAACGCAATTTTATCAAATGCAGGTTGCCTGTGCAGAACCACCAAACATCAATCCACTGCATATGTTTACTCTTAGGTTATGCTGCATAAAATCTAATGCAGGCTAAGGGCTAATGTAAGCAACCAATCAAACCCAAATGCAGGCTAAGGGCTAATGTAAGCAACCAATCAAACCCTTACTGAATGGCGGAGATATATCTTAGCAAGAGACAGCTCGATAGATTGTAGAAAAAGTTTGAGGTTAGAAACATGGTTGGTGTAGTTGATGAGTTTAATCACTTAAGCAAACAGTAACCTAAGAAGATAAAGCCCCATTTGCTTTAGCATGCAGATTGTTCCTGCAAGCTGAAAGCACATTGTGGGTTACAACAATCTGCCCTGTTGGAATTTACAATCTGGTACCTAAGAACTTTTTATCAAAGGTACCTAAGAACTGATGGCATGTGAAACAGACTGCACAAGAAAAAAGATGGCAAGCAATAGTAACAACAACAAAACAAGCAACAACAAATGTCTTGTTAAAGATTTCAAAGAAACCATTCGATAATTTGAAACCCGTGAAAAAAAGGTAAAGAAAGCATAATACCTCCTGGTCCATAGTAAGTTGAGCTTCTTCTAGTGTCTCATTTTGATTAATCAACTTCTTGACCTTCAACCTTTGGTAATAATCCCAGATGACAATCTGAAACATTAAACAAAAATGGGAAAAGACTAGTAACTATAAAGCATGGCCTTTACTGATAAATGGCACAACGTGTCAAATACAACAGATGACACTGGTTATACCTCAGACTGCTCTACTGACATGAGTGAGCAAACCACTGAGTAAAGCTCATGAACTTTGGCCTGAAAGCATCAACAAACATATAATACAAATAAATCAGTTGCAGGGCAAATAAATTTGTCCAGTATGGAGGTATTTGAACTTGGGAATTTCAACAAAAAAAATACTCACTTCGTCACAAATTTTAAGTCGTTTTGGCTTTTCTAGGTACATATAGATCTATATAACTAAAAAAGCCAAAATGACCTACATTTTCGAGCGGAGAATACTGAGAAAAGTAGCTCATAGAAATTTACTGTCATGGATTCCCCAAACAAGCAAGCCATCCAGGATGGCCCCCAAATTCCTATTGAGCTGTTCAACATTCAATTGTGTTTGCTTAAAACGGAATTCAAGCTGTTGTTCAATGTTCAATGGAAGGCCCACAACCCATGAGAAATGTTATGGAATTGGCGAGAACATTGCAGGATGTGTGCTGATCGAACAGGACCACAGACAAGCGCACCACCACAGCTGCCATGGATACTTTCACCCATGGTACTGAAGCACACCACCACTGCTGCCATAGAATCCTAGATAGGTTTAGATCGCTAGATTAGGGACTAAGTCTCCTAGGACTATAAATACAAGGAGCTATGTAACCTCTCAATCTTAAGCAAGGAACAAACAGGCCAAAAGCCTTCTATTTCCTCCCTCTCCCTCTCTGTTGGAACTCTGATGCTTGATCCCAACACTGGTTGGACACTAAGCCTCCTCTTCTCCCCCAGAGTCTTATGTATTCCCCCTCCTCTCTTCCTCCCTAGCTCCCCTAATGGAAGGCCCACAACCCCTCTCCCCATGCCCTAAACCCTACCCACTGCCACTCTAACTCTGAAGCTAACTCGCCAGCACCTAGGGGCCCCTCCAACAGGGCTCTTGACATTTACTTTATTATTATGTGCAGTATTATTCAATCAATTAACAGCCAGCATATTTCCATTTTGATTTATGAGTCTAACAGTAAAACTCATCCATGCTAGTTATGACATTCTAAGTAAAGCTTGAGATATTTGCCAATTTGATTTCCAAAACTAGAGTTCAATTGAACAAAAACTGATAACAAATAAGCAATTTGGTACTGTATGTAACTGTAGCAATGTGACTAATGGTGTGACTAATGATAGCATTGATTAATTTACCTTGCCATGCATCATAAATTGAAAATAGATTAGAATAGTTTCATTATTAGGTGAATAGCTTTGTCAGTATCAAGTAAATAAATAAAGTAGTGACATTTTACCTTTCTACTTATTCTGAAAACTTTTTCAGAACTGTCCCTTTCGTCAATCAGTTTTAGACAGAGAGGGTAGACATCCACTATGTAAGTCTTGTCACTTGGATTGTCAAAAATAACTTTTCTAGGGATTTCTGGTCCACCTTTATACCTGCAAGCACTGATTCAATGAGTATATGATACCAAAGACAACACAAGAAGGTCATACTCAAGGTCTCTCTACCACGCAGAGACCAAATATGTCACATAAGTGACTGCTATAGATGGTAGTCCATCAAAAAGTTACATCTAATGCAATATAAGATCGCACAAATAAGTCGTAACAGATCCACACCAACTATGAACTCACAATAAGAGCATTTGTGTAGTATTTGTGTAGCAAATTTCAACTTTTTGAGTACAGTTTCTCGGACTAGAGCAATCAAAAATAAGCAAACACAAATAGCGTTAGATACCATTCATATAGCCTTTGCCAGACTTCTTGCGGCACCAAAGTATAGTCCTCCCCTTCTCTCAAGGTCCTCTGAAGCTCTGGCTCTTCACTACCATCAATCCTTTCTGCCGAAACAAGCTTCGAGTTATCAATCTCTCCAGGTCTATTCATAGCCTGAGGTAACTGCTCCGTGCCATTCTCTCCACAACTGACTAAGCCCACATAACCTTGCCACTCCATCCACCAGCTGCACCATTTATGCAGGATGTAATTCAGTAACAGTACTGTGAACTTCAATGCACAGAATAATTTTGAACCAAAATTGGATGACTTTAAAGTTTAAACATTACAATACAACTTCAAAAGGAAATGACAACTCGAAAGCGTAACGAAGATATGACAGTTGCAACAAGAAACCCTTTTGGACAACGCAGCCATATCTTTTGCAAGAATTTTAGAAGGGCTGATGGGTTCTCCATAGTTTGATGACAACCTTCGTAAAATTGTAAGAAAAAAAAGTACAAAAGCCAGTAGGTGGAAATTTCAAACACAATTGAAGGTACCTATTGGGCTATTACACTCTTTTCTCTCAAAAACACAGAAGAGCATTGCTTCATTATATTAAGAAGAAAGGCTATAACACTCTAAAGTTCCATGTGGCGGTAAGGAATTAGGAGCAGCAAGGAATTAGGGTGTGGGTATCACAATGTTCATACTTACTCCCTCAAATAGCAAATAAGAATAGTCCAGACTATTAACAACTCTTATCAATTTGTTTATAGTTTAGTTCTTCGAGTGCATGCAGATTCTGATCCCTAGATATCTCCATATTTCTGACCAACCAATTAGTAAAGTAAACATCAAAACATATAACCAATGTGCAAAAAAAATGTTGCCTCAGATAACCATCAATCATCACCCAAACGCCCCAAATACTATGGTGAGATTCGATAATTTTAGGCCACCTAACAAGAACATCCCCAAATAGCCCTAGATTCAATCAACCAGGAACCCGTGTCACCGACAAAATTGTACATCTAGGATTCCAAGCTTCTAACTGAAACCCTAAATCGCTTCCCTCCGCATGATACACACGGCAGGCACTGGAGCCCCCGGAACGGAGAGCCGATTCACCGCGTAAAAGTGCAGGGGGGGATGTAACGGGGAAATCGGAAGCCACTGACCTCTGCGAGACGAGATAGCGGAGATCCCCGTGCTTGACATTCTTCTCGGCCTCCTTGGTGAGCGCGTCAACGACATCCCGCTCCTCCGCCGCCGTGCACGGGAGGCAGCTCGACGCCTGGAGGAACCCCTCCGCGCTCGGGATCGTCATCCCGCCGCCGATCCGATCCCACACCCCCGCCCGATCAAATCCAAGCAGCACGGCGAGGCGCCAGATCGGGACCTAGGGTTCGGTCCGGCTTGGCAGGTCGAGCGTTTTAATTCGGGTAGATAGGAGGGAGACGAGAGATAGAGTATCGATCCAGCGAGGAAGAAACCAAGAAAGAAATGGAGGGGGATTGGAACGAAAAGAATACGGTAAACTATTTTGGAAATTGTCAAAACTATACTGCGTTTGCAGCCCTCCGTTCCACAATACTTACAATTCTTTTGATTTCATATAAAAAGCGTGTTTGACCTCTCGTCTTTATTTAACTTTTTTAATAAATATTATCACTTTTGTTATGACTTATTACATCACTAAAGATATTGTAATGACGTTTCGTTTGTTTTATAATTTACATAAAAAATTTGAATAAAACCGTCTCTCGACGTTTTTTTTGCTCGTATTATGGAACGGGCTAATATTAGGTCGGAGGCGGGACGGGGAAACCTGGAAAAGCCGTCTCTCGACGTTTTGCTCGTGCGGGCAGGCTGGTAAGTGCTGCTGACAAGCGGACACCACAGCAGGTTGGGCCCGGCGGTTGGCGTTCGGCGCTCTGCTGTCCGTATACAGATGTTCAGTCTCTGCGTTGTGGGTTCCGCTGCTTCCGCACTAGTGGGTGCACTGTGTCTGTTTGCCATGTATTTGGCGTAGTTTTACATCTCCGGCCACAGAAAATACTCCCTCCGTCTAAAAAAAACATAAAAGAACCATGCCGTCAACTTAACCAAAGTTTGATCAGTTTTATATTAATTAATATTAATATTTATATGTTAAATAAAATTTATTATAAAAATATATTTCATCATGAATCTATTGATTCCTATGAAAAAAAAAGCGCTATAGCGTGAAATAACACGCTAATAGCGGCACGAAGCACCTATCGCGATGCCAAATAGCGCGATATAGCGCTAATAAGCGCTGCTATTTGCGTTTTGGCCAACCTCCCGCTAAATTCTATAGCCCGCGATTTTTTCATGGATTGATTCTAATTTTGTATTATTAGTGTTAATAATCTTTTATATAAATTTAGTTAAAGTTGGAATCAGTTAATTTCTTAGGAGGCGAGAATTATATATTTTTTGAGACAGAGTCCCCTAGCCAGATATTTAAAACACTAGCCGAAATCCCCTGCCCTAGCGAGTTGCACGGTTGCATGGGGAAGATTTAAATTACATGAGCGAAGATGGCGGTTTTGTATTATTGGAAAACAGGAAAACAAATCAAGGATAGTGAGCTTTTCGTTTTTCATCAAGTAATGAAATGCACTGACATTTGAAATGTGGACGGCAAAAATACGGGAATAAGGCATTGAGCTTGGCTTGTGCTTTGATAGTAGAAGCAGCCGAATGCATTAGACACGCCGATGACATAGTACCATTCTTTGTGTCATCTGTGTTTTTTACTACAAGCAATGAAACGAGAACACGAAAGGGGATACATCGGAAGGAACAGTGTTGTTTCCTGCAATCCATGAAATGTTTGGACATGGTAAGCACATTGGGAGGCACTTTGTTAATTCGGAGGCATCATCGAAGTAAAGAGAAGTAGGAATTGTGAAGTACGCATTGAAGCGTCCAATGGAGGGAATTGTCAAACATTTGCATTTGCAATAGGAAAGCGAGGAGAGGTAGAGAGACAGAGAGGAGCGGAGGGGGGCGGACACACTGGCGGCTGCGGTGTCGGCGGCAGGGGGCAGAGAGTCGAGGTGTCGCGAGGTGGCGCGTGCGTCGAGGGGAATGGGCGCACTTGATGGCCGGCGGCGTCGCCGGCGTGGGGCGGCGATCGCGAGGCCTCTTGCGGCGGCACGCACGGATGCAGAGGCGGGGGAAAAGTGGAGGGACCGCGTCTGCGGCGGCGCCCGCCCGTCGGCGGCGATGCAGCGGCGGCGCCGGCAACCGCCTCTCCGCTATGTGGCGAGGCGAGGTCTTCCGACGGCGTTGCTTAGCGAAGGAGCGGCCACCGTTTTTTTTTTCTTTGTTTTAATGGCGTTGGATTGGAAGGGACTGGAACCCAGTAGAATGGCTGGTGGAGGCAGGGATGGAGTGTTTTTTTTTTTTTTGAAGGGAGACGGGTTGGACTTTGAGCTGCGAACCGTGGATCTTTGGATCAAACGATAGGGACGATAGGGCGGCGTGGCCGAATTTGGATCGATAAATGGTGTACAAAAATAAGGTTAATGGATAGATTGGTAACTAGGTGGATTCCCTGCGCGTTGCCGCGGGTATGGAGAAGGAATATAATTCATGAAGAGAAAAACATATAGTGGGGTTGAATAAGGGATGTCAAGGACTTGATTAGAATGATGTGGACACATTGCATGAAGAGATCGATAACATCTAGTAGGCTACGTAGTGGGAAATGTTGTTGGCACCTTGTATGAAGACGTAAATCATATTGTAGGGTTTAGCTTTATTAGAGTAATAAATTATAGATAGATATCGATACATAATATTACTATATGGTACCCTAGCTACTATATTAATAAATATATATGATCTCGGTTTTACTTTTTTTTTGCATCAGATCTGTTAAAAATTAGGAAGCTAAGAGAAGGAAAGCTAATGGAAATATTAGATTACATTTTAGAAGAACAGGATGAGGAAATATTAGATTACTATTTGAATACCACATGTGTTGCCGTGGGAAGGAGATGCTGTAGAAAAAAAAACTTTTTACATATAGCAGGAAGAGTTTACATATAAAGATGACTAGAGAAATAATTTTATGATCTTATTTATTAACAACAATATCATTTAAAAAATAAAGAACAATATTCCTTCTCTCCCCTAACGGCTCGTCACACATAGGCACTATCATTGTCCCTCCGCCCTCTAATTGCATGAGCGTGGTTGAGGTGGAGTTGCATCGGCCTAGTAGCTGTGTGCATCGCGTGGGGACAGACGGAGCCACATGGGATCGACGGAGGCGTGTGGACTTCTTGTTGACGCTGCCGGAGACACAGAGACGCATGGGGCCGACATAGGTTAGTCTAGGGACTAAAGAAACATTAGGAGGCGGTCTTACCTGGCCCACAAACATCAATGGGAAAATGCTACAGTAAACCAGACGGGATGATGATCACAGCGCCACAGCAGAGAACCAATTGGAGCTGTCAAAATCTGAAGAATGCTTCAATGTCCAGCTTATGTATATAATGTGAAGAACTATAAATCATTAGTAGAGTCCACGACTATGTTGTTGAATGCTTGAGGGAATGGGACATATAGTTCGGATCTAGGACTCATCCAAGTCTCCTTGAGTTATTATTATATATGCACAGTTAGTTGAGAGATCATCATGTTATGGCAGGGGAAGAGGCAGGGGCTAGAGACGTTAGGATAGGATGCATGTAGCACGGCACTCGACGGAATAGATGGCACTCAAAGACAGCTGAGGAGTTTGGAGATGACGTGGTGTAAGGAGATTATAGAGAACTCTCTAAGTGGGTTTTATCTTTATAGGTGTAGTAGATTGGAGGCTGAGAATACCGCGAGACTATATATCTTGCTTGTCCTTCCTGTGAAAAGGTTTTCAATTTTGCGGTGGGGTCCGTTCCTATATGATTGGACGGCGGCGACACCTATATTAGCTATTCCTATCTTGGATGGTTCCTTGCCAAAGGGGCCTAAAGTTTTTTTTTTGAGATTGAAAAGGCACACTTTTCAAACCCTACCCCTATGAGCACCGAAGGAAGGGTGGGGGCAAATCTTGAAGTTAGTCATTGGGTCGCTATCGACGGGGGCGTCGCCTACCACATAATGCATGGCGGGAAAATCTGAAATGGATAAAGTGTCGCACCTAGGATTTGAACCACGGGTGGGAGCCCCCTAACCAATGGTCTTTACCATTGAGATCCACAAGATCTTCACATCATCAATCCAAATAGGCACTTGAATCCAATACCTCTTTATTAAGAGAGAACCTTTGGTTACTCGGACCCTCGAGAGCGGACATCAACTCCAAATTTGAATCCAATACCTCTTTATTAAGAGAGAACCTTTGGTTACTCGGACCCTCGAGCAAGCGGACATCTCTACCATATGCCCTTCCAAGAGCATAGGTGAGCTCATTTACCTCCTTCAATGTCTCATTCTTAACAATGAGGATGGGATCATAAGTGAAGCCATCACTCAAGGGAGAAGTATTTGTGCTACAATAAGGGTTAGTGATCGCAACAACAATAGGAGTATAGAATGATTCATCTAGAATATCACAAGCCACTCCTACGTCTCCTACGTTGGTCGTTTCAATAGGCTCCTTCCTTTAAGCAAGGAGAGAGGAGTGAACTTCCTTCAACTTCACATGATATTGAATTAGAGTCTCATTAGTTGCCAAATGTTTAACAAGGTTTTGAATGGTAGAGGCCGGAACATTGTTCCCTTATTAAAAAAAAATGTGTACCAAGGGTTTGCTCCAGATCTTTGTGCCTCTTGGGCAACTCCTTGAATCCTTCCCACTTCTTCTTGTTCATAAGAGAATGAGCCTCTTGTAATATCCAAAGGATATAGGGCCTCAGTCCTTTTGTTGTGTAAACTCTAAATACAATGTGATGTATACTCGAACCTATTTTATAACATCTTGTGAACCATGAAGTTAATTGTGTATGGCTAACATATTTATTTTGTTCTTGTGGACATACTTGTGATATCTCCCAAAGACTCTCGAGATTATATTTTGCCTTGCGGTGAAACGGTGAGAGCATCTTAGGCCCCCGATCTGGTCCAACCCCCACCAAAAAGGAGAGGCATTCGAAGCCAGTTTGTGTGTTTAGATCCCCAAAGTTGGTGCAAAATTTTGAACGGATGGGACATGTATGTCACATCTCCATACAGCTAGCACGTTTCGTTTGTTTGTGGTAAATATTATCCTACCATGGCGCGCTAGACTCAAAAGATGCGAATCTCTCAAAGTACATCTGCGCGTGCAATTAGTTATTTTTTTACCTACATTTGATGCTCCATGCATGTGCCGGCATTTTGATGTGATGGAGAATCTTCTTTTACATAGTGAAATTTGGGGGAAATTTGGGATCTAAACACACCCCAAATCAAATCCCTCCGGGCTCCAGTTGGCGATATCCTACGCACCAAGCGCTTTGCCCGTCCCGGACGCCCGCCCGCCCTTTTCTTGTTCTTCTTCCCCACCCCGTCCCGCCCGCGCGGTCCCCTGGGAGGAGGAGGGCCGCCACGGACCTCCGGCGCCCTAGGGCCGCCCTAGCTTGACGGACTCCGCCGCGGGCGGGCGCGTCGCCATGCCCCTTCTTCCCCTCCGGCGCCCTGCTCCCGCAGCACGCCGCGGCCGCGCCGCTTGCGCCGCTTCTTGCCATGGGCACGCGACGCACGCGCCGCCGTCCGCTCGGCCGGGCTGGCCGGGCGCGTCACCGGGCCGGCCGGGATCCGGCACGACACGCGGCATCTCCATGGCCGCCGCTTTCCTCTCCCCTTCCCGTGCGTTTCCGGGAGAAAGCAAGATGGAGGCGCGTCCCTCTCCGGGACGCCAGTATTTGCCTTGTCAATCCCTCCGGCCAAGAAAATGCTTTGTTAGGCACGGATTCGTTGAGAGTGTTTTTAGCATGCAAAACACTCGCACCATGTATTTTCCGGTTTGGGGTCGCCGTTGGAGACAGCTTTAGGCCCCGATCCCGGTCCAACCCCCACCAAACCCCTACAGTCCACCCGCGCGGCCAAATCAAATCCCCTCGTGGGCTCCGGCTCATCACTCGGCATGCCTCTCACCTCAAGCCTCAAGGTGCAAAGCTAAGCTTCTCATTTGCACAAGCTTCAGATTCGGTCTCGCCTCTCGTGAGCACACTCCACCATCACTCGGCGCAATGGCGGCACTCCATCCGCCGCCGGCCCCGCTCCTTCGCTCCCCTTCCGCCCCGAGGGCGACGTCCTCTGGCCGGCGGGTATCGGCCACGGCCGCGTTGGAAACAACCTCCCCGCAGCCACCTCGGTGCCGCAGATTGTCGCCTCCCAGCGGGCGTCGGCCGCGTCCGGCTCTACGATGCCGATCCCAAAGACCATCCGCGCCTTCGCCAACACACGGCATCGAGCTCGTTTGTCGGTGTCCCCGACGAGTGCCTCGCCACGTCTCCACCTCGGCCGGCCGCCTCCCGGGTCCGCTCCAATATTGCCCCGCGCTCCGGCCACAAAGATCGCCTTCCTCACCGTCGGCGAACGAGGTGCTCACCGGGCGCCAACAGCTCCTCGCTGTCCGGTACGCCTCCTTCCGGCGATGCAAAGGCCTCCATGACGCGCTTTGCGCAGCGGGGCTCGACAAGCAGGTCGCCGTCACCACGGGCGCGACAACCTCGGCGTCTTCGGCCACGCCGCACCGCCGCCGTCGTCGGCCTTCGCCGCAGGACCTCCTCCCGATGCTCTGCCCCATCCTCGACTTCCACGCAGCGGCGCTGGCTCGCCGTTCCCGGTCAACGCGCACTCTACGCCGCCACGCCGAGGAACCCACCGGGCGTGGAGCTCGAGCACGCTGGCGCCGGAACCCGGCCATGCCCGGCGCCGCCGACCCGGGACCGGGCTGCACTACACCAACATGCTCGCGGCGCAGGTGGGACGCCGTACCATGCCATCGCGGGCGGCCAACAGCCGGCGCTGCGCGGGCCGTGGAGGTGCGCTGCGGTTCGAGACCGGTGGCCGTCGGGGGGGACGCCTAACGATCGGGCGCCACGCCGCGTAACGCGGCAGGCGCCAACGGCAACGTCATGCGGCTCGTGGCCCGGGAAGGGCACGCCGTCGCGGCCGGGCGGCGCCGCTGCGTGTCTACATGTTCGCGCTCTTCAACGAGAACATGAAGCCCGGGCCGACATCGAGCGCAACTACGGGCTCTTCAAGCCCGACGGAACGCCGGCGTACCAGCTCTCCTACCGCCTCCCGCAGGACAGCAACACCACACCCTCCTCCTCCGGTGGCAGCATTACCGGCGGTGGAGGGTACAATGGCCACGGCTACGGGTCGGACAACGGCGGGTACTACAGCATCTCGGCCGCCCCCAAGGCGACACGGGTAAGCTCATCTGCTCTCTTGCTAGCTGCTGCTAATGATGGTTGACATGCTATGCTACCTCCTAACCTCCTAGCAACAGTGTGGTCGATGCTTTCTTTGAAATGACGATGGAATCGTTTAAGAAAAGGTTAAATTTGGATTTGTTGCAAACTGGAAAGGATCATGCATTAGAGATATATATATTGACTCCCTGCTGATATAATTTTTTCTTTGGCAAACTTAGTGTAGACTGAGCAACTTTGCTTTGCATTGGGCATCGATGCCGGTTTTTTTTTTTCTTTTTGTTGCGAGGACGATACTTAAGTTATTAGCATTAGTAAGGATGTCAAGGTACGTAATACAAAGGAAACATGCATGGCACAACTAATGTAAGTCAGATTAATTAATAACCGTCATTCGAGAAATGAAAAATGCATGACAATGAATGTTCGGTAACAATGAATTGAAGCACAGAATGAATTTTAGCTTTCGACGTGATTTACTTTTCGTCCTGCATTCCAGTCTTGGCACAAAACCGGAAATGTGAGTAGTAGAGTAGGCAACCATAAACACAATCCTTTGCCGTCAGTCACATAACCTGCAATCATGAAAGTTGAGAACAACCTTCCAGTGGTCTATCTGTCCATTGTTCTTCCGATTGGAACTTTGCGCCCCCTTTTGCTCGTCTGCTGAGGTGTTACCCCTTTGTTTGTGCTTGCTAGGGTTGGTGGACATGGCCACAGGTAGCTGTGGCAGCATGTGTGGCTGTACTGGCCATGGCATTGTGACCAGTAGCAGAGATCAAGTGGTGCCTGCCTGGACTTGGTGGATGGGAGCCTCTGGATTCTGATGGAGTCAGAGGCAGCAGCGTATGGTGGAGTCAGTGAACTAATGTTCTAGACAAACTCATTGATCGTGGTGATCTACCACTCCCTCTGTCTCTTTTTTTTTTGTCCCTTTCTCCCATGTTGTTGTAATTGAGGTGTCCTTAAAATTGGTGGTAAACAAATGGGCTAGATAATTGTCATTAATGATTAGACAGCCATATTTTTGTGTTCTGAAAGTGAAATTCTGCTAGCATCGAGCCAAGTTGTTTAAAATAGCAAGACCTTGTTTGGTTGCATAGGTTTGCCAAATTGTTCATTATTATTATCTACATGTAAAAGTGGCGAAGCAACTTGCTTCGTCGCTGATCCATGTGAAAAGCTTGACAGCCTTTTCTTTGAAACACCCCACAAAAGCTCTCGAGCCAGTTTCAAAATTAAAAGAAAAACCGCTCCATATGCAAATGGATTGGAGGAATAGATACTTCACATTTCTCCTTTAGTCTTCAAACTATAACTTCTTTGCTTTGTAAATGTTATTTTTAAAGAAAATACACAATACCCTTATTTATGGTCATCGCCTTAAATACACAATACTTTTTTATCCGAGGATAGCTTTATAAAAATAACAGTACATGAAAAGTTGCCACTAAGCTAGACTCCGATGTCAACAGCACATGTTTGTATAGGCAACTTTTGATCCGGACAAAGGTCATCACCTGCAGAACATAATAATTTAGTCAGGTGTAAGTTACCAACGAAAGGGCGCCTGTTATTACTTTTGTAAGGCAGCTGACTGATCAAGTGAATCTTTGGGGGTTTGAGATGAGATGTGCTTCACGTGTGCTGCCTCTGGTTTGTCTGTCTCTGGTTTACCACTTTTTCTATTGCTCCATGAGACCCATGAGCCCACGCTATGCCCTCTTTCACTCTTTGGCAAGTGGGCAGTCAGGGTTTCTTCAATTAGTGTCTTAGTCTACCACGTTTTAAATTATAGATTCTGTAGAAAGTATAGCAAGTAAGTTAAAGCTAATTTATACTTTCTATAGCAGTTTTAACTAGAAAATAAGTGTACAAAATGTATAATTAGGCCCTGTTTGGGTGTCTGGCAGTTTTTAGACCTGTGATTACTTTCCAACCATAAACTTTAGTGCACAAGGATACGGTTATTATTTTTTTTTTTGGAATTAGTCGTTTGGGTAAAGGACAAACAACCGTGTCCAATTTATGTACTGAAGGAGAAACAGCCGCGTCCCTGTGCCCGTGACCGCCTCCTCCGGAACGAGATCCTCTACAGTCAGGGCAACGACTTTAGAGTGCAGTCGGCGCATCTCAACCGTCCGATGAAGATCCAACCACAGCTCCATTGAAGACATCAGGCAGGCTCTATTTGAGAGGCCCATATCAGCCCACAACGCAGCCGTAGACGTAGACCCCTCTTTCCCTTCTGATGTGCCGTCTTTGTCGCAGATGCTGCGCCCGATTGTCGGCGTTTTCCGAGAGCCCGGGTGCCTCGGTGCCGGCAATAAAGAATTTCTAGGCCATGTGCCTCCTCCCCCAAATGGCGTCGCCAGAAGATGGATACGGACACGGTGGGTTTATCCGGGTTCAGCCAACGGGCCCTACGCCCAGCTGGGTGGTGTCTCGTTGTGTTACCTCGCGCCAAAGGAGAGCTCGTAGTAGGGGTTACAAGGGCGTGAGGGAGAGAAGTGGTCTCAAGCCCCACGATCGTGGAAGTGGTGGTGGTGGTGGTTGTCCCTTCGGTTTCCGTTTTGGGTCCCGGATCCCCGCTAATGGGGCATTACTTCCCTTTATAGTAGGAAGAGGGAGGTAATGTTTACATATGTGGATGCCCAGTGGCTAATTCGAGGCTACACTTGTTGCATGTGCG
The DNA here is from genome assembly GCA_015847255.1 of Hyparrhenia diplandra. Lineage (NCBI taxonomy): Eukaryota > Viridiplantae > Streptophyta > Magnoliopsida > Poales > Poaceae > Hyparrhenia > Hyparrhenia diplandra. The sequence continues at coordinate 29,882 of JADLZK010010260.1, forward strand.
CCGCCGAGGGTTGGTTGGCTTGGGCGTTGTTTGATGAAGACACGCGTCCCTAATCGATGGCGGACGTGCCGCCTCCTGGTGCGGCCCCGAGGATTGTGAGGCGTCCCTCACAATCCGCATGGCGAGGGGCGGTCCCGTGAACGTTGGTCGTGGCGGGTCATGAGCCCGAGGGTCCGCCCGTCGTGGCGCCTTGGCGGTGTTTCGGGAATGAACAAAGGTTGTCCTGTTTCCGTCGGGCGGGGCGGCGAATACGTCACGGTTCAGCCTTTTGTGTCCCATCACCGGATTGGGGAGCGATTTGGCAGCCGATTTGATCAGGCGGACCGATGGCCCCGCGGCGCCTGGAAATGCAACTGCCTTAAATGCACTGCTTTCCTTCCTCCGCACGGAACCTCCCATGCCCGGGGTCGCCGACCCCGGGTGAGTCAGGTTAGGGGCCACCCGCCCGAGGATTGAGAGCCGAGTCTCCCTCGGGCGAGGCGGATTTTTTCGCCCGAGGGTGGTGAGCTAGGCCACCCTCGGCGAGGCGGAATCCATGCGCCCGAGGGTGGTGAGCTAGGTCACCCTCGGGCGAGACGGAGATTTGGGTAGAGTCCGAGCCCCTGGCCGGGCCGGTGATGACGTGGAGCGTTCGGTTCTCCGTCTTGTAAAGGTCCCCGACCTTGTCCTTCTCGAGCGAGTGAGCTCCTTCGTCGTGGTGACTCCCGTGGGCCGCCGTGGGCGGCCCGTCTTCATGTATGCGCCGTGGCTGGCCTGGTCCGTCCGTCTTTGTTGGGCCGCCCTTTGAAGCGGGATGGTGGTAGGCTGGGTTTTTACCGGGCCCTAATGGGCCGGCAAACTCTCGTTGTGTGGAGAATGTCTCGGGGCCCGATATTTAGGTCCCCGACACCGATGCTTCTCCCCGGCGTTGGGCGCCGCCACACATAAGGCTTATAAAGAGGGGTATGAATGGAGTTTATAAATGCTAAAACATGTACTACATCGTAACAACAATAAATTTGAGACTCAAGCACATTTGTAAAAAATAAATAAAATGAAAATAACAAATTTTAGATGCATATGCACCGAGGACAAAACTCTTGAGAATTTGTCTTCTACTACATATTTATTCACTTAAAGTTTGTTATTTTAAAATAAATTTTCTTGATGAACTTTTGAATTTCAAACCACAATATACATTCATAGTTTCAATTATTTCTCAAAACTCCTATGTATGTTGTTCTAAATGAAATTATGTGGGTGACATTGTGCGATTTTATAGCAATGATCATGTTGTGTACAAAAGGAACAACAAGGGTTGTTCTCATTTTGGGGTGTACGTTGATGACTTAATCATCTTAGGGCCTTGCGTGGGTGATATTGCAGCTTTTAAAGCGAGATGAAGAGGAAGTTCAGCATGAGTGAACTTAGGGATTGAAGGCGGGATCACGTTGAGTCAAGGCTCATATGCGGCAAAATTTTTGAAAGTGCAGGCATGACAAATCGCAATCCGTGTGAAACACCGATGAAACTAAGGCTTAAGCTCTACAAGAGTAAGGAAGGAGAGGTTGTGGAATCAACAACATATAGAAGTATAATTGGGAGTCTCGGTGTATATAGCGGAGATCTTACTTATTCTGGGTGGGTAGACATATGGAGGCGGAAAGGATCATTGGGTCGTTGTCAAGCATATCTTGAGGTACTTGAAGGGCACCATGGGCTACCGTACAAAGTATGAGAAGGGTAACTAAAACCTATCTTGCTCGGGTTTAGTGACGATTTTTACCGAGATGCCGAGGGATGTGAAGAACACCACGGGTGTTGTGTATTTTTCGACATTAGCTTGGTGGCTTGGGCATTGTAGAAGCGTAAGATTGGTGCACCGGCTCTTCCTACTAAGCCGAGTATGTGGCAAAGCAGAAAGGCCGCATGTCAAGACGTGTGGTTGAGCCGATCGACACTACTACGAGGATTGAGTTTACGTGGTGTTTGATTTCATTTTCCGTGGGCATTTGAGAAACCGCCACGGTTAATATCATGATTAACCGTGGCGGTTATTTTCTATTTTGCGTGGCGGTTATTATGACCACGTGTAAATCGATTAACCGTGGCGGCGGTTAATGAGGCCCAAAGTTCCAGCCCACAAGCCCATACGAGCCCATTCGTGTCGAGCATATAAAAGAGGACGAAACCCTAACCCCACTCACCACTACGGCCGCGCTCTCTCTCTCTCTCTCTCTCTCTCTCTCTCTCTCTTTCACTCTCTCTTCAAGATCTCTCGCCATCTCTCTCCTCCACTCTCCCCTCCCGCATCTCGCACGGAGGGCGCGAGCGGCGGCCGCTGGTGGGCGGCGGGATCCCCTCGGGCGCGGCGGATCCGGCGCGGGCGGGCGGCACATGGGGCGCTGGACTTGGCCAACCACGCCGGATCCGCAAGGGGGCAGGGATCCGCCACCGCGACACCACACACGGCGGCCACGCAAGGCTCATCCGAGGCGGCGGGTGAAGGGTCGAGATGGGGACTAGAGGGGGGTGAATAGTCCTTACTAAATCTAATTGCGCCGGCTAAACAAATATAATGCGGAATTGAAACTATTCATTTAGCCAAGACTTCACCCCTCTAGTCAGGACTCTAAATCACCTCACAAAAGATCCTACACAAAGCAAATGAGGTGATAAGCCTAGCTTGAGCTCCTAACCGTTTCTATTGCAAGGTCACACAAACCTATGCACTAGTACTTCAAACAAGGGTGAGCTCCTACACAATTTAATGAGCAAAAGCACAAAGCCAACCTAAGCTCACTAGATGCACAATGGACAAGGCGACACACGCCTAACCCAAGGGCTCAAAATACTTAGCTACACAAACTAAGCAAAGCAACTAACAAGCTACACAAGCTAGTAATTGCAAGAGCTACTCCACAAGCACAAGCACAAGATATATATGAATGTAAATACAAAGCTTGTGATTTGGAGAATGCAAAACCACCGAGAAGAGTAGACAAGTTGACACCGGTGATTTTTTATCGAGGTATCGGGAAGCTTGCCAACTTCCCCTACTCCTCGTTGTGTCGACCAACACCTTGGGTGGTTCCTTTGGTGTTTCACCTAGATGGTTCTTCTGTGACTCTCCGATCACTTGCCTCTCAAGGCACGCCCGCAAAGGCACCGCAAGACACCACTCTCAAGTGAGCCTATCACAAGGCAATCGCAGAAGACACCACACTCACAAGTGAGGTAACTCAAAGACACGCTCTAGTAGTGATGCTCTTCGCGATCCCCCGCAAGGTGAGCTCGAACCTCTCACAAATCCTCCTTCTGAGCACCGCACAATCTCCGCTTCGTGCTTCACGAAGTCTCTTGCCACAAAGCCGCCTAGGAGGTGGCAACCTCCAAGAGAAACAAGCACCACGGCTTGCAACACGATCACCTAGTGCCACGAATGCGATCTCTCAACGCAACGCACTAGAACTCGATCTCTCACTCAATCGGATGAACGATATCAAGCATATGTGAGTGGGAGGGCTCTCAAGCACTCTCAAGCATGGACACAAAGTCCCCAAGGTGCTAAGCACCGCCATGGCCGAACACACCATCTATTTATAGCCCCCAAGCCAAATAGAGCCGTTGGTGCTTCAAACCACGGTTTGCTGCGAGTTGATCGACGCGACCGATCGGACTCATTGGGCCGAAGTCCGGCCGTGAGTCCGGTCACGAAGTCCGGCCACAACCGACACGCCGGGCCCACACCGGCACTCACCTCCATGCGTCCGGCCGACGCTTCCGGCCGACCACGGCATCCGGCCCGAGTCCGGCCATCTGCCCCCGTAAAACGCCGCCGCAGGGCTCTTCGCGACGACCGACCGAGCGCCCGGCCGGTTACTGTGCTCGGCCGGTGCGTCCGGCCACCGTTTTCCAAATAAAAACTCCACCGAAACACCGACGCCTTCTTCGACATGCTACCCATCAAGTATACCAAACTTGAGCACGAGGAATAGCATGTTTTCAACACCACGATGCATCCGCGCAATAGAAAATATGCATCTCATTTTCTCGAAAGCGTTGAATCCGCCCGCAAGCTCGGCGGGGAGGATGAGCGGTTCCCAAACCCAACTCAAACCTCGCATACACCGCCGCCTTTGCAAATGTGCCAACACCACCAAGTGTACATCACCATGTGCAAGTGTGTTAGCATTTTCACAATCATTTCAAAGGACGGGTTAGCTATTAGCACGCCACTCGATCCTAACACATCGCAGTTAGATCGCGCTCAAGTGGCACTAGATGACCGATATGCAAACAAGTTTGCCCTCTTGATAAAACGGCCATCTATCCTAAAACCCGGTCATAAACTTCTCTAAGCTCCTCATGACCAGGCGAAATGAAATGCCCTATAGGTTATACCTTTTGCCTTGCGCATTTCCATTCCGCTCCATCTCCAAGTGCCGATGCAACACATGCACCAACACGATCACCAAATGATATGATCCACTTCATATCATCACGTGACACTTATTGGTCCATCGATCTTGACCTCACTTGCTCTTCACCGCTAAGCGTCGGTCCGCCGGCGCCAAGTCTTGCCCAAGCTTCACCGCCTCGCGGTCCATCGCTTCACCGCCTCGACTTGCCCTTCACACTTTGAACGGTCCATCAAGCCAAGCCTTGTCTTGATCTTCACCACCTTGGTCACATGACTCCATGTCATGTTTCATATGCAATAAAGCTCCTCCATTGCGTCACCACACGTGAACTAATCTCCTGTGTATTATCTCAATCACACATTATTAGTTCACCTAATGTTGACACTCAATTACCAAAATCACAAGGGACCTTTCAATCTCCCCTTTTGGTAATTGATGGCAACACTACAAAGATATGGAATTGAAGATTAAATTCCAAGCTAGCACTTCATACAAGTATAAATTGCTAACTTGGTTTGGATTCTATGTCACTTATCCAACATTTAAGCACAATGTCAAGATTTGGATAAGCACCATAAAACCCGACTTGGTAGTGATAACTCCCTATATGTGTGCCCAATTGATTTGAATTCAAGGTTTGCACACATACATAGATTTGAAACTTTTTGGGAGGGTTAACACTACAAAGTGATGCTAAGGTGTATAGGATAAACCTTTGAAGCGTGATACCAATCGGAGTTGCACATTTGAAGTTCATCCTTAGCATCGTCCATGTAACTAGACATACATCAAAACTCAAGATACCATGTGAGATCAACATTATATGTAATGGCACTTGATTTTCATGAAGCATATATATGTCTAGCTACAATCTATGCATGCTAGTTACCATATCATCAAGCAAGTTCTATAACTAGCATACACCACACAAGCATTGCATATAAAATTTTAAAAAACTTATGCAAATGCAAGCAAGCACATGAATATGCACATATCAAATGCAATCAAACAAGCTCATGAGCTTGCTCCCCCAACTTGTGTGCTTCTCATATGTCCAAGAATTTTGATCCTTCTCAATTCTTCAATGTTGCTCCCTCACGGTCCATGTCCTCAATCCATATTTCAATCTCTCCCTATATTCATATCTTTGTTCCACTCTCCCCCTTTGTCATCAATTTCCATAAAGGGTATGCCTCTTTTGATACAAAGGGTGTAACTAGGGATAGATGATTGAGTCTTGAATCTTCATTTTTGATGGATATCACCATATGTTGGAATGACACTACTTGTAACTCTCACATGTGGAAGCATGAAAACCACCTAGAAATGCCACATGTAGGTCACTCGTAGGATCCTTGACCTTGATCTTGAGGTGGGGCACCTCCCCCTATGTCAAAGTATATGTCAATCCACTTGAGTTCTTGAGGGTAGCTTCCTTGAGTTGAATTGATCACTTAAGGTTGAGGATCACTTGTGGAACCACCATTGATACACTAAGTACCACTTGAGTGTGCGCAAGAATACCATTGTAGGAATATGATATATCTTGCTATGTGGTAGCCACTTGAAGAGATTTGTCAATTGTATCCAATTCTTGAACTAGATTGATTCCATGAGCTTCTTTCTTGTTGACTTGAACTAAAATGAATTGCCTTAGCTTCCAAGTCCGGTTTGATCCAATGACAAGCTTCTTCACACCTCATGAAGGGTTATCTTGCCAATGTTGTACTTGTTACTTGATAGCATTTCAAAATAGATCAAGTACTTGGGATCACTAGCTCATGAACAAACTCATATACAAAACCACTAGATCATATAATCATTCAAGCAATAGTGGTAGTAATGAATTTAAAACTTTCATTTGTCATGCATGATCCTATTAAGCATGTACTATATGCACTAACCGCATAATAGTAAGGGATGAAATGATCATGCACATTACAATGATACCTTTGCTATCATGGAGTAGAGGATAGTCAATATGATTCCAATATCGCCCTCAAGAATAGCAATGTGAAGTCCAATTAGATAGCTTGGTGAAGACCAAATATACCAATATGAATACCATGCTTCAATTGTATGAATTGAGAACCACTAATGATCAAGTGCACTATCATGTTGTGGTTGGCTTGCTTCAACTATTGATCTTTGCTTGCATAAGAGAATACCATTTGAATTTGCATGAATATCTCTTTTTTGGGTTTTGCTTGCTTCTTCTTGATCAACCCTTTTTATTTCTTCAACTAAGCATCTTGAATATCCCTAGATTATCACTTCCATGTTGGCCCCCCCTCCAAGCATCCCAACTTGTCAATCCCACTCATGGGCGGCACGCCCTCTCTAGGGAGAAGTGATCTCACCAAGAACTATCCTTGACACTCACTTGAATTGGATTTGATTGATTGATTCAAGTGAAGGACTTGATATGATGAGTAACCTTGAGATCTTCTTTAAGCCCTTTTCTTTCTTCTTGAAGAGATATGATGATCATTTGAATTCAAACTTGCCTCTTCATCTTGAGCTTGGTCTTGATCTCCAACTTGAGTACTAGATGTGTACATAGTACACTCCCCCAAATCAATGGCCCTTGTACTCATAGCTTGTCATGCTTACAACTCAATTCAAAACCAAACTTAGGTGCCTCAAACACTTATAAATATGAATCCAACTTGAGGACCTTTCAATTAAAGTGACTCTTGATCAATCCAATGTTTGTCACTTTTCTGGCAGATTTTGTACATCTCAAAGAATAAACTATATCTCACAATGTACTTGTTGAAACGTCATGAAATTTGGTGGAGATGTGCAACACTAAGTCATTTGGCAGCCATAAAAATTTGAGTTTCATACTCCTTCTAGATTGCCACCAGTTTTCACATCTTCCCACACTGCTCATTCTGAAAACTGCTGCATCATAGTTGACAAGTTCCACTCCAAAACGAAGTATCCCTTATCTTCTCATCATGAAATTTTTACAGCAACTTCTACCATAAGTATTGAGCATGCATACCAAATTTCAAGTCATTCCAGTAAGATTTGATTATCCAATCATGACTAAGATCACAGCTCACTCAGATTTTGAATTGTGGACAGATTTGAGCAATTGAGATATGCTTCAACAATTTGAATCAAACTTGATGCTAACTTGTTTGAATATTCTCACAAGACATACATCCATCGAAATCACATACTAAAAATTATCTCATGATCATATCCATTCAAATCCACTCAAATTTGACTACTAAGCATTTAATCCATTAAGCATCTCATAACAAGCAACATATGCATATATATCCAATTCAATCAACTCATATGCACCCAAATATATGTGATCAACTAGATATGTACCTTTGTAACCTAAGATCATCATATAGAAAGCTTTATCTTCAAATATTCTTGCAAGCCTTCAAATATCCAATAAATCACCACAACTAGGATCATTGCACTTGTATGTTGTAGCTCATTTGGACTTCACTTTGTCATGACTTGGCATTGGGATGAGAATAGCAATATGCCTCAATACTTGACTCAATGAAATGATGAACAATGTGAACTCAATTGAATCAAGCCTCTAATGCCATGGTACCTACAAACAATCATCCACTTGTTGATGGTACCCAAACTTGTTTGGGTCCTCTCAAGTTAGGTGCAACATACTTAGGCATAGCCTTAGTATGAGTAGCGGGATGTTTTGCAATAGCAACCAATGAGGTACCATTGTCATCCTTTCTAAGCACAATATTATCATCATCAATTGAAATAGGCTTAGAACTTTCACCTAGGGGACATGAATGAGCCATGTGTCCCCTTTCCGGCATAAGTAGCATCTTCTCTTTTTGTTGAGCCCATTCTTTCTTGCTCATTTGATGCTTCTTCTTGCCTTGCCTCTCATGAGTTGCTTGATCCTTCTTCTCAAGCTTGTTAGGACACTCCGAGGCAAAGTGTCCCAAGTCTCCACATTCACGGCACTTGATGTGAGCAAACTTTATTTTCTTAGCTTGAATCTTGCTCATCATCTTAGCATCTTGGATATGAGTTGGATGCCTTGCTCTTGCCTTGCCACCCCTTCTTGTCTTCTTCTTCATCTTCAAGTCATCAACTTTATCTTCATGGTTGATCTTGACTTGATCTTGGGGATTGTTTTTTTCTTTCTCAACTTGTGGCTTTGGTTGAGGCTCATCTTGATGCTTTACCAATTTCTTGGTTGGGCATGTTGAGGTGAGGTGGCCCCAAACATTGCACTTTCGGCACTTGACATGCTTGAGCCTCACTTCTTCCTTCTTCAACTTGAGTTTTTCTTTATTTGGGCAAGTCTTTGCAAGATGTCCCACTTCATGGCACCGATAGCGCATGAAATGAGATAGCTTCTCTTGTTCTTGCTTCTTCATTTCTCTTTCATATCTTCTCTTGCCCCATCTTTTGCCTTTGATCTTGCTCTTGTTGAAGCCAATGCCACTCTTGTCACCTAAGCTTCTTTTGTTCTTCAACATATGCTCAAAGGTGACTTGAGAGTTGTAGCACCTCTCTAACTTATTGCTCAAATTCTTCACTTCATTTTTGAGCTCATTGTTCTCCTTTTAAAATGTTAGTCTCACAAGACATAGAAGAAGAGCAAGCATCTAAATATGAAGAACATGACATAGCAAGTAAATCATCACAAGAGGTGGATACATTCTTCTTGCCTACATCACAAGGGTTAGCACAAATATGTGATTGATCAATTAACCCATGTGATGAGCTCTCACTAGTTTTAGATTTTTCATTTGAAAACTTCTTAGTGAGAAAAAAACATGGTCTTGTACCAAGTTATCATGAGCAACACTAAGTTCCTCATGAGCCAATTTTTAGCACATCATGTGAACAAGTAGTAACATAAAGTAGATGCTCTTGTTGTTCACATGTTTTCTTTAGAAACGAGATTTCATTTTCCAAATTCAAAGTTTTTGCTTTCTCATTTTCTAAAGACATGGTCATGCTAACAAGTCTACTAACAAGCTCATCATAAGAATCAACATGATCAATCACATTGTCATTTGATACCTTTGCGTCACCTAGTGACATGAGACAATGTGTCGAAGTAGTAGATGGGCTTGTGGTAGCATTATCGACCGAGCATGAACCATCATCATTGCTATCAAGTGTGCTTGAGGTAGAATCATCACTTGCAACACTTGAAGCGTCATCATCATCCTTGTCAAGTGAACTTGGTATAGAATGATCATCATCATCATCACTTGACCATGAGGTGGAGCAATCTTGCTCAACATCCTCATGAGCTCCCTCCTTGGGTGCCTTAACCTCAAATTCACCATCATCCCATGTCGAGGCATCTCCAAAGGTGCTCTTGATGGATTCCCACAACTCATGTGCGGATCCTTTGAGGTTTACCTTGCTAAGCATATCACAACTCAAAGCATCGGTTAGATAACAATATGCTTCACAATCATATTCCATCATATCTCTTTGAAACCTAGCACGATTTTTGGGATCCACGACAAGCTCAAGACGCTTTTGTGACAACCCACCAAGCTATAGGTCCCATGGCACGCAAATCATCAAGAATATGGTGTTTCCACCGTGCAAAGTGTGTGCCATCAAAAATATGTGTGTCACTCAAACAAGCATCATCAAACCCTCTAGTTTCCATCCCTCGGCCGGTTAAGACCACTAAATGAGAGACCACGGCCCGATACCACCGGGCGCGCGGATCCGGGCGTCCCCATCGAGAACGGCGGCGCCGACCTACTCCACCTCGAGCTCCTCCGCCGTGCTTCCTCGACCTGGCCGCCGGGGGCTCGATCCGCACCGTGGTGGCCGGATCACCGCCGCGGGTGGTCGGATCCGCCAGATCGGGGCGCGGCCTCGCCGGATCGGGCGGCGGCGGCGGCAGATGGGCTCGCAACGGCCCCGGATGGGCTCCCGAGCGGGCTCGTCTTTTTATTTTTTATTTCATTTACGGTGACGGGCAAAAACCGCCATGGAAGTTAATCTATTTTCCGTGACCCTATGTCCATGGCGAAAGCAAAAAGACCGCAACGGAAAATACTTTTGCCCCGCCACGGAAGTTCTTTTACGTAGTAGTGTGATAGCCGATGTGCTGGGAACAAAGGAGATGACGGGTGATGGACAACATGTCTACAATCGCTCTAAGCAGAACCCCCGTGCATCACGACCGCAATTAACATATCGAGATACTAAGTATCATTTAATCCTTGAATGCATAGAATAAGGTAAGGTGTAGGTGGAACACAATGGGACTGTAGGGCAGCTCGCCGACATCTTCACAAAGTAGCTCGGGCGGGTCAAGTTCATGGAGCTAAGGAGCGCACTTGGTGTCATGGAGGTGCAACAAGTTAGACAAGTGATTGGTTAGCTAATTTGTTGCAAGAACTATGTAATCTTTGTTTCGGTTAGTATCTAGTGTCAGTTAGATAGGGGCAAGATATTATCGATGACATGCTCGATCATAATCACCCGGTCTGGTTCGGTCAAGCCATGGCGAGCAGCACGGCGTGGGGAGTTTGTTATGAAACTTGAGTCTATAAATATATGAATAGTGATTTTTACGGTGCTTGGAGTTCCTCCCCGTTGAAAATCTTTTTGCCGGTTCCTACACCTAATTATAGTAATTCAGGGGTAGATTAGTACTTTTCCTAATCACAGCTCCTAATCACGCCTTCTAATCACGCGTTGGCCCGCGCCACCGAGTAGACGACGATCACGCCGGCCGCCGAGCGCGAGCACCGCCCTGCTCTCGCCGCGCTATTGGGGCTGGGGACCGGAGGTGGCACAGAACGTGGGGGGGATGAGCTCCGCCGACGCCCAAGCAGTGCAGCGCCTCGGCGGCATTGAACGCGGCGAGCAGCGCGGGCGAACACGGGCGGCATTAGCGAGCAGCAGCCGCGAGGCGCTTGACGAAAGGCGTGCGTGCCATCGCCGGGGTACGATGACCGAAGACGGCGGCGAAGGATGTCTCGCTTTTCCGGCGGCGCTCGCCGCCTCGCGTCTGCGGCGGCACCGAGGGCGAGTAAAGCAAGAAGAAGCACGGCCCGAACCTTGGCGAGGAGGAAGAAGGAGAGCGAAGAAGGGCATGGTGGCGAGGAACGCGCAGCGCCTGGGGAGAGACGGTGGCTGAGGAGGAACAAAGAAGCCGCGACGCCGGCGGAACCCCGCGGCGACGGCGCTGGCGTTTTCCGTGAGAAGCTGCTCCTCGTTAAATTAAAAGACAATTATACCCTTCAATATTTATTATAATTCAGTTCCTATGCCATAGTTCCTACCGCCACTTTGGTTCCTCCTATTTGGTTCCTCTACCTTTTGACCATTGGATCAGACCAAATGGAGGGTCCATATTAATTCCAAGCATGGTATAAAAGCTCAAATAAATAGAAGGGCCGAAACGAGCTGCGAGTTGGCAGCGCCATTATCCACCTTTCTCGTGTTCTTGTTGTTTACATATCCATCTGCTTGTGAACTCGCCGCAGTCACCGCGCTGCCATTGTCGTCGTTGTTCCTGACCGACCTCCTTGATCGGGCTCCAACAAAAAGTGGAGCTGACAATTTTTCACCTAGTTTTGGAGTGGTGGTTCCTCAAAAGGCTTCGTCAAACAGAACATGCCATGAACAAGCAATAGCTAGCTTGTCTTCCCCATATGTCCTGTCGGTGTGTTTCTTGATTATGAATTGAAGAAGATGAGTCGGGTGAGTATTTCACCATAAATAGCAGATAGAGCCGCCTCAGTTGAGGTTTTGAGTCGTTGAGCAGAAAAGACTGGCAGCGTGCTTTGTTTACATTTAGCAAACCAGATAGCATGCTCAAAAAAAAAAAGAATTAGAAGCATGTTCAAGATTAACTAGGAGTTAGCTACATGCATCACTAAAGAGATCGAGAAGAAGACTTTGACTTTGTGGACAGGACCAACAAAGGCAGTAAGTATTCTGAGTTGGGGTGTGTTTAGAGCACCAATTTTCCTCTAAAATTTCCTGCATTCCCGTCACGCCCTATCACATCCTATCACATCGAAACATTCAATGCACCTAAAAACGCTTTGTCGGCCAAGATAAAATTTAGGTAAATAAAAACTAATTGCACAGTTTAGATGTACATTGCGAGATGATTCTTTTGAGCCTAGTTACGCCATGATAGGATATTATTTACCACTAACAAACGAAACATGCTACAACGCACGATGTGACACGCTACAGGAATTTTGCTCCAAAATTTTAGGATCTAAACACACCCTTGATATATTTCAGGAGTTTGGATATAGTCACACGTACCAGGTCACCAGTTCATTACAACCATCTATGTACTCTTGTGCTGCATTCAATGGAAACTGTCATAATTGTGGTTGCAGGTGAACTTGTCAGCCGATTGACCTCGTTTGCCTTTAGCAGATACTGCTCCTCCATCCGATTGGAGGAGAAGCAGGGGAGGCTGCGGAGGCTACAGCATCTCCTGATGAGGGCTCACACCGTCGAACGTTGAGGAGGCAGATGCACGATACATCACCAACTCTTGGGATGCTAGTGCAGCTCAAGGTACTGTCGGAGGCCATATATCGGGGCTACCATGTGCTGGATACTTTGAGATTCCACTGTGAACAGAGTTCCGAAAACATGGTTAGCAACTCATTCATCTCATCATCTTCCGCCATCCGTCTCAAACGTCCCCGCACGATGATAGTTGTTGCTTATGCAAGAAAGGACAGAGTCCTCAGCCTTGAGGTGGAAAATATGGAAGCAGTAGTTGCAAACATAGCAGAGTTTGTTGTGTTTCTGTGTGGGTGTGAATGCATGTCACATAGGCCCTACGATGCATACCTTTACATCGACAATTTTTATGTTTGGTCGACATGCCGAGAAGCAAAAGCTCCTGACTTCTTACTGCAACATATCCGCACTCACGTTTCTCTATTTGCTTCCTCCCTGACATTCTGGGTCATTAAGATTCTCTCCTTTACGCTTCTCTCTCCCGCACCTATCGTTCTTTATAACTCTACTCTATACTACTGCCATCGGTGGGGCCTACTTATAATTTTATCTAAATATATTCATGTGAGATCTAGTTTTGAAGAATTAATTAAAACAAATTTAATAGTTTAATAGGAATTTATTTTGGTCTTTTAGTTTGCGAGTTATAATATTTTTTAATTTCTTAAAGTAATGGGCCCACTTCTGATTCTCTCACCTCCCTCCTACTTCTCTCACGCGCATGCAACGTAGGACCCGCAGCAGCATACCGAGGCAACACTATTGCGGCACAGTTAGCGTGGGAGCCCGCACATACCGAAGCCACATAGGCAGTAGCGCACACCGGTGCAGCAATTTTTACTGTAAAAATCTTCTCTATCGCTTTACCGTCGTTTTACAGTCTGCCCGGTGCAGACAATCTAACCCAGATGATGCACCTCTTGTCCTTCCAATCATTGGTGGTCGTTCCCTTGGGAAGAAAACTTTAGTCGTCCATGCATGTGCTGATGAGAGGGTACGCTCGAAGTTCACTTCAATTTTGCATATGAGTGGAGACAACTTTCTGAATATCGTGAATAAGCATGAAGAGGCCATGGTGGGGACGTCACTTGTAGTTGTTGAGTTTGTTTCAGATGTTGATGATGTGGAATGGAACGAGTAATATTCATTTGTGAGAAAAACAAACACAAGAGTCAAGATGATCATCAAACTTGGAAGGTTAGCAAGGTTTGGGTCAGTAAGGTCAATCTTTCTTGATGCTCTATCATACGAGGAGTTATAGGGTGTGTTTGATTTGTTTCTTGGATTAGCCTGGCTAGCAAAACTTAGCCAGGCTAGAGATAGCCCGTCTCCAGCAAGCTAACATGGACTTGTTGGTTCATTTCGTATACTAGTCTGGCTAGCACAGTAGTGTGTTTGGTTGGTGTTTTGGTTTGAGTACAGTCACCTGTTCTTCATGCAGTAAGTTTACAACCTTTCAGAATTTTATCGAACACTTGCTCTACGCACTGGACACGGGATATCCATGGCGAGCACGGGCACCAGCTCTGCTTGGCCGGAGAGCTCGCACAAGCGTCCACGCAGCTCGTGTACTCCACCAGCGACGCGCCAAAGCGGGGGGTGCTGCACCGCGCCGCTCACTGCCGCGTGCAACTCCGCCTCGTCGGCCTTGTCGGCGTCAAGCAGCAGCAAACAACGGCCTGGGTAACAGCTCTACGCTGGTGAGCCCGCACAAGCTCCACAACGACCTGGGCACGCTCCTTGGCGGCGCCCTGCACACGAGCCGGGTGGCAGGCCACGTGCACAGCAACCTCCATTGGAGATGTTAGACTGAGCACTGTGTGGTTGCATGTGTTAGACTAGCACTGTGCGGTTGCATGTGTGTGTCGCGTGTGCGGCTACATGTGTGCGAAGGTTGTATATATATGTACCGATCAATCGAAGAAAGTATCAAGCATTCCTATATTCCACTCTTTCATGTATCATGGGAGGTTACGATCCCGTAATCACTGCTTCCGCCTAACCCTACCCAGCCGCCGCCGTTCCCCACGAATGGTGCGCCGCCCGTCGACGCTGGGCAGCTCGCTTGCTGGCCTCCTTTCCCGCACGAGCGCTGATAAAGATACGTGTACGTTGTCCAAGATATTTGCCCAATCTTTTTACGGTACAAGAAATCAAGAACTATTATAATGTGAATTACTCTCTAGAAATGATCCTTCTTTGAAATTATGTTCATTCAAACAATGGAGCAGCAGAAATATGAACACAATAATTCACCTTGTGCCTGACCGACAGCAGCAATTGACGCTATTTAACTTTATTACCAAAATCGGTGGTGATAATATGTCTAGATCAGCAAGCAAGTAGCACTGGTACTCACGTCCACAATAACCACCGGCTAGCAAATCACGTCAATCTGATTATCAGCACTTGATCTGAGCGCTAGCAAATAACAGGCCTACTACTTCGCTTAGCGGAACAGAAAGTGCTCACGTGGAACAAAATCTCTTGCGTCAACAGTATATAGGTATAATCTCCACTCAATTCAGCCAAATAACAGACAAGCAAGGTTGTAGCCACAATAATTAAAACATTCCTTTGATCAATCTGAACTGATGAGCGTGCATATATATTCGTTTTCTATCGCATGGAAAACTTTAAAGTTTGGGTTGAGGAGAGGCGAAATAGAGGCGACGACGGCGGTGAGCTCCGGTGGCCATTGCCGGAGTGTTTGTGGCCCCCTCCGCCGCAAAGTAGGCGAATCGCTCCGCAAAAACCTCCGCTCCTTCGATCCACCGTGGTAGTTCGCACTTTCCCCTCCCCTTCTCGCTCTCATCCTCTCCACACCTGGAGTTAGGTTTACGTCACGAGTCCTTTTTCCTTCGATAGCTAGATTGTTCATTCGTTTGTTGCTGGTTTCCCAAGTAAACTTGCATCTAGAGTTGCATCATTCGCCCATTTTTGCTTTCATTCTCGGTTTGAGGGGTTGTAGATGAGAAACCGCAGATTCACGCTAGCGGTTCCCCCATACATTCTCATACATGATGAAGTGGAATCATCCAGAAACCATTCACTACCAGAAGCGGAATCATCTAGCACTCAATCACCAGCAGAATTGAGGTCCAAGAGTGAAATCAGATATCAAGTTCATGATTACAGAGATTCACAACAGAAAAGCAAATCTAATGGTTATAGAGTTAAGAGTCTGAGCCGAGGAAATAACAGAGAGGAATTTGTTAATGAATCAAGGAAAATCTCATTTGATGACTGGATGGAGTCTGAGTTCCCACCGTTGAGTTCTAAGAGTTACTCCTTTGCTGTTGGTCTACCTAAACACTCTCAACCAGGTGACAAAGTGATGCATGATCGGCCGACATACTCGGATGCCCCCGGTGGCAATGGTAGAATCGATGCCATCATGATATCAAAAGTACCAATTCAATTCACTTGGCAAAGTAGGAAGGATAGATCAACCGTTCTAGAAGAGGAAGCTATACAAGAACAATCCCAATCCATGGATGGTATCCCAATTTCAAATCATCCTGATAAGAGCTCCGAGTGCG
The DNA here is from genome assembly GCA_015847255.1 of Hyparrhenia diplandra. Taxonomy (NCBI): domain Eukaryota; kingdom Viridiplantae; phylum Streptophyta; class Magnoliopsida; order Poales; family Poaceae; genus Hyparrhenia; species Hyparrhenia diplandra. Next base: position 46,320 of record JADLZK010010260.1, read on the forward strand.
AGAGAGGAGGTAACATAGCAAACAGAGGAGATAGCCATTGAGGAGAAACAGAGTAAAAGTGTCCAGAGTAAAAGGGTAAATGGGCGGCCCATATAATAGACTCGATTGAGGATCTGCTCAACCATTCTTACTCGCCACCTCGGCCCAGAAAACCAACCCCAGATAAACCTAATCCCCCCAAGTCGGGGTGGTTCCGGATACCGCATCTAGGGTTCTTGGACGTTGCGGCGCCAAGGTTCCCCGCCACTTCAAGGAGATCCGTAAACTTGACCACAAAGCTTAAGCACATTCGACCTAATCCGGCCACAAAAAAGTAGACACCGAGATCCTTTGTAGAGGTACTCACGGACATGGACAAGAAACAAGCGCAAGGGAAGAGTTATCAAGAGGATTACAATCAGCAAGAGATGAGGCGGGGCAGAGAAGCCTATCAGAACCAAAGCCGCCAGGAGAGGGCCCAAGATTCAAGAAGCATTCGCGGAAGCTATCAAGATCCACCAAGATCCAACAACTACTATGAAAGATATAGTACAAGATACAATCAAGTTAGAGAAGACAACCGGTCAAGACCACCAAGTCAAGGAAGAGAGCAGGAAAATCAGCAAGGCCGTAAGCGTGGAGGAGATAGCCAGGAGGAAAGAGAAGTTAGGCAAATGACTAAAGCAGATCTTCGTCACAAGATTGATTATAGAAGGAGGGGATACCAATAGAACTAGTATCAACAGGGTCAATACAGGTATGACTACAAGCAGTCTTCTGAAGGTCCTATGAAATGCTATAACTGTAATCTAGAAGGCCACCATTACTCAGATTGCACAAACCCACCATATTGTTATAGATGCAAGTTAACAGGTCACAAATCCAATAGCTGCCTAGATAGAATTCCCAAAACTACAGCTGAGGGAAAAGTGGATCAAACAGTGAAGCTAGAGAAGGATGGGAAGGATTACAGCAAAATTAACAAGGGCCTGTCTAGTTGTGCAATGGGAATTCCTGGACAAATGTTCTATTCTCTAAATTTGCCTAAAACAAGTAGAGGTATTCAGTTGGAAAAGAAAGAAGACATTAGAGCTATTATTTCTGTGTTAGAGGGGAGAGGGACTAAAGCTAGAATCAGGACAGAGCTACAGTACCGTGCTGACTCAGAATGGAACTGGGGTGTGAAGAGGATCTCCAACAGTGAATTTCTGGTAAAAAGCCCTCAAAGGCAGTCCTAAATCTACTTGTCAATATGAAGGAGATAAAGTTTATCACATCTGATGTTTCAATTTGTTTTGGAGGAAACTGATATGGATCCTGAATCTTTCCAAGAGCTCAAGACAGTGTGGGTCAAAGCAATGAAAATCCCAAATCTAGAACGGAGTTTGTTGTCCTTGAATTAGCCAAACTGGTGGGTGACCCGGAAACAGTGCACAAGCCATCATTGAAGTGGAAATCGATGCGGATTTAGGTTTCCCGCAAAAACCCTTATGAGATCAAGGGAGCAACAACGGTGTTCATAAACAAAAAAAAGGAAGAAAGATATCTTTGGTTTTATTCGGACAAATTCGCCTCAACTCCCTCCAAACCAACCGGATGATGATGACTTTGATCGGGGAGGAGGATGAAGCAACAAAGGAAGATGAGCCCGATTCACGGGGAGTTTAAATGGATTGCATCTAGCAAGTCTCCACCAAAACGGGGATCCACGGCCCGGGGAATAAATCGACAAAACAGGGGGGAATCAAGCAAAGGGCATAAAAATGATCAAACGAGGGGGATCCGGTAAAAAAACAAATGCACGGATGCAACTTGGATAGAGCTATTAGAACAAGAACTGCTTTGCAGGCAAACAAGCTCAATTCATCTCGAGAATTATAAAGAAGGCCAAACAACTACGAGAGATAGTAAAACATAATGAGCAAAGGAGGTAGAAAGAAGAATCGCATACCAACCCAAGAGGAGCCTAACATCTCGATCTTGGGTTCTTTGAGTCCATAGTAACTCCTGTGCTGGACATTGAAGACACAGTTAACCCTACTGGAGAAGAAGACCATTCAGCAGCAAGACAAGTCACTGAAATAGAAGACATAACTATTGAAGGGCCCCAGAATAAGAAGTCGAAACAGATACAAGAGACCAGAGGCAGTACAAGAATAGCAAACAAGGGAGTTAGGGTAGAAGAAAAAGCTAGAGCTAAAGTTTCAAAAATGCTACAAGGTAACACTGATAATACATCCCACTATGTTAGCTCAAGTATTAATACTTCCCAGTCTCTTTATTCTAGTGATTTAGACTTTATTACCAAGACCTGTGGTATTTGTATAGACAAAAATGAAATTGCTAGAACTTCCAACATTTCTTTGTTGCAAGCCAGCAAGGAAGCCCAAGATGCTATCTTACTGGCTAAGGAAAAGATTGCTGCATCCTCAAAAAATTCCACAGCTGATGTGGGTAGAGTTATGAATTTAGAGAACACTGCATCAAGTAATAGAGATACAAACAACAACTCTATAGGTTCTAGTGAAGTGATACTTGATGAGAGAGTTATGAATATAGATGATAACCAAACAGCCAATAGAGATACTACCACCAATTCTGATAATTCAGGGGAAGAGGTAAGAAGAAAGTCGAGATATGGGAAGTCAAACCAGCAGAGTTTAGAGGATACAACCAACCCTCACCATTTATTAAAATGAAGATCCTAATTTGGAATATCAGGGGTCTGGGGAATTCAGCCAGAAGGATACAGCTCCTGGAGCTAATTACATTACATAACTTTGATTATATATGCCTACAAGAGACAGTTAAAACCAGCTTTAGACGTAGAGGGAGTTAGATAGATTTGCGGGCCAAAGAGATATACTGAAAGGATCTAATTGGCCTAGAGGGGGGAGGGTGAATAGGCGTATTTAAAACCTGAAACTTACAAACTCAAAGCGGAAGTTAAATGACTGGGTTGATACTACCGATAGTTTGGGTCGATACTATCAGTCGAGGTCGACCAGTACTATCGATACAAACACTAGTATTATCAGTCCCCTAGCAAAGCTACGAAATCTCAGGTATATGAGCTGTAATTTTAGATTTGACTTTTACCCAACCCTCCAAGATGATGGTGATGAAGATGTTGAACTTCCCTTTCCTTGGACCTTCACCAAAACGTAAATCGGGCACCCACAACCTATGAGAGAGGTAGGAAGAGAAGAGGAACACGAAGAACAAGTAATATCTCAAGTAATCACAAGCAACAACAACAAGCACGCGGGACACACGATTTATCCCGAGGTTCGGTTCCCCACAAAGGAGTTCCTACGTCCTCGTTGTTGAGGTGACCACTAAGGTCGGAGTCTTTTCCACCTCCTTGCCTCTCTCAAGCAACCACAAAGGTTAGCTCAAGATTTCCACTAAGAAGAACGGGGTGATACAAACACTTCGGGGTGCCCTCACAAATGAATCAACACGGGCAACCACGAAGAACGCCTAGCCAGCTAGGATTCCGAGAATCCAAGAGAAATAGACACAAATCAAGCCAACTAGAATGGGGATCCAAGTGATCAAGATGCAAATCGAAGCTTTCCACTCTCAAATCTCACTTCTCAACTCAAATCTTGCAGGGGATTTGTGAAGCTAGGAGCATGGAGGGAGAGAGAGGGTGAGACACAGCTTGGGAGCTTGTTTTCACGGTGGGAGTTCACAATAATGGAGTGGGCAATGGTTAGAAACGAAGGGGAGAGATATTTATACTAAAGAGGTGTACAGCCAACAGTCGATACTACCGACGGCAAAGTTGATACTATCGACGCTTGTTGGTACCATCACCGAGAGCCGATAGTACTATCAGGTTCCGCACAACTTGCGCCAAGCAGTCGATACTCTGGGACAAAGTTGATACTATCGATTTGGTCGATACTATTGACCAGAACCTGATACTATCAGGTTGCGCAACTCTCAGCTCACTTCGCACAACTTATTGCCTATCTGTACTACCAACTCTTGGGCTGATACTACCGACTCACAAAGTCAACAAGTAAACTCTCTAAGTGTTCTTGAGTGAAAGGTGTGACTCTCAAGTGCATTAACTAAAAGACATTTTGAGCACTAAATCCCCATATCATAGTTAGTCTAATTTGTGTCCCTCTTGATAGTGCGGCGTTTCCTATTTCTCAAGTTAAAGTGTAAAATGTAGAGATCCATTGAATCGAAACGCTTTCCATCCAATGAAATTGAGGGTGCTAGCATCACCAAATGTTATCATTCAAATCTTTCAATGGACTAACACCTGCGTATTCACTTTACATAAACATGTTAGTCCCTAATTTGTTTGTCATTAATTAACCAAAACTGACATAGGGGGCGAATGCACTTTCATATGCAATGGGACTGGGTCCCCTGTGAAGGTCACTCTGGAGGTATGTTATTGGGAGTTGACAGTAATGTGGCTCAAATAGTAGAGATTGATCATGCCAATTTCTACCAAGTTTGTTAAACTCTGAGATGATTGAAGATGGATTCACATGGATGCCGATAAATATCTATGGTCCCGCACATGATGAGAGGAAGCTAGAGTTTTTAGAAGAAATTCAAATAAAATTACTGAGTATAAAGATACCTATTCTAATTGGAGGTGATTTCAACTTAGTCAGGAATGTATCTGAAAAATCATCAGGGAATGTGTATTTACCATTGATGCATGCTTTCAATGACATGATCAATGCAACAGCTTTGAGGGAACTTTAGAGATCGAAGCGAGATACACATGGTCAAACAAACAAAGTCCCCCAATTCTTTGTGTGCTGGACAGAGTCCTAGCCTCAAACCCTTGGGAGGATAAATTTTTTACATCAGTCCTAACTGCTCCAAGACTAGGATCAGATCATAATCCTCTAATTGTGGACACACTGGACAATAGAGTTACAAAAACATACTATTTTAGATTTTGTAGTTGTTGACGGTCACCAACGACATATTTTTCCCGTCAACTTACTACCATAAAGGGAGTGAAACTATACCTTTTTATACTCATATACATTTATTACTAACATATTTCCACTTGTAGTGTTCAAAATGTATTTTGTAGTATTTATAATAAAAACAGGTGGAAATACGACCAAAAGGCGCGACCCTGGAAAGTGCATTTCAGAAGATCACAAGCCCGGGGTGGAATTGGACCGAAACGATGCGAGTGGGCCGACCAAACATCACACTACAACTTTTCAGGCCCGGACAAGACACCACGCCGAGGCTCGGACCGGGCCGAGCCCAAAGGGCGGGGGCGCGCCCCAAGGTGCGCCGCACCCTCCCGGGGGGGCGGTTCGAGCCCAATCTTGGCAGGTCGGTACATTAAGTGCTGAATCAGGCGGTTTGGGGTGTGATGGCCGGTTCACTGTACCTGGACGTGTCCATTAGGTCGGTTTAGGGGCATTAGGGTCATTTGGCCACCTCTCCTTTGTGTATAAATAGGTCCCCTCTCTCCCTCACTCAACACACACCATTTGGAGCCTCCTCACTCACCACACTCCTCTCTACTCCACCTCTCTCTAGTTCTTTTAGTCTTTAGTAGTATTTGGAGCAAGGCTAAGCTTCATTGGAGAGCTTGTACTTGGGAGAAAGGAGCATTCGGTATGAATCCAATTATGGTTTCTTCTCAAGTCTTGTTCTTATTTAGTTGTGCAATAGAGCTAGAGTATATTCATGTTATAGACTTGACATATGAACTAGCATATAGTTTCTATGTTATATTCTTGACATGTTGTTCTCGACACGATCATGAGGAAGAACTAGACTATAGTTCCTATGTCGTGGTTAGTCGTATAGAACTTTAGGCTTAACCATTTGTGCCATGTATTTGAGTAGAGTAAGAGTTGTCTTTGAGATGGCGGTTCGTTGTGATCTTCGGCCTTTGTCCATGTTCTAGCTCGTTCATCCAGTAGGGTGAGAGTCCGCTGGGGACATGGGATGTACCTTAACATGCGGGCATGGTGCCCGGATGAGCGGGAACCTTCGGATATGAGAGCATGCCACGGTCGTGAGGGTAGGCGGGGTTGTGACAGCCCCTGTCCATCCTTTTAATCCCTCCACGTTCGTATGTGATGTAGGAGTTCATAAATGCCTTCCATTGGGCCGGATGGTACCGGGAGGTCTCCTCGTCCATCTCACTCTCAGCCTAAAACTCTAGTCATTTATGTCTGCATGATCATTAACTTGTTCTTTGCACGCCTATACATTAGGAATGCCTGCTTCACTTAGGAATATTCTTTATTCTTTATTTTCCTTTTATCCTTGAGGTTGGCCCAAGTGTGTGTCACACTATCTTATGAACTATCATGACTTACCCCTATATTGAGTATTGGTCAACTGCATAGACATGTCGTCTTGTTCATGCCCTGCTAGAATCCTACACCATGCCTTCCCTTGGGGAAAATATAAATAACGATACCCTGAATATCTCGGGTGAAATGCTACAACGGTATTTACGCGGCGCTTGCGGACTTGTTCGTAGAACGTTACAGAATCGCCACCCGACATCCCGTGGTGATGTTGCTGGAATGTAACAATTCTGGTGAAGTCGTCGTGGGAAGTAAACCTTTGGTTTTCCAGCATTCCTGCCTTTTTGGCGGTTGCGCTCGATTACCATCAGGCATTTCTAAGCGTGATTGTCTTTTTGGTGATTGCGTTAAGAAATGTCAACAAGCATTTCTCGGCGCCGTTGTTGCGGAAGGCATTGGTTGACAGATTCTAGAAAGACATGTTCATGATGATGTGCATGTGTAAATAGCCATTACTCATGCAGGCTAATCTTTCTTGTTTTCTCCTGTTGTGGATGAAGACAGGGATAATGTTCGATTGCTTTGTCCCTCGTTGAACAACTACATCGCAGATCAGGGAGGCACTCCTAAGGAAGAACCCAATTCATATCAAATCTTCTCCGGCTACTCCGCCGACAAACAAACCAATCACCCTTGCATCATTTGCTACTTCACTCATGGCCAAGTCGATCCAGGACCATTCCGTCCCTCTTTTTGCCAACGTGCCGTTGGGCCCATTGTCAACATGGGAACCGAGAAATTTGAGCTCCGGCCCTGGTGAAAGGTCCTAATGGTCGGGGAGGGTGAATAGCCTATTAAAAAATCTTACAACAACACTAAGCACCCGGATTAGTAAATAAGATGGCGAAGCTATTAAGCAATGCAACAAGCTATCTAGGCATGCCACAAGTTAATTCTATTATCTCTAATCCACTCAAAGGCTATGTCGCTAGTTTTGCTCCTAGGTGAACAAGCAATTCTAACTAGATTACAACTAGGAGCTAACAAGACTAAGCAACCTAACACACTACTCAAGCTAACAAGCTAAGCACCTTAGCAAGATATACTACCAAGAAAACGCAAAGAGGTGCTCGAATACAATACCACCGTTGTCGAGTAGAGGTTGTGGCCAATCACCGTGTACAAGAAATCTCCAACGAGCACAACAAGGTTGACACGATGATTTTTCACCGAGGTTCACGTGCTTGCCGGCACGCTAGTCCTCGTTGTGGCGACACACTCACTTGACGTATGCTAAGCTTAATGGCCGGTACCAAAACCCCTATGGGCGCTCAAGCAAACGATCACAAGAGAGGGTCCAACAAGCCACGAGCAATCCACTAGTGCTCCTTTCGCGAATCTCCCGTGGGGTAAGGAACGACCCCTCACAATCACCACCGGTGTGGCCTCAAACAAGCTCCACTTGAGCTCAACACCGCCTCTTGCTCGAAGCCGCTAGGGAACCGGGCAAATTCCCAAGAAAACAAGAATCCCGCGGCTTCTCCAAGGATGAAGTGCCTCTAGATGCAACCGATGATGCAATGCACTTCTATCACTCTCAATCTCACCAAGAATCCGAGTTAGTGGTGGAGAGATGAGTGGAGAGGAGTATCAAATGCTCACTAGCAAGTTGGAAGCTTCAAATGTGCAAGAGAGAGCCTAAGGAACCAGCCAACCAAGTATATATAGGGCTCCTCTCGAAATGGAGCCATTGCTCCAAAAATTTGCTCTCTCGGGCCGACCGGACGCACCGACCGGAACCACCGGTGGTCCCGGCCGCGAGTCCGGCCACCCACGCCCTGGTCACCTAGACAAGCCGGCCCCACGGTGGCACCCTCCTCCATGCGTCCGGCCGGGAGTGCGGTCGACCACCGGAAGCATCCGGTCCGTGGTCCGGTCAAGACGTCCCGCAAAAACGCCGCAGGGGGCTCTCGCCAGACGCGCACCGGAGCCACCGGTGCGGTCGCGCCCGGTCGCACCGGCGTGCATCCCGGTCACCCCCGGACAGCTGTTTCTTCATTGTTTTCTTTGCTCTTTGCTTCAAACTTGCTTCGCCTCTGCCGTAGGTTGCCAACACGCCCAAGATGACCCGCGTTATCATCAATGTTAGCACGCCGATAAGTTAGGCAAGATCGAAGTTAGTGCTCTCATGTCCTAAATGCAATATGCAAGTCAATTGGACCTAGAAGCACCTCACCAAAGGATTGTCGCGGCATTCCCTCTTGATAGTCGGCTATCTATCCTATAATGTGATCACACGCTCTATCATGTCTTAATCACTGAAAGGAAAACCCTATCAAGTATACCTTTGCCTTGATCTCAGGGTTCCTCTCAAGCCGATCACCGAGCTTGACGATCCATCAAGTCCACCGACATTGTCCATGTTCATGATCATCATGCTCCTTGTCATCAACCTAATCCTATCTCATAGTCAACACTTAGAGCAAAGGATTAGTCCACAAGTGTGTCATCAATTTTCAAAACCAAACATGAGATTTCACCTGGCCTAATCAAGATGGTGCAGGCAAACCAATTTTATGGTTTGCCAAGTGAGGACGTAAATGTGCATCTGCAACACTTCCTCGAGCTCATTGACACCATTGTCATCCAAGGTGTCACACCAGAGGCCATTAGAATCCGTCTGTTTCCCTTCTCCATCACGGGGAAGGCAAAACAGTGGTTCTATAAAGAGACGGAAGCTGTCAACACATGGGACAAATGTTCCACGGCGTTCCTCACTAAATTCTTCCCCATGAGCAAAACTCACACCCGAGGGGAAGAATTGCCAACTTACTGCAGAATCCTATGGAACCCATACCCGCGACATGGGAAAGGTTACAAGAGTACATTCAAGGATGCCCTCACCATGGGATGGAAAAATGGCTCGTGATGCGAACTTCTACAATGGGTTAAGCTGTAACACCCGGTGTTAAGCATGTCATTATCATCAGCATTTCATGAGCATAATCATCATTTGATCATATGCATTTATGCACATAAAATGATACATGTCATTTGCATGCTTAGTTGCATTGAATTTGCTTGTCATGCTTTGTCTTATCATTTTATGTATGAAATGCTTGCATAATTAGATGTTTAATATTTATTTATTCTTAGATATGTTTATAAGATGTTTTAGAGCAAGGTTGATGTGGGTCATGTTCCCTAATTACATTTAGTTTGAATAGTTTGACTTGATTTGACTTAGATTGACTTTCAAAGTGTTTTGTCTTGTTTTGATTAAAAGCCCTAGCTAGGTTTTATGCATGTGCGTGCACCCTTCATGAAATGTGTGGATAATTTAGTGTAGAACATAAGGTGTTATAGGATCGTTTCATGAAAGTGAGTGGATCGTGTTCGAAAAGTCGAAAATAGTTTGATTTAAATGAAATTAGGGTTTGTTTGACCATCGAGTAGTTTAGCTTCGATCGATCGTACTTTCCAATTTAGGCCGAATTAGGAAAAAGTTTGTATAGGTGAAATGTTCAGAATTTTGTAAGGAACATTTCATTCAATATGAACTTTGGCTAGTTTTGCACGTATCTCGATGTACAAGCCAAAACAGATCGATTAGGGTTTGGTTTCAGGTTTTTAGTGACGCTCTCTTTTTCGCCGTCATCGAAATCCGGCGCCACCGTTGCCACGTCGGGCTGCCGCGCGCTTGGTGTCACGCCTCCGCACCCCTGTCGGCGCCCGCGCCGTGAAGAAGGGCCACAGCGCGTCCCTTGCGTCGCACTTTGCACCCTCTCCCCTCTCCCCGCCCTCGCAAGAAGAAGAAGAAGACGGCGGCGGTGCGCGCCATGGCCGTCACCGGCGCTACCATGGCCAAACGTCGCCACCACCACCTCCTAGCCCGCTCTAGCTCGCTCACCGGCCCGCCATCACCTCCTCTACCTCCCAGGCCAAGCCATCGAGCCGAACTTCGCATGAGAATGCGCGCGCATCGCGCGGATTTCCGCTCGCCGGAAATTCCGGCCGGCCATGACCCGACCGCCCGAAATCCACCACCACACCGCGCCATTCCTCGATTCGATGCGAACACAAAGACCACCTCGACCCTCTCTATCTCCTAGCACCGGCAGCGCTCGGTTTGGGTCAAGGTGTGGCCCAATCGGGCGATTTCGCAGCGCCGCCGTCCGCCGGTGAGCACCGCTTCGGCCTCACGCGTGGCCGGCCCGTTCGGCCACATCTCGTCCAACCGTCGCCGCACGCATCGTGACCGCCTCGATGTCTAGATGGTGAAACCCTAGCCGGTTGGAGCCGTAGTGGCCCCACTTCGCGAAACGCGCGGCCGCTTCCGCCGTTGCCGCGCCGCATCGGCGTCGCGTGTCGTCGAACGCCACCGCCGCACCACCCCGCCACAGGTATTGGATCCGCCCGCCTCGACCCCACGAAGCCGGTGCTCGCCTCGCCTGCTCGCCTCGCCGCCGGGAACGACGAATCCGCCGCCATGCGGCCGCCGCCCGCCATGGACGCCGGCGAGTCCTCGCCGGTGCTCCTCCGGCCAACCAAGCACACCGGCGTGTGCGCCTCGACGTGAGGAACCCAGCCATGCCCGCGCCTCCGCGCGAAACCCCGCCGCCGACGAGATCCATCGTCGGGCAGCGCCGCCCCCCCGCTTCCGATCACCGACGCGCGGGTCCCACCCGTCGAGCAATATCCTTTATATTTTCTATTTCAGATTTGCATGCATGTCTTGTTTAATTCATAACTTGGCCATTTTAGCTCGGATTTGAGTGAGACAAATTTTGTCGTGCTTGTTATGCTCGACCTATGATAGAAAAAATATGAGATGCCATGTTCTGGTAGTTTTTATATTTATTTATATTTATGCTAGTAATTGCTATGAAAATATGTAAATGCATATCTAATTCTTGGTGCATGATAAAATAGGGGTTCCTATATGAAATGTTCATGTTTTGTGATGCACAAAGCATGGGAAAAATATGTTGGACCCTAGGTTCTGTGGTGGAATTATGATTTTTGATTTATGTGCTATTTACCATGTTTTCTTAGGAAATTCATAGAAAAATAATTACTAGGGTTTTGGATGTGAGACTTGGCATGTTTGGTTTTGATAGGTTTTAGTAGCTTGTCATACTTAGAAATCTGTTGTCCGACACCTTTCATAGTACAAAGTATTTTCATGCATAGATTTAGTGCTAGCTTGCCATTTTTGTGTAGGACAGCACCTGCATGTTTTTGCTATGAGATTTTTATGGTAGCCTTGCTATGTCAATAGAATGTTCTGGTAATTTCTGTAGATTTTTCTAAGGTGTTTACATATTTATCATATTTATGTTGCATGATAAATGCCTTAGAAATGCATGGAAATGTTAGGGTAAGATGTTTAGGTTGGTATACTGTTTATTCCTAGCATGTTTAGGACCTGTTGGTATGCTTAGTTTGCTAGTCCGGTGTTTTTGGTAAACTAGTTTAATTCTAGCTTTATATTTTAAGGTGTGCATGTGTAGTGTTTATTTAGGGAATATGATTTCATGTGCATTAGTTTATCTTTTGGCTTGTTCAGTAGATTTATTTGATAGATTATGACTTGGTTTGCTTGCTGGAAAAGTCCCAAGTAAAGGGCATGCTTGGATGAATTATTATGAGAGTTGTATGTTGTAGGTTGCCTGAAAACAGAGCCTCTATTTTTGCTGTTTTCGAGGTTGTTAATGTCAGATTCAGGTCAGGGTGATACGGAATTATTTGTAGATAATTTTGTTAGCTTTCCAACGAGTATTTGTTTGCTGCATTTGAAGTTATAGAATTCCCCTGTATGACTTTTTTCTTGACAGTATGTCTAGCTGCCATTTTTCGGTGATTAGTTAATTAGGGTGTTTGCTTGATGTAGGTTATTAGGGTTTCTTGTGTAGTTGTAATTGTGTTTCTACAGAAGAGATATCCACTTAATAAAATCATACATCATAATGCATTCATCCATTCCTTGTTAATCATGCATTCCTTAATATCCGTCTTTGCATATACATTCATAATGGATCGAAAAGAGAGAGCACAAGGAAACCGAGGAGCAAAGGAAGGAGAGGTACACAGACTAGAAGTGCAGCAAGAGGAAGTCCCGTAAGAAGTAGGACACGTCGTCAAGCCGTTGAAGTGCCCAAGGCATCTTCTAACATCTTTTTGGAGGCAAGCCCCGGTGCATGCTGCCCTTTCCTATGCTTTCTAACTAAATTGTGTTGTGTCCTTTATATATGTTGATGCATTAAGTTTAGGAAGGTGGTTGAAACCGTTGATGCACAGATATCGTTGTTGAAGTTGATATCCTATCCTATTTAGAGGTCTAGGTTATAAATGCTCGATATGGTGATTGCGTGAGACAGTGATTCCGGTCACTTGAGAGGATGTTTGTGGTTAGTCACATGGGTGACTAACAAGTCGCCGCTAAGAACCCGATAAAATAAAACATGCTTAGATTGGATGGATATTGTGGTCTTTCCATCCGGGTCGATTAAGGACTCATACTTTGTCGGCCGTGGTCGAAAGTTGAACATACCTGTTCATATAGTAGGCTCCGCGGGGTCGTGAGCCACGAAGCTCGTGGGAATGTTAGGGGCTGGCCATGCTCGCTTTATCGCTCCTCCTTTGGCGATGGTGGAAGGGGGATTTTATTGGGTGCAAGAAGATGCGCACGATGGCGTCGACCTCGTTGTACGCTCACTTGGCACCCGAGAAGGAGGGGGTACCTGGCAAGACCGAGACTTTTACATCCCGTAACGTCCTAGGAGTGATCGGGTCTACCTTGATCTAGTAGGCCTGGTTTATGACAGGGTATTCGCCACGGTGGTTTTGCAATCGATTCGAATCGCCATCTCTCCGGATAGTGAGAACCCGGGTTGCTTCAACGACAATATAGTCTTAATATCACAATATATGTTATATTTATCATCTTTCTTCTTTGTTAAAATTCGGATCAAGTTACTTATCTTTGTTATTTATATTAGTGAGCATATGTCTTTAACCTTGACTATACAGGATCTATGGTTATGTATATACTAAATAACCTTTTAACTTAGAAGAATTCAAGTAGTATGTGTAGGCTCACTAATCAACCTTTATTTCGAAATTAAATGTGAGTCATTGACTCGAGATAAAGCCAAGCATAATCCTTGGAGTCTTTTCCTTATTTTACGGTTTTGAGACGGGTAAGTCTTGCGGAGTACAATTGAGTACTCACGAGGTTAATTCCGATGTTGCGGGTGACTCCGTCTAGCATGATCCTAGCCGGTTGTGTCTTCTTTGTGGTGAAGAATAATGCCTAGGGCACGGCAATCTCCATATTTTTCCGGTCTCATGCTATTACAGGGGTTGGCATTATGTTGGCACTATCTTATTTTATTTCATTTGTACAACTATCTTGTTTTCAAAAGCTATTGCTTCCGCACTCGAACTACTTTATAAACAAATGTGTTCATTGCACTCGATTATAATATATTGAATTTGGTTTGAGATACCTATGGATTTGAACTACCGAGCTCAACGATCCTTGTTGTGTTGTCGATGAGTTTGAAATCACTCGGAGATTTACGGAATACGGGTTTATATGGACTCAAGTGTAGGCTGCGATTGCTTCGGTAATTGCGCGAATTATACTTGATTTCTTATAAATTGGTCGGCTCTGTCATAGCCTGGTATCGGAGCTTAGTTCAAGACTTAAAATCCGATCCGGTGTTTAAAATTAAAATGAACCACTAATCTTTTGTGAAAATTTTGCGAAACAAAATCTTTTTGATGGTGTGAGTAAAAGATTTGCAAAATTAATAGTGCCATGGTCATACCCTTTATGCCCAATTAAGGGCGGTCGGTGGCTTTACTAACTTTCGGGATGGGTTATTGCATCATATTTTTTGTTGTTTGTCTTTGGGTTGCCGTGCGGCCAAGAGGGTACGGGACTACTCACTTGAGTAGTCATGTATGGATCGAAATACCCTACGCCCTAGGTAAATGATATTCAATGCCTCTACGCCCAAGGTAAAGATGTGAGTTTGTGAGAGCATGATCGGACAAACGCCGATCTAGGGGGTAAAAATAAAATGTTTTGAGAGCTCCGTGGTGGGGTAGTGCCCCCTGTAGACTTGTGTATGGGTACACGGGTGTCTTTGGGTGTAAAATGTGTTTTTCCGCAAAGGTATGCGATCTTGCGTCGGGTGGACTCGACGAAGCGGTATATGCAATTTAAATTCATGCATTGCATATATATATTGTGAAATTTTGAGATGAAATTGCGAGTACGCTAACTACGCAAAACATGTAGATCGACTAGATGCGATTTGTTTTCTTTTGAGAGAACGTTGGTTGTGCCACCACTTATAACGAGTAGTAACTAATCTTTCCTAATCTTTGTGAGGGCGTAAGTTACGCTCATGCATCATGTTTATAATGGTTATAGCATTCATGCATTCATATAAATAAAATGGAAATACATTCCCTCTCTTTTCTTCTCTGGTCATCCCTTGTTAAGGTACTCATCCCTTTTCGATAAAAGTGATCAACTTAAGTCTTACCCTCACAAAAATCAACCAACCTTGTTACTAATGTCCTTGTACCAAGTAATTAGTAGTGGTCGTTTCACTAAGGAGACTCAGCACGAAGAAATCTTAGAAACCTCAAAGTGTACAACCACTCTGAATTTCAGAGATGACCTAAGGTGTTGCTAATTGCATCGGTCGAGATAGTACAACTTGGATGGAAGGCATGGTAGCTTACGTGAGACGGGGAGTACCATGTTTGCCACATTTTGGATCATCAGCGGCAAGGAGTGCCGATGACAGAATACTATGGTAGTAGCCAACAAGGAGAGAGTGAGAGCGATTAGTGCTCGAAGGATGAGCGAGAAGTTCACTAGCATGTTTCACCAAATGACAACTAACAAAGACGCAACCCGAGAGAATGCGAGTGAAGCGAGTAGCAACTCGAGGGTTGCAAGCTACGCACAAGATGTCGGAATAATTGAGACACCAAGAATTGTGAGAAAAAGAAGAATCCGGCTCAAGCAAATCTTTGTTGGATCGTAGCATCAATGATTAGCTCGAACCCTAGAAAGACTAGCCTATAGTACCACACGGTAGTGCTAAAACGAGTGTTGGACCTAGAGCCAAGGTTAGCTAGTACAACCTATAAAGAAACCAACCTAGTAGTACTTGGAGTACGAGCGAAGAGCGTGAACGATGTCTTTTCCTTTCGACACATGACTTCGGAAATGAGATGTCCGAATGATCAGTTAAGACAACAGAGTTAGAAGGTGTGCAAAGGACTATGAGATACAACATAGCTACAGGAAAAGGAGTATTATCGGTTATTCAATGCACACTATCTTCACGCATCGTGAAGAGGATGATGGCTCAGAGGATGCTGATGATGGAGGTGACATGTTAAATGCTTCATTGGACGTCCGTAGATATGCCTAGTTTTCATAGATGTACGCTAGATGTTAAGTTTCTCACGTGATCCCGGTTGAGAAATGTATCTTAGCTTTATCGTTAGCTTAATCCTCCTCATGAGACTTTATCTCAACTACGGATCCTTTGGAAGTGAAGTAATGGATTAACACTCAAACTTCATTAATCGTGCGGACCTTGATGGATTTAGTAAAGGATACGAGCTCCATGAGGGTTTTGTGTATTATGCTTACACTATACACCTTTTGTGTATTAGTGCTTTGGTGATATGATGATTAAATTATGGTTACCTTTATTTGTTGACTTCTCGATAAATTCAGTGTAACTCTAATTTAATATCCATATTCACTATTGGAATTATTGACTTGTAATCACCACTAAGGACATGTGGAGATGCCTCAGATCCTGCAGTCAGTTAGAGAAGAGAACCAGTAATTACCACCACCTCTCTCATTGCCAGGAGCTGTTCTTTAAATAGCTCTTGGGAGAGTACGCAATATATTGCGTGACACCATGTAGGGTTGTTGTGAACGTCGTGAAGGTGAAGATAATCGAGTACAACACCCTCAAGGATTTCATAGACACCAAACCCTTTAGTCCCAGTGAAGCTAACAAGTAGCCCAACTTTGGAAAGCAAGTTTCGCCTACTTTGTTGATGGAATATTGAAGACTGAGTCTACCACCCACTTATTGGCTGGACTAGTAGGAATATAGTGTTCTTACCATTGTACCATTTACCCAGTTAATACTTCTATTACCTGGACTAGGCCCACACAAACTTTTGTGAGGCTTATAAATGCATCGGTGGGATCACTATGTAGCAGGATGAACTTATGAGGGCAATGTAAAGTGCCGAAACAATAACTCGGTACCTACAAGCCTTCGACAATTTATCTTGCTATACCCTAGAGTATGAGAACTCTAAAGCCAAGCAGTTGGTTGGTTTCAAAGAGGACTCACCATCAAGATGCAGACTACCATTGGAACCTTGTACATGAAGACTTTCTATGCTTGGCATAGGGGAGAACAAGACTAACAAACCGAACTTGAGCAATCTCATTGCACCAATACTAAAGAGATCCAAGAAGAAGGGCTGTAACCATCAGTACGTGCCTAACCAACCATTTTAATGTTGTTGTTTTGTTTGACCTTGAATCTTTACATTCGTTTATGAGTCGAACATATATATACAATAGAATCATGGAGAGATAAATTGAATTGGAACTTGGATATCATGTCGGTTGGCAGAGTGATCAACTTAGCGCGTAGATAATGAGCAATACAAGGATTAAGATTTAGAGTTCATCAGTCCTAACTTCTTTAAACAAAGTGTTGTGTCCGTTGGAGCTAGGATGTCATTTTGGAATTAAGTTGGACGAATATAGTGGGAAGCAATTATGGACACTTTGAGATGAGCAACTATTTTGAGAGACTCGAGATGGAAAAAGAACCCAGATAATCGTGCACCAATTGCATCATATCTTCGCTATGTTGCAAGTTGCTGGTACATCAGACAAAGGTGTGAAGTTTACATTGGGATTAGTACCAAGAATAACAACTGTTTCTAGAAGGCTATACAGGATGCCATCAAATGAGTAGCGAATTGAAGCTATAGATGCAAGATTTATTGGATCAAAAGTTTACTCAGATCAAACTCTTCATCATAGGGATGTCCTAAACTGTTTGTAAGGAAGGAGGATCAATCCCTAGTATGTGTGTGGATTACCGACCACTTTCGATGCGGTAGCAGATTAAGAACAAATATTCATTTTCGGCATTGACATTCTCTTGGTCGATTGTCGGATGCTAAATAGAACGATCGTCATCCGGGATACCGAAGTAATACAAGATTTGACCACAAGATATTTTGAAGACCGCTTCTTTACAAGATATAGGTTGTATGAGTATTTTGTCATGTCCTTTGACCGACGATTCTCTAGCTTATTTTATGTACCCAATGAAATTGGTATTCATGCCCAAGTTATAACCGTGGTCGTGTTTATCGATAACGTTAGGGTATAGTCGAAATAATGAAGACCATGATGAATGCACGAGAATAGCGTTGATCAACTTCGGAGGACACCGGTGCTACATTAAGTTCCGGCAAGTAGAAAATTCAATTGAAGAAAGTGTAGTTCCTTGGACATGTCTTACGAAGATGATATTGTTGTGGATCCAAATCTTGTCCAGAGTGACTACGAGTATGGAGACAATAACGTTGTCACTATGGTTTGGAGTTTTCTTATGTTTAGTCGGTTATAAAATTTATAAGCTCGACCTAAGATTCCCGAATCCATGACAGAGTTGTTGTAAGAGGATAGAAATTTCGTGTGATCACCGAAGTGTGAGACGACTTTTGTACTTTTATGAGAGTTGTTAACAATCACTCTAGTGTTTGTACGTACGGAAATGGAGGAACCTTTTGATGTGTTTTCGTAGTACCATGGTACAAGTGTTGATGTGCACCTATATAAGAGAGATGGGTAATTATTTATACCTCATGGCAACTGAGGAAACATGAGGTGAATTACGCAACACAGGAATCGGAAATTTCAGCTATAAGTGCATACTCCGTAGGATTTGTGCCCTAACGTATTTGGGAGGTGTATCAACCTTATGCGGATACAAGAATCTTGAGATGACCTTCACTTTCGAGACGTGCTACACACAAGACAAAGAAGATATTTAGAGCTGGTACCTTAGGACAATGCGGAAGTGCCCTACCATCCGTGCAAGGTGAAGGCTATCACGGTGTAGATGCCTAGAATATGAAGGCACCGTGCACCTTGACAACCCATTGCTAGAAGAAGGATTCAACTTGATGCACCCTCCAATGTGCATAACGTTTGGTTTGAAGTCCCCTCGGAAGGACGGATAATCAAGGACATGAAAGTGGATAGAAGCGATTCTTTCATCAATCGGGGAACTTAAGGAAACAATGAGAGCCCGTTTCAAGATTGAAGAAAATTATATCCAATGGTTGATGACCGTCGTGTTATGAATAAGGACAAGAGAGCTCGGAGATCGGTCTTTCGAAAATCACTCTCTTTTGCCTCTTGAATCATGTGATACTTCTTGTTGTCTTAACCCCAACTTGCACGTGATGCTTATCCATGCAAGGTCCGTCGGTGTCATGTCAAATATCACATTGGTTGTAGAATTGCTATGGTGTTGTGATTTATAACCGATGGTGCCGCGACGAAACCAGGGAGCCTCTCGTAGGCGTCGACACAAGGTGTGTCTTTGCTTTCGGCATGCGCCGGTATCATCGTTACTAGTCATGACTCATTGTCAAAACTACACTAGTGTGTTGTTTCTCTGAGATACTTTCCTTGATCATCTATTCTATATCATGTTGAAAGATCTTTATACAATCCTTGAATTTGAGCTTTGCCTTGGAATGGTAAATAAGATGATTTTTGGAAGAACAGGTCACTGACATCAACATTAACAGACTACAAGAAGAGATAGACAAAGAGAAGTTGTTGACCATATCCATGGGTAGTGTCACCTTTCATGGACACGTGTCACTTTTATTGGATCAAGGAGAGCAACCAATGCTCATAGGTTGAATAGTTTGCAAGGCAAATGAGGATCAACGTTATTTATCTCAATCGGATGTTAGTTTCAAAACCTCTCAAGTCAGAAAAGATGATAATGGTTGAAATATCCTAGGAGTTAGCTAGGTAATCTCCAACACGTTAGAAAAGTCATATACGGAACATACGAGAATACTTGTGGACTCCAAGATAGAGGTTACGATTATATCAAGCATCGACCATGAAGAGAAATTGAAGGCTTGGAATCGAAGGAAGGTTAGCACCAGGAATGATAGATCCCTATCTAGGAAAAACCAGTTTAGCCAGTGCAGTTTACCTAGATTTATGAAGGTAAGTTTCAGTTCCTTTCATGGTTACAACTGGAGAAATGTTTGAGAGTACTTGAAGAACGTATTTGGGTAAGAGAAATTCGAGTCAACATCAACTTGGCTCATCTTGGAGAAACAATTTGAGTCCGGATGTCGGAGAAAGAGCAAGTGTAAAGTGATTGTAAGGTCGTACAAGATTCCATAGAGGAACCTAGTGGGAACGATGCCATGTAGGAAGTAGAAAAGTATCTTCGTGAGACTTATCCCATGTTTTTTTTTTTCAAATAAGTGCTAAGTAACACCAAATCTCGGGATGAGATTTGTTTAAGGGGTAGATTTGTAACACCCCTGGTGTTAAGCATGTCATTATCATCAGCATTTCATGAGCATAATCATCATTTGATCATATGCATTTATGCACATAAAATGATACATGTCATTTGCATGCTTAGTTGCATTGAATTTGCTTGTCATGCTTTGTCTTATCATTTTATGTATGAAATGCTTGCATAATTAGATGTTTAATATTTATTTATTCTTAGATATGTTTATAAGATGTTTTAGAGCAAGGTTGATGTGGGTCATGTTCCCTAATTACATTTAGTTTGAATAGTTTGACTTGATTTGACTTAGATTGACTTTCAAAGTGTTTTGTCTTGTTTTGATTAAAAGCCCTAGCTAGGTTTTATGCATGTGCGTGCACCCTTCATGAAATGTGTGGATAATTTAGTGTAGAACATAAGGTGTTATAGGATCGTTTCATGAAAGTGAGTGGATCGTGTTCGAAAAGTCGAAAATAGTTTGATTTAAATGAAATTAGGGTTTGTTTGACCATCGAGTAGTTTAGCTTCGATCGATCGTACTTTCCAATTTAGGCCGAATTAGGAAAAAGTTTGTATAGGTGAAATGTTCAGAATTTTGTAAGGAACATTTCATTCAATATGAACTTTGGCTAGTTTTGCACGTATCTCGATGTACAAGCCAAAACAGATCGATTAGGGTTTGGTTTCAGGTTTTTAGTGACGCTCTCTTTTCTGCCGTCACTGAAATCTGGCCGGCCACCGTTGCCACGTCGGGCTGCCGCGCGCTGCGTGTCACGCCTCCTCTGCACCCTGTCAGCGCCGCGCCGTGAAGAAGGGGCCACAGCGCGTCCCTTGCGTCGCACTGCACCCCTCTCCCTCTCCCCTGCCCTCGCGCAGCAGCAGCAGCACGGCAGCAGTGCCGCCATGGCCGTCACCGGCGCTACCATGGCCAAACGTCGCCACCACCACCTCCTAGCCCGCTCTAGCTCACTCACTGGCCCGCCGTCACCTCCTCTACCTCCCAGGCCAAGCCATCGAGCCGAACTCGCAGTAGAATGCGCGCATCGCGCGGATTTCCGCTCGCCGGAAATTCCGGCCGGCCATGACCGCCGCCGCCGAAATCCACCACCACCGCGCGCCATTCCTCGATTCGATGCGAACACAGCACCACCTCGACCCTCTCTATCTCCTAGCACCGGCAGCGCTCCAGTTTGGGTCAAGGTGTGGCCCAATCGGGCGATTTCGCCGCGCCGCCGTCCGCCGGTGAGCACCGCCGCGCTCGGCCTCACGTGGCCAGCTCCGTTCCGGCCACATCTCGTCCAACCGTCGCACGCATCGTGACCGCCTCGATGTCCAGATGGTGAAACCCTAGCCGGTTGGAGCCGTAGTGGCCCCACTTCGCCGAAACGCGGCCGCTCCGCCGTTGCCGCGCCGCCGCATCGGCGTCCGTGTCGTCGAACGCCACCGCTGCACCACCCCTGGCCACCAGGTATTGGATCTGGCCCGCCTCGACCCCACGAAGCCGGTGCTCGCCTCGCCTGCTCGCCTCGCCGCCGGGAACGACGAATCCGCCGCCATGCAGCCGCCGCCGCCCGCCATGGACGCCGGCGAGTCCTCGCCGGTGCTCCTCCGGGCCAACCAAGCACACCAGCGTGTGCGCCTCGACGTGAGGAACCCAGCCATGCCCGCGCCTCCGCCAGAAACCCCGCCGTCGACGAGATCCATCGTCGGCAGCGCCGTCCCCTGCTTCCGATCACTGACGCGCGGGTCCCACCTGTCAGAGCAATATCCTTTATATTTTCTATTTCCAGATTTGCATGCATGTCTTGTTTAATTCATAACTTGGCCATTTTAGCTCGGATTTGA
Organism: Hyparrhenia diplandra; assembly: GCA_015847255.1. Lineage (NCBI taxonomy): Eukaryota > Viridiplantae > Streptophyta > Magnoliopsida > Poales > Poaceae > Hyparrhenia > Hyparrhenia diplandra. The sequence continues at coordinate 68,059 of JADLZK010010260.1, forward strand.
GTGAGACAAATTTTGTCGTGCTTGTTATGCTCTGACCTATGATAGAAAAATATGAGATGCCATGTTCTGGTAGTTTTTATATTTATTTATATTTATGCTAGTAATTGCTATGAAAATATGTAAATGCATATCTAATTCTTGGTGCATGATAAAATAGGGGTTCCTATATGAAATGTTCATGTTTTGTGATGCACAGCATGGGAAAAATATGTTGGACCCTAGGTTCTGTGGTGGAATTATGATTTTTGATTTATGTGCTATTTACCATGTTTTCTTAGGAAATTCATAGAAAAATAATTACTAGGGTTTTGGATGTGAGACTTGGCATGTTTGGTTTTGATAGGTTTTAGTAGCTTGTCATACTTAGAAATCTGTTGTCGACACCTTTCATAGTACAAAGTATTTTCATGCATAGATTTAGTGCTAGCTTGCCATTTTTGTGTAGGACAGCACCTGCATGTTTTTGCTATGAGATTTTTATGGTAGCCTTGCTATGTCAATAGAATGTTCTGGTAATTTCTGTAGATTTTTCTAAGGTGTTTACATATTTATCATATTTATGTTGCATGATAAATGCCTTAGAAATGCATGGAAATGTTAGGGTAAGATGTTTAGGTTGGTATACTGTTTATTCCTAGCATGTTTAGGACCTGTTGGTATGCTTAGTTTGCTAGTCCGGTGTTTTTGGTAAACTAGTTTAATTCTAGCTTTATATTTTAAGGTGTGCATGTGTAGTGTTTATTTAGGGAATATCATTTCATGTGCATTAGTTTATCTTTTGGCTTGTTCAGTAGGTTTATTTGATAGATTATGACTTGGTTTGCTTCTTTGGAAAAGTCCCAAGTAAAGGGCATGCTTGGATGAATTATTATGAGAGTTGTATGTTGTAGGTTGCTCGAAAAGCAGAGCCTCTATTTTCTTTGTTTTTCGAGGCTATTAATGTCGATTCAGGTCGGGGTGATATGGAATGATTTGTAGATAATTTTGTTAGCTTTCCAACGAGTATTTGTTTGCTTTGCATTTGGAGTTATAGAACTCCCTGTGTGATTGTTTTGCCGACGGCATGTCTAGCCGCTATTTTCCAGTGATTAGTGAATTAGGGTGTTTGCTTGATGTAGGTTATTAGGGTTTCTTGTGTAGTTGTAATTATGTTTCTACGAGAAGAGATATCCACTTACTAAAATCATACATCATAATGCATTTATCCATTCCTTGTTAATCATGCATTCCTTAATATTCGTCTTTGCATATACATTCATAATGGATCAAAAAAAGAGAGCACAAGGAAACCGAGGAGCAAGGAAGGAGAGGTACACGGCTAGAAGTGCAGCAAGAGGAAGTCCCGGAAGAAGTAGGACACGTCGTCAAGTTTCTGTGAAGTGCCTAAGGCATCTTCTAACATCTTTTCGGAGGCAAGCCCCCGGTGCATCTTTGCCCTTTCCTATGCTTTCTAACTAAATTGTGTTGTGTCCTTTATATATGTTGATGCATTAAGTTTAGGAAGGTGGTTGAAACCGTTGATGCATAGATATCCTTGTTGAAGTTGATATCCTATCCTATTTAGAGGTCTAGGTTATAAATGCTCGGTATGGTGATTGCAGGTGAAGCGGTGATTAGGTCACTTGAGAGGATGTTTGTGGTTAGTCACATGGGTGACTAACAAGTCGCTACTAAGAACCCGATAAAATAAAACATGCTTAGATTGGATGGATATTGTGGTCTTTCCATCCGGTCGATTAAGGACTCATACTTTATCGCCTGTGGTCGGAAGTTGAACGCACTGTTCATATAGTAGGCTCGGCGGGGTCGTGAGCCCTTAAGCTCGTGGGAATGTTAGGGGCCGGCCATGCTCGCTTTATCGCTCCTCCTTTGGCGATGGTGGAAGGGGGATTTTATTGGGTGCAAGAAGATGCGCACGATGGCGTCGACCTCGTTGTACGCTCACTTGGCACCCGAGAAGGAGGGGTAGCCGGCAAGACCGAGACTTTTACGTCCCGTAACGTCCTAGGAGTGATCGGGTCTACCTTGATCTAGTAGGCCTGGTTTATGACAGGGTATTCGCCCGGTTGGTTTGCAATCGATTCGAATCGCCATCTCTCCCGGATAGTGAGAACCCGGGTTGCTTCAACGGCAATGTAGTCTTAATATCACAATATATGTTATATTTATCATCTTCTTCTTTGTTAAAATTCTAGATCAAGTTACTTATCTTTGTTATTTATATTCTTGAGCATATGTCTTTAACCTTGACTATACGGGATCTATGGTTATGTATATACTAAATAACCTTTTAACTTGGAAGAATTCAAGTAGTATGTGTAGGCTCACTAATCAACCTTTATTTCGAAATTAAATGTGAGTCGGCCCACTCGGATAAAGCCAAGCATAATCCTTGGAGTCTTTTCCTTATTTTACGGTTTTGAGACGGGTAAGTCTTGCGGAGTACAATTGAGTACTCACGGGTTAATTCGATGTTGTAGGTGACTCCGTCTAGCATGATCCTAGCCCGGTTGTCTTCTTTGTGGTGAAGAATAATGCCTAGGGCATGGCAATCTCCATATTTTTCCGGTTTCATGCTATTACGGGGTTGGCATTATGTTGGCACTATCTTATTTTATTTCCATTTGTACAACTATCTTGTTTTCAAAAGCTATTGCTTCGCAAGACTTCGAACTACTTTATAAACAAATGTGTTCATTGCACTTTGATTATAATATATGGAATTTGGTTTGAGATACTGCGGATTTGAACCTCGAGCTCAACGATCCTTGTTGTGTTGTCGATGAGTTTGAAATCATTCGGAGATTTCGAATACCGGGTTTATATGGACTCAAGTGTAGACTGCGATTGCTTGGTAATTGCGAATTATACTTGATTTCTTATAAATTGGTCGGCTTTGTCACATTAACACCCATGTCAAAAGAGCACATTGATGCCATCTTTGGAGGTGCCTTCCTCTCCCTCACCATCGATAGAGCAAACGGCTCTTATGGAGAAAATGGTGTCCAATCAAGCTTGGGGGGAGGAAAGCTTTGGCAAACAAGAAGATAGCATGCATACCGTGGAGGAGACGGACGTGCCTGCTACAATGGATCTCCTATTGAAAGAACTTGACAAGTGTGTCACCGAAGAAGAAGCAACCTACGACCTTGTCAAGGCCATAGACTCACATGTAACATGTGAGGTCTATGGCAATGTTGGTGATTCGAGGAACGACTACCTCTAAGCCCGTGAAGACACCACTCACATCAACAACGGGATCCGCCAACAAGGAGACCATTGTTGACACAAAAACCCGACTCCTGCGTCGCACACACTAACAAGCCGAATAGCTCTCTTTACTCGACCGCCCGAAAGTGTCTTGATCCGAAGGCGTGCGATCAATTTGACTGTTAATTGATAAGGAGGTAAACGTGAGATCACGGAACATGCACGGTGAGACCAAGGCGGTTCGCGTGTATGGCTCTAAGGCCGGATGTAAAGACATATAGCTATGAGAGCTATCATGTCGACAGATAATGAATGCATTCGGTAAGCATGTATAAAGATGTAATGTAATAACAATTGTCAAATGATCATAGAAGACATGTTTAAGTAAAATCGATCATCATGGTATGACATCATAAAGCTATATAGCATGGATCGAATTAAATGACAACATGGAACAAAAGCGAGATAACTCATAAATGTAAACCTAATCTAAATGACACATGCATAGGTTTCATCCAACTAGTCTGCCGCACGACGCGTCTAGCCTTCCTAAACCCGTCGAGCTTAAACTCTTGCAAGCTAATCCACCGCATGATACCACTTGCTACAGATCTAAACCACTTACCACAACTAGATCAATCCACTGCATGATACAATCTAACCATGACAAGCTAAAAACACGCATACATCTAAACAGATCTATAAATACTCATTACTCATTGAAGCACGTATGCATAGACACGTAAAGTACATATGCAAACCTAATCTAAAGTAAAGATAGAGATTTATCCCGATCAGTCCCTAACAAAGCAATCCACCGCATGATACACTACAACAAGCTAATCCACCGCATGATACCACTTGCCGGACTTAATCGTTCTAAACCCTTTTCATCCTACTTGACTATCCACCACATGATACACCGCAACAAGCTAATCCACCGCATGATACGACTGCCGGACTAGACTCTAACGATAGGTAGACTTACACATGTAAAAATACGAGTAAACACATAATCAGATTCGGCAAGCTTGCCGAACTAGGGTCCATGAAGAAGGAACTTACGCGCAAAAACCTTAGCTCGCGCCGCGACTCATGACTAAACGTGTATGAACCCGCAACATGTAACAACTTAGATTGATCTAAGCTCGGCTATGAAAGAACAAATAGATCTAATGACATGACCAGGATGAATAATGAAAGCATTGATGACATCTAGATCTAACAAAAGATAAAGCCGAGCCACATCAATCTAAATTGGGCAAAAAGTGTGTGCAATCATAATAAAATAAATAAATGAAAGCATGCACCACTTGGTAACTTAATGAATTCATTAGATTGCCAAATCTAACGGCCGATAACTAGCTCTAAGCCGGACCTTAGCCCACCGGATGGCACCCGATAGCTTAAATCCGCCGACGATACTAAGCGTGAACAAGACTACTTGCAATAATCTAAATCCGCCGACAATACTAGACATGGTGCAAGGTTGCGGTATTTACGGAGGTCAACGGTCGATGATTCCTCTCACGATAGATCGGCGACACGGATTTGGACTCGAAGGGTGGTCTGAGCCAATGGCACGGAGCCGGGTTTGTTGTTGTATTGATTTGGTAGCTCGTTTACAGTTGCCAGGGGTCTCATATTCATACCACGGGCTTTGACGAGTCCTAACTAATTACGAATAAACATAACGAAAATATCTAGCTAGGATACATTGTCCTCCAAGTCTTCTCAGAGTCGTGAGATTGCACGTGACGCGGGCCCTTATCCCGGATATTCCTCTTGAAGCCGCACATCCGCCGAACCATCTCGTGCTCAACTCTTCCTCGGACTCGGGCTTCTAGCCGAATAACAAATGGCTTCCGAATGCCCAAAGATGTTGTTGTCTTTTTGCTAGCCGAATGACTTCTTACCGAATTGTTATATGCCGCCCACTCGTCATTCGAGGGCTTTACCAAATTTTGGTGTTAACATATGCCCCCTCAATTTCGGAGTAAAAGATATCCTTTTGCTTTCGGAATTGTCCACGATCCGCTAAAATCCGGGCCAAACCTTTTCTTGGGCTAAATTTAACAAGGCCCATCTTACGGAAGGAGGTTTCTCGCAGCGCTGTTCGACCCTTCAGCTGCTTCTTGGGACTTGAGCCACCGAAAACCCCCACCAATGCAAATCGACAAGCCATTCGTTTCCGCTTCTCAAGATAAGCACCGAACGGATTCTTCATAGCCAACTTAAGTCCGCTTCTTGGCCTTCCCTCCGTATACACATACTGGTGAACCCCTCGGTTAGTAGCAATCATCCAGATTCCTCTCATACTTCCTACCTTTCTCTCCTTCCTCCCAGATCTGAAGCATTCGGCTAACCCTACCTTCCAGCAATGGAGTAAGTTCTCTTTTGCTTGTGCACTATTGATGCTTTCCCTAAGCCGAATCTGATCTTTCTCTCCTTTAACAATCTTCCCAAGTCCTCGTGATGCCGAAATCGCGGAGCTCCGCCGCTAGCTCGCAACAGCACAGGAGGCGCTCAGGGTGGAGCGGGAGGCACATGAGCAAACCGTCGAAGATATAGAAGATGTAAAAGAGGAATGGGACAAGCTTGATGAAGCCCAGGAACGCTACGTGCAGAACAGCAACAGTAAGCTTTGTTGCAATCTCCGATTGACTCCCCTTTCACAATTTACCTTCCTGAAGCAACTCTCCCTTGTAGGTGTGGCGAGGAAGTTCAATCTCTTGATCGAGGCAACCAGACAGGTGATCGAAGCAGCAGACACACCAAGGCCCGACCGCACGCAGAGGATGAATGCTGCATTTGGTCGTCTGAAGGCTGTTCTTGATAGCCTTTTCAATTAGGAGAATGTAAAACACTATGTATTCCTTGTGTGGAGACTGTGCCCATCAATGAAACCATGTTTGCTTCTCTCGTTATTCTTCGCTTGCACAATCTTACTGCCCAATTTCTCTTTTTAATAAGTATTTGCTCGACTAACCATCTTAATGCAACATAAGAATTCATAGCACGACCACGTATAGATAACGTATTTCGATCGGTCGTGTTATTTTACTCGAAGGCAACATATCACTCATATCTTTGGCTATTCCCCATCTTTTGGAGTTTTTTTTTTTTTTTTTTTGCTAAAGGCGATGTTTTCATACATCGGCTATATCGATATTTCAACCTTGTCCTTTCAAGCTCCAATCTCAACGCTTAGGATAGTATTTTTCAAGAATCTCCGTTGATTGCTAACTCGAACTCTTGCCTCGTAAAGATATCAAGATATATGCATTTCGGTACACATCTTAATATCTCGAAAAGGACCTTCCCAATTAGGAGACCATTTGCGAATGCTCGTCTTTAGTCCCAAGTGGCAACAACGCTTTCCAAACAAGATCTCCTTCGGCGAACTCTTTAATTCTAACTTTCTTATTGTAATATTTAGCGACACGCATCTTATTTTTCTCAATATTTTCCAATGCTTTTAGACGAATTTGATGCAGATCTTCCAATCCATCTATCATAAGATTTTTATACTCTCCTTTCGCCAAATCCTTTTGTAATGTAACCCGTCACGGATCCATTTCGCATTTCCCATGGCAACACCTTTGCATGATGCCCATATACTAACTCATAAGGAGATGTCTTAGTAGATCCATGGCATGCCATCCGGTAGGCCCATAATGCTTCATTAAGAACCAAATGCCATCTTTCGGGCTTCTCTTTGATCTTTTTCTGGATGATCTTAATCATAATTTTATTAGAAGCCTCAGCTTGACCATTGGCTTGTGCATAATAAGGGGATGAGTTATATAACTTGATTCCCATTTCCTCAAAGCAAAATCACAAAACTCGCGAGAGACAAACCGACTCCCTTGATCGGTTGTTATGGTTTCAGGAATTCCAAACCTATGAATTATGTGCTCTTTTACAAACTCAACCATATTCTCTCGATGTGACCTTCTTCAATGGGATAGCTTCAACCCACTTAGTAAAATAATCGGTGGCCAAAAGTATGAACTTATGGCCTTTGCTCGATGGAGGGTGAATCGGCCAATCAAATCTATACCCCATCCTCTCGAATGGTCAAGGCTTAACAATGGGGTTTAACGATGCGGGAGCTCTTTGAATATTACCAAACCTTTGACAATCGACATCCTTTGTAATACTCAAAACAATCTTCAAGCATAGTTGGCCAAAAGTACTGTTCTCCCGATTACCCACTTCATTCGATAAGCCGATCGGTGCGCACCGCACAATCCTTCATGTACTTCATACATTACTTTCTTAGCTTTCTCTTGACTCAAGCATTTAAGCAAGTACCCCATCTAAAGATTTGTAATATAAGCGATCATCAAGAAGCACAAACTTAATAGCTTTGTACCCGAGTTTCGAGAAACTTTCTTGAAGGATTTTTGAGGTATTCGGTAATTTCGGTTCTCCAATCATTATCGGTTTGACACCGGTACCTTGATCCCCACAAAGCACACATAAACCGCAACGAGAACTTCGATTGTCCTTGTATCCAAACACTTTGAGCTAATCTGTTAGCTTCTCCGTTATGCTCCCTTGGGATGTGATGAAAGATTACAATCTTGAAGGTTCTCGGCATTCTTTTGACACTCTTCATAATAATTCCTCGAATGTCGTTTCTACACTCATATTCGCCCGGTCGGTTGCTTGATCACCAATTGAGAATCTCCAAAGATTTCAACTGTAATGGCTTCCATTTCAACAAGAAGTTGGAGTCCCTCGAAAGTAAAGCCTCATACTCGCCCGATTATTAGTGACGGTAGTATCAATGGGAATAACAAACTCAAAAGATGCCCCCTTGGGTGAGATTAGCACAACACCTGCACCTCCTCCTTTTTCACAAGACGATCCATCAAAGAATAAAGCCCAAGGTGTAATACCAATCATGTCAACGGAAGGATTACGATGTTGAGTAACAAAATCAGCAATAATTTGACCTTTAATGGCCTTTTGCCGATTCATACCTTAAATCAAACTTCGGATAATGCCAACACCCATTTACCGATTCTTCCATTTAAAATCGGCATTGACAACATGTGTTTAATCACATCAAATTTGGAGACTATTATGCATTTGGCATTCAAAGTAAATAGTCCGAAACTTAGTACATGAAAAGTAAACACATAGACACAATTTTTCTATAGCCGAATACCGTGTCTAGGGTCTAAAAGCTTTCGGCTAAGATAAGCTACCACTCGCTCTTTTCCATCTTCTTCTTGCATAAGGGCCGACCCTATGGTTAAATTATCGGCCGCCACGTATAACTTGAAAGGTTTATCCGGCCGGAGGAACTAAAGCGGGTGGTGTTTTCATATATTCCTTTATTTCGTCCAATGCTTTCTCGGTGTACGTCACTCTATACAAACTTTTGAGCCTTCTTGAGTTTCAACAGAGGGGAAAATAGCAAGACTCTTTTCGATAGATTAGAGATGAACCTTCTCACAAAAATTGATTTTGCCAAGTAATGACCGTAATTTCGTAAGGTCGAGTGGGAGAAGCAATATTTTCTATGGCTTCCATGCTTTTCTTCCCAACTTCGATTCCCCTTTGTGAACCAAGAATCCCGGGAATTCACCGGCTGTGACCCCAAAGGCGCACTTATTTGGATTCATCTTTAATCCATATTTTCTAGTGCACTCTAACATCTTCCTCGAGTCAACGGATGCTTCTTGTAACTCTTTGACTTGACGACTACATCATCAATGTAGACCTCAACTATTTTGCCAATCAACTCATGAAAGATATAATTCATAGCTCTACGATAAGTTGCACCGGCATTCTTCAAACCGAATGTCATAACAATCCATTCAAACAAACCAATATGACCAGGACACTGAAGCCGTTTTTGATATATCTTCAATGACCATAAAGATCGATTGTATCCAAAGCATTCCCATCCATGAAGCTAATAATCTCGCACCCAAAGCAGCGGCATCCACTAACAGATCAAAGAATCGGCATGGGATATCCATCCATAGGAGTGGCTTTGTTAAGATCTCTCGAAATCTATACAAACCCTCATCTTTCCATTTTTCTTGTAAACGGGAACTATCTTTGGAAATCCATTCTCGCATGATACCGCATGGCCGAATGAAATCCGCTTCTAGTAATCTCTCAATTTTTTTTTTTCACGTCGGCCAATACCTTCTCTTCATAAATCTTTCAAGGAGGTTGTTTGTAGGGCTAGAATCCTTCTTTGATTGGCAATCGATGTTCAACAATTGAGCGATCTAGCCCGGGCATCTCTGAATAATCCCAAACAAAACAATCCTTGAATTCTTTTGAGGAGATCTATTAGTTCTTTTCTAAACTCGAATCTAGTTGAGCCGATATAAGTCGGTCTTGGTTTGTCACCATTGCCAATATCTATTTCTTCCAATTTATCGGTAGACTTAAAACCATGCCCAAGCTTTCCTTTGTTACCATCAATTGGGTTCCCCATTAAAAACCATCATGAATGCATTTGCTTGGATCGGCCGTTGATCACGGTGATGAGTACTAACGGGACCTTCATTTAATTCTTTTTTCGAGAAACATTCGACACCATCATATCGTTGACACAATGACTCACGGTTGCAATATCCTCGGAATCATCGCTTGAACTATCTCAACTTCATCGCCATCCATCCTTTGGATGAGAATCGATGCATAGTAGATGGAACACAACAATTAGCATGGATCCAATCTCTCCCAAGAAGTAAAGCTGTAAGGTCCCACACTATCGATCACGAAGAAGGTAGTGACCATAATTTTCGAGCCGATCATCAAATCAACACAAACGGCCCCATGGGTATAAAAAATTTGCCAACAAAATCTCTAAGCTCAAATGCGTCTCTAGTAGGTCCTCATCAATCATCCCTAGCTCTTTAAATGTTGTATATGGCATGAGGTTAATAGCGGCTCCTCCATCGACAAACATATGAGTCAAAGGCTTCCCTTTGAGGTACCCTTTTAAATAGAGAGGCTTTGGATGATTATGCTCCCTCGGCTTATCAAACACCGCTTGCCTTGATATGGTCAATCACGCCAAAAGATCCATCATCTCTCTCTTTTGTCAAGATCAGAAAAGGCATCATCATTTGAACAGGGCATCTTCCTTCTCTCGAATCCTCGGTGGCTTGCTCCGTATGTCTTTGTCAACTCTAACGGGATGTAGAATACCATGCTAACATTTGCCGAACGCCCACTTACTTGAATTCTCTTACGCGAATGGTGGCTTCTGAAGTTTTCTTCTTTGGGCGCCACACATTTGCGTTAACATTTGCTTCCTTAAGCTCCCTATTTACGAGGCATTGGACTCTTCTCTTAGGCTCTTTCTTAGACCGGGAGGGCACCATTGTCCTTTTGCCATCACGTACTCTTGAGGAGAGTCCGGATCATCATTAGAATTCTCAACATCCGCCCATGCTTGATCGTAATTCTTTTACTAGCGTGAGGTTTCTTGTCTTCATTTTTTAAGCGCCGATCATCTGGGGAAGCGTGCCCCGAGTCTTTCTTGGATGGGATGGCGGTTGACTCGTGTCTGTCTGTACCCGTGGTATTGCTCTTTGCATTCGAGGGCAATTGTTCCTAGCGGGCGACTTCAAGCCTTCATTCCAAAGAATGCCTAAAGAAAGGGCGGTTCAATGAGACTCCTCTCATTCTTTCATGTACTCCTCCCCGTTCTCGGTGATACATCTCCTCTTCATACCTCATTTGCTCTTACGCAAGCTGGCGATCTCTACGATATTGCTTTTCTTCTTTGTCTTTGCCATTTATTCACAAAGAAGATAACGAGATGTCACCCTTGGTTTGGAGGTTTCTCCTTTCTCTGTTCGGCTATTTGGAAAGCCGAACACGTCGCTCCGGAGCTCTACATCGAGACACTTGCCGACTAGGGTCAATCGAACCACTTTGCTTTGCCCTCTCGAAGTCGGCACTTTCATTAGGCCTTTGCCCTTAGGATTTGGCGGGGTAAAACCATGCATGTGTCAAAAGTGACCATGCTATTTGGGAAGGGCTCCTTGTCCACCTTCATGTTGTTGTTGAACTTGAGGAGACCCTGTTTGTATAGCCCTCTCGAATCTCTTTGCTCAAGATTCGGCGGGTCATTGATATTGTGAGTGATCATGTCATGGAAGCCACAATATTTCCCGATCTTGACCCAATCACGGACGTCTCATAGAATGATTCTACGGTAGCTTGATACGTCCTTCCTTGACCAAGAACTCAAAGAGCTTGTCCGACTTGGAGACGTCGAAGTCATATGCCCCTTGAGTGTCTTCATCCAAATTTGGTTAACCTGGGCCGGTCTCCTTGCCCCAAGCGAATTCGATATTTGCCACCTCTTCTTGGCCATCATCTTCATCTTCTCCTCCTTCCGAGAAAGTGGTGGTATGCCCGATAAGACACATTGCCCCCTTTTCAAAACGGGTGTCCTTCTTGATGCTCGAACCGATTGGCCATGAGTGACAAAGCGCCTTGAGAGTTGTCCAAGGTCGTCAAACTCCATGCCGCGGCTAGCTTTTCTCGATGGCTAGATGCATATCCCGAATGGCTACACCCGGCAATCGATGGTCCGGCAAATTCGAGGAGAGTAGCATGAATTCTTTGTTTCTCTCGAACCTGCGTAAGAACTCTTGTGGTGACTCGTTATATTTCTGCGTCCAACCCCATCAAGTCAACGAGTTCTTTCTCATTGGAACCTTTGTAGAAGTATGAATGGAATTTGTCCTCCATTTCGGACCATGTTCTAATAGAATTGGCCGCAAGCAACGTGGCAAACCATGTGAAAGCCGGCCCTATAAGGGATGATGGGAAGAAGCGAATCCTCCATGCTTCATCATTGGCAAGCTCTCCCAATCTGGATCGATACCGACCGACGTGTTCGGGTAGTAGAGGTGTCATCTTGTCCGCAGAACTTGGTCAAGTCGGTTGGAGGCTTCAATCTGGAAGGAAGCGCCACTCTGTTGTACCAATCGGGATAGGGTGGTGATACACATAGGGCCGATTCTTGGGCTTAATCCCAAACTAGTGTTGCATCATATCGGCCATCCTCGCTAGGAGTATATCCACATTTGAGTCTTGAGATCCATAGAATTGTCCGACCATCGGTGGCCTATACCGAGGATTTGGCATAGCATGAATGGTGGAATAGTCATTGAACTCAGATAACCGGGGCCAAAGGGATTTTCTCGCAACCCACGGCCATTGGAGCTATTGAGTAAGTATTGTATCTTTGGAGGATTCCCTGGTGCACCGAACGCCGCTTCTCCATGTGTCTTGGCCCGGATTCCTTTGGCTTCTCACGGTGTCTTGTTCTCTCCTCATTCCTCGATTTGTAGCTCCCTTCTTTGGTGGTGGCTTTGGCACATGTATGTATCTTGGCCCCGAAAAGCTCACCAAGCCACCTTTCAAAGTGCTCATCAAACTTCGAGGTCCAAAGCTGCCCTTCATGATATCACGGAAAGTATTGAAGAACACCGTGTTGTGATTAGTCATTGCTCTCCCAACGGTAGAAATGCAACAATCTCTTCCATATGATGAATTTCTTGAGTCGGTTCTTCATCTTCCTTCTCTCCCCCCTCTTACGTGGTCGAAACTTCTTTGAGCATATTCCTTATCACCGGGCATCACAATCTTGGGAAGATCTGTTTTTACGGATGATTGCACCGCTCTTGTTCTTGGAGAAGCATGACATGCACTTTTGTGAGAAGGCTTCGCACATATCTCTCACCATGGTTTCGTGTCGATTGGCGTGTCACTCAACCGAACCTCGAATGACATTGTTCTTGTTGACTTCTTCGGGCATCTTGTCTTGACCTTGAGTTGTCCCACCGGGCGTGCCAAAAAAGTGTGTTGACACAAAAAACGACTCTGCGCCGCACACACCGACAAGCCGAAATAGCCGGGCTTTTACTCGACCGCCCGAGTGTCTTGATCCGAAGGCGTGCTAGTCGGTTTGACCTGTTAATTGACAAGGAGGTAAGCGTGAGATGCGGAACATGCCCGGTGAGACCAAGACAAGTTCGCATGTATGGCTCTAAGGCGGATGTAAAGACATATAGCTATGAGAGCTATCTGTCGACAGATAATGAATGCATTCGGTAAGCATGTATAAAGATGTAATGTAATAACAATTACCGAATGATCATAGAAGATATGTTTGAACAAGTAAAATCGATCATCATCTTGAAAAACCTAATTCATGTGGGTTGGATAAGCTCTATTCAGTCTAAGTTGTTGCCAAGTATGATATGGTACAAATAGATTTGCTATGATTTCGTTCAAAAAAAAGAAACTTAACATCCGTGAATCTAATTTGAAGAAAAAGAGAAAAGATATGGGCTATGCTAAAAAGATAAAAAAGAGATGAAAAATGGACACGTGTCCGAGGGCGAGTAGAGCCCACATCTCCAAAAAAAAAAAAGAGAAAGAGAAAAGAAAAGAGGAAATAAAAGACAAAGTCTAGGGCGGCGAGCAGCCCACCTCTCTAAATAAATAAATAAATAAATATATATAGTAATAAGCCCATACTTTCAAAAAAAAAACAAATATAATTTTAAATAAATAAATCCCGGATGAAAAAGTTGATCAAAAGAATGAATGAGTAGTATTTCTATAATAACCGTTCTATCGGCAACCGCCTAAGACTCAAACGGCTAAAAAGCCCCACTACGGTGAAAGGTAATAAAGGGTGAGAAAAGATGTGCCATTTTATTCAAACTATAGTAGAAAATCTTATTATAAACCCGGCACTTGTAAAACGTAATCGGCATAGTAGCAACTCCTCGATCAACAACCAAGTACTTATCTTTTGCTCGAGGACGCGCAAAGGGTAAGCTTGGGGGAGTTTGTTGACGGTCACCAACGATATATTTTTCCGTCAACTTACTACCATAAAAGGAGTGAAACTATACCTTTTTTTGTACTCATATACATTTATTACTAACATATTTCCACTTGTAGTGTTCAAAATGTATTTTGTAGTATTTATAATAAAAACAGGTGGAAATACGACCAAAAGGCGCGACCCGGGAAAGCGCATTTCAGAAGATCACAAGCCTAGGGTGGAATTGGACCGAAGCAGCGAGGTGGGGCGACCAAACATCACACTACAACTTTTCAGGCCCGGACAAGACACCACGCCGAGGCTCGGACCGGCCGAGCCCAAAGGGGTGAGGCCGCGCCCCAAGGTGCGCCGCACCCTCGGGGCGGTTCGAGCCCAATCTTGGCGGTCGGTACATTAAGTCTTGAATTAGGCGGTTTGGGGTGTGATGGCGGTTCATTGTACTGGACGTGTCCATTAGGTCGGTTTAGGGGCATTAGGGTCATTTGGCCATCTCTCCTTTGTGTATAAATAGGTCCCCTCTCTCCCTCACTCAACACACACCATTTGGAGCCTCCTCACTCTCCACACTCCTCTCTACTCCACCTTTCTCTAGTTCTTTTAGTCTTTAGTAGTATTTGGAGCAAGGCTAAGCTTCATTGGAGAGCTTGTACTTGGGAGAAAGGAGCATTCGGTATGAATCAATTATGGTTTCTTCTCAAGTCTTGTTCTTATTTAGTTGTGCAATAGAGCTAGAGTATATTCATGTTATAGACTTGACATATGAACTAGCATATAGTTTCTATGTTATATTCTTGACATATTGTTCTCGACACGATCATGAGAAGAACTAGACTATAGTTCCTATGTCGTGGTTAGTCGTATAGAACTTTAGGCTTAACCATTCGTGCCATGTATTTGAGTAGAGTAAGAGTTGTCTTTGAGATGGCGGTTCGTTGTGGTCTTCGGCCCTGTCCATGTTCTAGCTCGTTCATCCAGTAGGGTGAGAGTCCATGGGGGACATGGGGTGTACCTTAACATGCGGGCATGGTGCCCGGATGAGCGGGAACCTTCGGATATGAGAGCATGCCACTCTGTCGCGTGAGGGTAGGCGGCGGGGTTGTGATTGACCGTCCCGTCCTTTTTGTAATCCCTCCACGTTCGTATGTGATGTAGGAGTTCGTAAATGCCTTCCATTGGGCCGGATGGTACCGGCAGGTCTCCCCGATCCATCTCACTCTCGACCTAAAACTCTAGTCATTTATGTCCGCATGATCATTAACTTGTTCTTTGCACAACTATACATTAGGAATGCTGCTTCACTTAGGAATATTCTTTATTCTTTATTTTCCTTTTATCCTTGAGGTTGGCCCAAGTGTGTGTCACACTATCTTATGAACTGTCATGACTTACCCCCCGTATTGAGTATTGGTTAACCGCATAGACATGTCGTCTTGTTCATGCCCCCGCTAGAATCCTACACCATGCCTTCCCTTGGGAAAAATATAAATAACGATACCTCGAATATCTCGGGTGAAATGCTACAACGGTATTTTACGTGGCGGCTGCGGACTTATTACTCAGAACGTTACGAGAATGCCACCCGACATCCCATGGCGATGTTCTTTGGAATGTAACAATTCCGGTGAAGTCGCCGTGGGAAGTCAACCTTTTTTTTTCCCGCACTCCTGCCTTTTTGGCTTTTCTTTCTGATTACCATCGAGGCATTTCTAAGCGTGATTGCCTTTTTGGTGATTGCGTTAAGAAATGTCATCGATGAGTTTGGACCAAACATGAAGGCTTCATTGATTGGGTGAAAGCTAAGTGGGCCGCATTGACATAAAGTTAATCCTTTAGACCATTGGCACATAGTGTCAAGCAAACTAAGGAGAGCTATCAAGGGATGGGGACAGAATATAGGCAAATCAACAAAAAAGGGAAAACAAAGAGCTAATGACTACCATATACGTGCTAGATGAAGAAAGTGAAGTAAGAGAACCGAGTCAAGAGGAATGGGAGTCTAGATATGAGTTATTAGAAAGACTTTTTCTTGAGAATATTAGAAGATGAAGAGTCTTATTGGCAAAGGAAAGGAGGAGAACAATGGATCCCGGAGGGTGATGCTAACACAAGCTACTTTCACAAATGTGCTAAATGTAAGAAAAAAGAAAGATGAATATAGCCAGTTTAGAACATGAAGGCGAGAATTTTGAGTACGAGCGAGGAATTAAGGGACCACATCACCGATTATTATAAAGAGTTATTTGGCGAGGCGACACTGCGAGATATTCATTTAAATCGGGACATGTGGATCGAGGATCAACAGATTATCAAGGGAGGATAATGCCAGATTAACAAGACCTTTCACCTTAGAGGAGTTGGATTATGCCATGAAAAAATGAAAAATAATACAACACCAGGTCCCGATGGTTTTAGTGTTGAATTTTTCAAAACCTTACGGGATAAGAGGAGACCAATCATAAAAGAAATGTTGGATTTGGTTGCACAAGGACTAGTTAGAGCTATGGAGGCTCGAGTTATGGAGTTATTATTTTACAACCAAAATGCAAACCGACCCACAACTATCAAGCGATTCGGGGCCAATCGCTTATTGAATGTAATCTACAAAATTATAACTAAAGTCTTGACTATTAGATTGACAAGAGTTATTAACAAACCGATTAGCCAATACCAAACTGCTTTTATCCCAAAAAGAAATATTTTGGAGGGAGTTGTCATAATCCCAGGAGGTACTACATGAACTTCGAGTCAAAAAAGGGTTGTGGAGTTATTCGAAATTAGACTTTGAAAAGGCATATGACAAGGTCATTTGGAGTTTTTAGAAGAGGTTACGCACAGAAAGGGTTTTGATAGCAAGTGGATCCAATGGATGAATAAAACTTGATAAGTGGAGGTAGAGTATGCATTGATATTAATGGAGTTAGAGGTGATTTTTTTAGAAGTTTCAAGGGCCTTAGGCGGGGAGATCCATTATCTCCACTACTTTTTTTTAACATAGTTGTTGACTCTCTATCTACAATGCTTTCCAAAGCCGGTCAAGGAGGTGCTCTAGGGGTCTAGTACCCCCCGGTGGATGGAGGTCTTACCCATCCGCAATATGCGAGATGGTACAGTGTTATTTTTGAGTTATTCCATAGAAAACCTACAAAGAGCAAAATTGATTCTTACTTGCTTTGAGGCTATGTTAGGAATGAAAATTTACTTTGATAAGAGTGAAATTTACACGTGGGTCTAAACACGAGCTACAACAACAAACCTTAGAGATATTCAATTGTAAACCTACTAGATTCCCAATGAAATACTTAGGCTTACCTGTCAGTGATCATAAGATATCAAAGGCTCAGATGAGTTATGTTAGTGACAAAGCTAGGAAGAGGTTGGGAACTTGGCAATGTGAATATTTGTCTTATGTAGGAAAGGCAATGCTGATTGAGTCATGCTTATCAAGTATACCCATGTATACTATGGGGATCTACTTGCTTTATGAAGGAAACTGCCAAAAGCTTGACTCCATCAGATCAGATTTTTTCTGGCAAGGAACTAGGAACAAAAAAAATATCATATGATCAAATGGGAGGCCTTAAACAGACCCAAAGAATTTGGTGGACTTGGTTTTACTGATGTGAGAGTTATGAACATATGTCTGCTAGCAAAATGGATAGACAGACTAGAAAGAGGATAGGAGAACTTATGTTGTTCTATTCTCAGAAGAAAATACCTGGGGCAAAAAAGAATCTTCCAAATAAAAAACAGAAAGGGCTCACAGTTCTGGAAGTCACTGCTAGATATTAGGGAGTGGTTTCAAAAAGGTAGAGTTATGGAAATAAGAAGTGGACAACAAACCGGATTTTGGTTGGATGTCTAGGTTGAGATCGCCCCTTAAATCCGAGATATCCACAACTTTTCCAAATAGCCAACCATCCGGATATAGAGGTATCTAAACTATTCTACGGGACAGGGAATGGAGTATCCAATTCGTAAGACAAATCAATGGAGCTTTAATTGCAGAGTGGAATGATCTCATGGAATTACTACAACCAATTACCCTAGAAGATGGTACGAGATAGGATGATCCGGGATTAGAGCAATCAAACAAATATTACGCAAAATCTCTTTATAGACATTTGACAAATGAAGGTATTAGAGATAGACAAATGATAAATTTGTGGAAATGCACAATTCTTTTAAAAGTAAAGATTTTCATTTGGATGGTCTGTACATGACAAAGCATCCAACTGAGTACAGTTAAAAGAAAAATTGGCCCCGGTCCTCGAAAACTCGCTTTTTATCCGTGATGTGCCGTAAAACAAATGAGATCACATACTTTTCCAATGCCCTACCGCCGAATCTACTTGTGGTCTTTCTTAAGGACCGCACTTGGATGGCAAACATTCACCCACAACATGCTCGAATTTCTTTGAAGATTTCCTAGAAGATCGTCATAGAGCTACACAAGAGGCAACGATGTTCATATGTGCAGTGCCTTGTGGACAATTAGGAAGACATTTAAACGACATGGCGATAAACAAGAAGGTGATGGCGACACCGAAGGAAGCGTATACAAGACCATGATCTCGATCAAGTCCCGGGCGCCCACTTCGAAGGAAAAGATGGAGCCGGCCGGCCGAAGATATGATGCAGCTCCCCGCCGCCATAAGCTTATTGATCCGATCCCGTGCGCCGTCATCGGATTTCTTGGGGGTTATCTTTTGCTCTTTAGTGTTAAAGCGGGTCGGTGGTTGTTTTTGTGCGCCCCTTCGTGGCCGCCTTTATCCACGCTTTTGATATTTTGTTGGGTCGGTTTCGTTTAGGGATAAGATGTAGATGAACTTTAGAGGATATGAGCTGCGCACTTATGAGTGCTTAATGTCGTAAAACCGGTAACCCCAGTCCTAGCACTATGTAAAAAGTCTAATAACCGCCCGGTGCGCCAGAGACGCCGCTATAACGCGCGTCTGTCTTGTCATACTACCGACGCCGCGGGTTTGGGGCGGCGTCGATGTAATAGGTGTCTACGGTCCCCACCCGCCAAAAATGCGTCCCTCAGAATGAGGGTAATTATAGACGCCAAGCATCTACCCCGATTCCCGCATTTTCCGTTCACGTGTTTTTTCGTTCTACGGATCTGAGGCAAATGTAATGCACGCCCTTTTCAAACCAAGTGTGCGCAAGATTCACCATATGTTAGACACGCGTTTAGGCACGCACGCATTCTTGGAGCCCGTCGTGCGTGGATATGAACACTAATTCGTGACGGCGTGTTTGTATACGAGACACTCTTTTGGTGCCACCGATGCATGCGATTCGCGAGTGTTCTGAGACACGCATCTCTGCCGCGATGCTTGGAATGTGCGAAGGGTGCGTAACGATCACGTGTATTAAAGTCACACGCGTTTAGATTCGCACGCGTTTTACGAAGGCGTCCTGCGTATCCGTACCGTTAGGCACGCGCTGGCGAATTAGTGACGCGTTTAGTCAAGCGACCCGTCTATCCGCTTGAAACTTGCGGACATTGGCCGAAAACAGCGTGTGTGGCGGGTGCGATGTGCGCCAACTTCGCATAATAGGCTGATCGCCCGACGTTTTGTTAGAGCGATTTGTATCACCGTGTCACGTGATACGTGATACGGCTTTTACGAGGGCGTGATAATGTAGAGACGCGCACGAGTGCGTCGGTGTCGTAACGTTCGGAAATATTGCGAGACGCGTGTCAATATCTGAGCGCTTAAGCGGTACGGCGCTGTAACTATCACGCCCATTACGCTTGACGTTTGTCGAGAGATGGTTTATAGCAACGGGTGTCCGTACATATACGGATTGTTATAGATGATTGGACCGTATGCCCGTCGATCCTAACGTTTGTATGAGTGCGAGGCGATTGGTAGTGGTATGTGTCAGTAACTAGAGTATCTCACCTACGAGACATTGGATAAAGACAAAAAGTTCTATATAATACATTACCCAAAGTCTGAATGTTCTTTTACAAAGACAGTTACTTATGATTTATGGTACATTAGCATTCGTAAGGAAGTCATAACCATGCTTGATCCGAACCCGATTAGCAATCTCAAAGGACGGGGAAGGCATCTATGCCGGGCGTAGTTAACCGATTGACGACAACCGAAAAGTCCCCCATCGGTGGTGATCGATGAAGTCGCCCTTCTTCTCGCCGCTTCTTCTTCTTCTCGACGAGGAATCAGAGAACCACCGACACTAGAGTATCCGGCGAGGGAAGACACTGCGGTTACGCCGATTCTTGTACTCGTTAACATCAAGAGCGAGGCACAATATGTTGTAAGTCGCGTGGATTGGAGACGCAGACCCCTCAGATCAACTTCAAGGCGTTCCACGTCCTTGCCTATGGCTGCCCCAAAGTGAACACATGGCGCTCATCTTAAAGAAAGTGGTTCAAAACACCGGGGTAACCGCCCCCCTGACTGGTGCACTTGATATACAAGGCATCGATGGCCAACACACACCTGTAAATAACGGCGTGATCTGAACTCCCTTTTGCCAAACTCGTTGGGAGGAAGAATCCTCCACTCCGAGTCGAGGCCAACGAGCATACCGCCTTTGTTTGGACTTTGGACACGGTTACCTCGGATTTCATTGATGAAGTCCTCCACGACCGTGGCATCGCACGTGGCCTGTCGTGTCGATGTGCCGGTATCGCCGCCGGCGCGCGACCACATCTCGGCGGCAAGTGCGCGGTCTCTGGGCATGGTCTTTGCCGGTTGAGATGACTCCATTTCTACGTGTTTTTTGCCGAGGGAAGAAAGCGATTGCACTTTTTAAGTAGATGGGGTCTCCAACGGCGGTTGCCCGATCGCGAATGGTTGCGTCGGTTGAGTTCGTTCGTTGGAACTTGTGAACAATCCATTAATCGTTGTGGAAGTTAAAATGATGGACCGAGTTGTCGCCTAGAAGTAAGCCCTCCTCTGCGGCCTCCACGGTGGAGTTTGGCTCACAGTGCCCGACGACGATTGGAACGCGGCTTCGGCGGTGGTAACGAAGCAGATCTCTAAAGGTCTGCGAGGAAGATGAACATGAGTTTTTTTTTGAAAGCAAGAACGAGGGGAGTTTTCTACTTCTCTGTAATTTTTCTTTTCTTTTCTTGTGGATCCCGTTTGTAAATGGGCGGTGTAATGTGTTGAGATAAATACATTTTCCTTCTCAAAAAAAAATCGTGTTGTGCAACCAGTTTTTATTAGCTGGCTATGCGGGCATATGTATGTGTGGTTAACAAGTTGTGCGTACAAGCTTCTAGTCATCATATATTTTCTCAAACCGAACAACCGGTCATCGAGTTTGCATCATCACATTGTTTTAATACTACCCTAGCTAGTACATGATCACCAAAAAGTAAGTCAAAGCTTCTAGTCATTATATATTTTCTCAAACGTGAACAACCGGTCATCGAGTTTGCATCATCACATTGTTTTAATACTATCCTAGCTAGTAGTACATGATCACCAAAAAAGTAAGTCAAGACAAACATAACATCAATCACATTATTTAGTGTGTTGTCGGCATCGTAGGCATGCCACCCCGCTCGGTACTCAACACCAACCCTCAATGTACCGACAAGCGAGCCTATGCATCATGAGCCTCTCGTCTTCGCTCTCGGCCTTCCTCTTGATGAGATCCTCAACAGCCCCAAACAACTTCAAAGAGCTTCGCATGAACATATATATGAGGGATCCGAGATGAGATCGTTCGACAAAAACAAGTCACGATCGTCAAATCACAAGCATCGTTCATATATTTGGTCATTGAGAAACTGGCCGTAGTGAAATAAAGCATGCATGCATGCAAAGTGAACTATGCCAAAACCGGTGGCCGATAACTACCATTATATTCACAGATCTATGCCAAAAACAAACTCGCCAAAATTGGTTTTCTCAATTTAAACAAAGCATGCATGTAAGTGAACTATGCCAAAACCGGCAAAAACTGGCGGCCGTAACTACCATTCTCGTAAGTATGCCAAAACGGTTGGCCTTGGCCAAGCCAAAATGGGTTTTCTCAGTGCGTAAGCCGGAAAGTTTTAAACTAGTAGTATAACCGAAGCTACTTGGTATACTAATTAAGGCCCCTGTTTGGATCCAAGAGGATTCTAAAATCCTTGAGAAAAACTCGCGTGTACCTTCCAAACATACCCTAGATTCTAGAATCGATGGTTAGGATTGTAAAAATCTAGAATCATGTGGCATTAGTACTGCGCCAACGGCGATCTTGCTTCCATCTCCCTTCGCCGTCGCCTCGGCTTCCCGGCTCCTTGCCTCGACACGGCCGAGGACTTCTCCTTCGTCCTCGCCTCGCCTCCCGCTTCTCGGCTCCTTGCCTCGACGCCGCTGCCGAGGACTTCTCCTTCGCCCTCGCCTCCGCCCCGGCTTCTGGCCGGAGGCGCCTAGACGACGCCTCTTCCGCGCGAGGAAGCAGGACTCAACGACGCCGCTTCGAGGGCAAGGAAGGAGGGCGGACGACGACGTCGTTGAAGGCGGAATCGGGCATGTCCTCTTTCCTCCATCGCTTAAGCTCCCGACGATACTCCCTCAAGCGTCACTATCGCTAGGGTTTCAAGTCTTCCTCCCCAACGAGGCGGCGGATGCCTTGCTTCTTGTACCCCATGGAGGAGGTAGGGATGCCTTGCTTCTTGTACCCCGTTGTTGACACATATTAACGTATACTTTTACTTGTCAACCGAATATGAAGAAGGACTAAAATATAAGTAGATCACCTTATTAGGGCTTACACCGACAATTTCCATGAGTTTTGGTGAAGTTGTGATTTTCGGGGACTAAACAGGGGAAAACAATGAGAGTTATGAAGACATACGACTCCAAGGCGTGTCCCAATCGTACTCGATCCAACTCCTACAAAAGAGCAACATAGAAGTACTTCAAATGAAGAATTAAAGTACAACATTGCGAAGAGCTTGTTGAGATGATCGAAACGGATATATCATTTGCCATATTCGAGTCCGTAATCGAAGATATCGGTCCGCAGAGCGGGTTCGTAAAACGAGCATAACTCCCTCATCCGGACTCCGTTTGACGAATTAATACAATTCGAAACGGCACGACGACACGACGCACCCACAAAAGCTCAGCCCAGGTGGGGCCCATCTTGGGCTGACCGGCCTAATATTAAGGCCGGCCGCCTCCCCCTCCACGTCATCGGCCGCGCTTCCGAAGCTTCCTCAACCGACTTTGACACGCGATCTAAACCACATGTTTAATGTCGGTTTGATCCGACGACGACAGGAAGAGTACGAAGTTGTAATCCAAGTCCAAGACGCGTGGCACCTCCTTCGGACTATATAAGCGGCCCCAAGGCGCCCCCAAGAGACATCATCTCCTCATTAGCTATCGGCAGAGAAAAATCTAGGGTTTCATATTAGAAGAGAGAGAGGTCCTCTAGTTGTCTAGTTCATCTAGTTCTAGTTCTAGTTCTAGGTCTTCTAGTTCATCTAGTTGTAAGATCAAGAAGAGAGGCGAGGAGAAAAGCGGAGATCCGGACTGTCGGATCTTCATCATCATTGTACTTCTGCCGCAACAAGTTCGTCTTCAAGCAATCTCCGTGTTCTTCATTTATTATTTCTATTTATTCTATTTAATTACTTTCAGTTCTTACTTTACTATATTTCTTGGATCTCCGCTTGTATTGAGTGCTCTAGTTATCGTGACGTGGCTAGAGTAGTAATCGATAGTGTAGGCGTGGTGTCTAGACTAGAGTTTACCCGAAGTTTGCGCCCAATCCCACGGTTAGTTGTGGTAGCCCGGGGGGTGATGCCAATTGTCGGTCTTTGTAATCCACCACGTTCGGGTTGGTAATTCGTAGAGCTTTTGGCGGCCTTCCTCCGATCACCCTTTCCCGGTCTTTTTCGAGGATCGGGACGGTACCGTTGTTCGACGTAAGTAAAGTAGAGTGAGCCTTTGATCATATAGATCTCATTAGAATACTTAGAAAACTTAACCCTCTCTTTCCACATCATTACCATTATTATCTTAGGACGTTCTAAACCTTTCTAGTACACTTCACGTTCCCGTGGAAAATTGATACTACGGAATACTCCGGGTGAAAGCTACATCGGTATCCGTGCGCTGCGGATTTCTACGTTAGCGTTAATTTATACCAACACCCGTGGAGGCGTAGGGATGCCCTTGTTGAACCTTGGTGAAGTCCTCACCACCGTTTCCAACCGGGACGAGGAACAGGGGGCCAACCTCCCCGCATTCATCTTCGACGGCGGCGGGAGGAGGGGAGAGGGCGAGGAGGAATGGAGGTGGCGGGCGCTTTACGGGGAAGAGGCTAGGAGCACGGGCGGCGGCAAGACGACGCTGGGAAGGCTCTGTGCAGAGAGCGAGTGGAGAGGCGGAGGGAAGGAGTCGAAACTTGGTATAGGCGCATTTAACGAGCGATATAGGTACTAAACTTGACACATTTGCTACTATATAATTATCCTCACATGGATATTTGAACTGTATAATTATCCTCACATGGATATTTTGAGTTGTAGGTACTAAACTTGACACCGACCGCTACTATAACTATAATGAAACCGTTACTAAACTACGGTTTGTTTGTATCCCTCTTCTCTGAAGTACATTTTTTTTTGTTCTCCGCCTTTTGGTTTGTGTAGTCCTCATAAACCGCCTATTACAAAATTGAACTGTATAATTCAATCATCACATGGATATTTTGAGTTGTACATACGTAAATTGACACCTAACTTTGCTACTATAATGTTGCTATCTTGTCTTACAAAAATATTCCTACTAAATGAATCGTCACTAAACTACGGTTTGTTTATATCCCTCTATTCTGAACTATATTTTTTTATGATGCATTGCCTCTCGTGGATTGTGTAGTCCTCATAGACCGCCTATTACGAGGATTGAACTCGTATAAATATTAGGGACTTGCTAGTTTCCGTGTGATCGAAATTTTTGAATCATTCGGGTGGCGAAGACACTTGAGTGAATTCGATCCAACGGTGGCATCAACACACGGACTGAATTTTTCGTCGCCGGTGAGGAAAGGTGATAATTGTATCCTCGGATGGATATATAGAGTTGTAGAAACTTAACTTGACACCGACCGCTACTATAATGTCGTTATTCAGGTGTGTTTTGTCATAGGAAACTGCAACCAAATTCATTTGCTTATTTTCTTTATAGATGAACTAGAAGGATTCCAGCGTGTTGCCGCGGGTATGAAGGTGGAATATAAATAGGTTATGATGTTAATCACTAAGATTTTAAGGTTATGATATATAGATGATAATATAAAGTTATTTTGGATAATGTATATTTAGAGATCAATGGAGAAAACATATGAACGAGACATTCCTAATGATATATAAAGTCAATCAACAATTTAGTTTGTGAACGATGTGACCAAATCCATCCTAATGGGAATATGTATAATCTAGAGCTTCCGCGCATTGCCGCGGGTATGAAGAAGAAATCTATGAGTTAAAATATTACTATCACCCTCATATTCTTTTTTTCCCTTTTTTCGGTCTCTTATTTTTTATTTTTTACTTTGCTCTATATATACCAACTACTATTATTTGGGACCCACTTATAATTTTATCGAAATATATCCATATGAGATCTTGTTTTGAAGGATTTATTAAAAGAAATTCAATGGTATAATCAGAATTTAATTTGTTTTTTTGGTTTGCGAGTTACAATATTATTTTAGTTAGTTCAAATAGTGGGGCCGCCATTGGATGATCATGGTGGCATGCTTGCAAGTCGAGAGAACTCCTTAGTGGGGGTTCTCTACATAGGTGTAGTAGATATACATGCTCAGGAACAATGACTGCTCTGTCGAGCACTATTACTATCTTGTCTTATAAAAATGTGCCTATTAAATGAACTGTTACTAAACTACAGTTTGTTTGTATCCCTCTTCTCTGAAGTACATTTTTTTGTTCTCCGCCTTTGGTTTGTGTATTCCTCATAGACCGCCTATTGCAAAATTAAATTGTATAATTTTGTCGTCACATGGATATTTTGAGTTGTACATACCGAAATTGACACCTAATCGCTACTATAATGTTGCTATCTTGTCTTACAACAATGTTCCTACTAAATGAACTGTTACTAAACTACAGTTTGTTTATATCCCTCTATTCGAACTATATTTTTTGTGATATGTGCCTCTGTGGATTATGTAGTCCTCATAGACCGCCTATTACAGGATTGAACTGTATAAATATTAGGGGCTTGCTAGTTTCGGTGATCGAAATTTTTGAATCTGTTCGGGTGACGGCTACTTGAGTGAATTCCATCCAACGGTGGCATCAACACGGCGGCATGAATTTTTCGTCGCCCGGTGAGGAAAGGTGATAATTGTATCCTCGGATGTATATATAGAGTTGTAGAAACTGAACTTGACACCGACCGCTACTATAATGTCGTTACTGTGTGTTTTGTCATAGGAAACCGCAACCAAATTTCATTGTTTATTTTCTTTATAGATGAACTAGAAGGATTCCCGCGTGTTGCCGCGGGTATGAAGTGGAATATAAATAGGTTATGATGTTAATCACTAAGATTTTAAGGTTATGATATATAGATGATAATCTAAAGTTATTTTGGATAATGTATATTTAGAGATCAATGGAGAAAACATATGAACGAGACATTCCTAATGATATATAAAGTCAATCAACAATTTAGTTTGTGAACGATGTGACCAAATCCATCCTAATGGGAACATGTATAATCTAGAGCTTCCTTGGCGTTGTCGGAGTATGAAGGAGAAATCTATGAGTTAAAATATTACTATGACCCTTATATTCTTTTTTTTTCCTTTTTTTTAGTCTCTTATTGTTTTTATTTTTACTTTGCTCTATATATACCAACTACTATACTAGGACCCACTTATAATTTTATCAAAATATATCCATATGAGATCTTGTTTTGAAGGATTTATTAAAAGGAATTCAATGGTATAATTAGAATTTAATTTGTTTTTTTTGGTTTGTGAGTTACAATATTATTTTAGTTAGTTCAAACAATTGGGGCCGCCATTGGATGATCATGGTGGCATGCTTGCAAGTCGAGAGAACTCCTTAGTGGGGGTTCTCTATATAGGTGTAGTAGATATACATGCTCAAGAATAATGACTGCCTGTCGTCGAGCACTATTACTATCTTGTCTTATAAAAAAATGTGCCTATTAAATGAACTGTTACTAAACTACGGTTTGTTTGTATCCCTCTTCTCTGAAGTATATTTTTTTGTTCTCCGCCTTTGGTTTGTGTATTCCTCATAGACCGCCTCTTTGCAAAATTGAACGTATAATTCTGTCGTCACATGGATATTTTGAGTTGTACATACTGAAATTGACACCTAATCGCTACTATAATGTTGCTATCTTGTCTTTTAAAGAATGTTCCTACTAAATGAACTGTTACTAAACTACGGTTTGTTTATATCCCTCTATTTCGAACTACATTTTTTTGTGATCTGTGCCTCAAATGGGCTGTAATTGAATTGTATTATTTTATCCTCAAATGGATATATCGAAGTTGTAGATCTTGAACTTCACACCCGACCGCTACTATAATGTTGTCATCCATGTGTTGTTGTCATAGGAAAGCTGTAACAAATTCTCGCCGCTTATTTTCTTTATAGATGAATATACGCGTGTTCAAGATAGAACAACGACGCTCTGTCCTTACCCCCTCGGGATTTGCCGGTGAAGCTTTTTGTCGTGTGTCTTTGGCATTGACGACGCTTCGAAAATGGTAAGTCTGCGGCTATGTGATATACAAACCTTGCTTATGGTTAGCTTTTTGAGTGCTAGCTGTTGACTTCTCTCGTGTAACTACAACTGCTTGATATAGGCGTCGATGATGACACATGTGCAACGTCATCCGGCAAATAAATAACTAATTCTCTAGAGGATGGTCGAGAGATACATATGAAGAGACAGCGCGATGAGACGGATGACGCTACTACGAGGCGGAATTCGGGAGTTTGTCTTGTAGAGGGGCAGTCATCCGGCTCGGTCGGTGCGAAAGGGGAGGGTCGGGACCATCACAAAGTGGCCGAGAATAAGATAGTTGTGACGGAGCTCACTTCGGACGGGTTTCCCACTACTAAGGAGGGCACGCTAAGAATGAGGAGACTTGTCGGGTCCGATTGCTAGACAAAGGGTCCCCTTGCTCACGGAGTTGATCTGTTCCTTAAGTCCTCAAGTCAAGAAAGAATTATTTGAGGAGTGTGTCCGGAATTCATTGGAGTTGGAGTGTCCATTGAGCTCAAAGGACAAAGCATTTTAAAAGGCTGTGGTAGGTGGTAGGAAAAAGTTTTAAGACCCACAAAAGCGATCTAGTGCGCAATTACGTCAACAAGGGGAGGGATGCCACGTTGAAGCACCCATACATCCCCAAGGAGGATTGAGCGACTTTTGTTCAAGCGAATCGAGCGAAGAGGCACTTTGGAAAAAGTCGAGATACAAGGAGCTTAGGCGGAGGAACTAGTATAACCACGCCTGGGGGCGGGAGGTTATGAAGCAATGTCCGAAAGGTGGGCGAAGGAGGACAGGGGACTTAGTCGACAAAGGAATCCGTAATCCTTGGGACTAATATTCTAAGGACCGCGCTACGGCTTTTTTTTTGTGGACGCACCACCGGAATTGTTAGGTGACGGGGCTCAAATTGTTTGGAACGATGAAGCGGCTCGGGCTTTAGGTGAGCAGATTTTAGAGAGCGACCCATGCTTCTTCTAAGGTCACCGGTGTAAGGGAAAGAGACGCTCACGGGGGTCCTAGGCACCCCAACGCAGGGCGGGGCGTGTGCGTGGGGTGTCTAATTCGTGTGGTTGGAAGAATTGGCCGGATTGCACCGACATGTACGGAAAGAGGAAGTCTCCAACTGCGGCGGCCGCAGCAGTTAGAGAAGAGATTTTGGCTAGATTGGATGAGCTCCAAGGTCAGGTGGTGGCGTTGCAAGAAGCACAAGCACAAGCATAAGGTTCCCCGCCTGGCAACACCCCTAGCGCCGCAGTGGATCAAGAGCGGTTGCGCCTCGACCAATCCGGATAGCCAAGCGGATCTTTGCACTTGAGGTTTCCATTCCGAATGATGTACCCTTGTAACGTAAGACCGGAGGTTATCGGGTTGAGGTAGCTAGGGGAAAGGTACACCGAATCACCCAGAGCTACTTGAGGGTCAACCAATACCGGCGGGACATACTTGTTGTAACGATTGAACATGTAAATCCTGGTTTTGATGCTACACTTACGGATCGCCGACAGGCCCAATTAAGACTCTTGGCCGGGCTATTTTTAAGAGGATCCGGTGGAGCGAGACCTTATGATATGTAACACCCCAACAACCGTCTTGTTCTCGCACCAAATTGTTCTCGCAAGCAAAACCTCCTCTCGCCTTCGTCTCCGGGGTATTAGTCGGTCTAAAGGACCATATGGCACGCACCACGTTATTAAATGGGGATGACAAGAATGACCGAGTCCCTCTCGGACTCGAGTGCAATGGGTGGGAATGAGATGACTAGCTTGCATGCCAATGGTGATCGAGTGCCTCTCGGGCGCAATGGATCGAATGCGGCGACTCGCACTCATGCCAATGGCGTTCGGATTGCCTTGCGAGTGCATCGGCTAACAATGCGAAACCGGCTCTCAAGGCATGAATGATGAGAGTGCCTCGCAGACCTGCGGGCCGAGAACGCAGGGAGTGGCTTGCATGATAAGAATGTCTAGAGTGCCTCTCGAGTGCAGCGGTTGAGAAGTAGAAGCAAAAAAGAGTTGTTCCAAACAAGCATGTTTCGGGCAAGAAGAGGCATAGAGCATCCAACAAAGTGATAAAGATATGTTCCCGTAAAACGTCGTCCCTTATGACCGGAAGCAATTCGAGTGCCGGTCGTATGAAAGATGGCCAACCCTAAGTACCAAAGATGGATCTCCAATGCTCACGCGCGAACAACCTTAGTACGGTAGGGCCTTGTTGTCTTTGCTCTTCATATGTGGTGCATGCGGCGGCCGGTCCAAACATGCCAAAGGTGGCGTTCTTGCATCTCGGGAAAGAGGCCTTTTGGCGTTACGCACGAAGAGGCTAAGATCAATGTGGGTTTCGACGACTGTTTGACCTCGTGACCTTTGGATGGATTGGATGTGGCCATCCTTATTTGCATGACACTATGAGTACAATTTCTTCTATTCTCGGACTCATTCGGGATGCCTCTTTCATCTATTGCTTACTAAATTTGCTTTGCATGCTTCTCTATTCCTAGATGCACTGCTCCAGAAGCGAGGGCCTCGTCTTTGTCGGTTGGCTTTCTTGATCGAGCCATTGACCTTCAAAGGGCTGAAGGATGGGCTTACCAAATGACGGCTATACATATCTAGAATTTGGCCTACGGAAGCATCATGACAAGGACTTTGTCATGTTTGCGCATAACCCAAAGCCAACACCGGATTGCCGTGGTCATAGCAATCAAATGGAGAAAAGTTTATTTTGTTGACTCGTGCCCGGCCGTAAGGACCGACACGAACCCGTTGAAAACTGCGTTACAACAAAGTGAGTGTTTCCTAACCTACATCCGACCCATGCATTTTTTTTTCTTAATTATGTTACTAAAAATAGAAAAGAATGTGACTTTTTTACATTTTACTCATGTGTAGCGTTATCGATCGTGTTTTCAATCCGAAGGGGATAAGGGACCTTAAAAGTTTACGGTTCACGCCAAGTATGCAAAAGTAATAGTTGTGCTTCTCCCCGAAGTTGTGCACTTGCCACTTGGGTTTCCATTCAGCCGAATAACCATCTGTGTTTCATATGTTTGCAGTGCTAGAGACGCAACCCGCCGGTAACAAGACATGTGGGTTCTACGGTGCACCACTTGATGGTTGTGATGAATCAAGCTCATATGGATTGTCACGAGGTAACTTTCGAGCGCGGCTCCATCTTGTGCCTATCTTTGTTTGGCGATAAAGACCATGTGTACAACAAACACTTATGGCTACCTTTTTCTTTGTATTAGGATTTTGACTTGCGAGTGAACCGTTCAATTTGGGTGATATTAGAGAGAAGATCGCCAAGTTTCTTATGGAACATGTCATCGACCCTAACGGCGACTATTTCGATTTCGTAAACCGTGAGTTGCTTCATGTTCCCTTGCCGCATCACGACCAAGCCGGATACATGCACATGGGATCGTGTTATTTGTGTTGTGAACAATGCGTGGCGTGCCCCCGAACAAGCTGGGTGCGTGTGAAGAACAATCGATACACTTGAATTTTGAATCTTGGCGTCGGCCATTTGTTTGTGCTTGGACCTATGTATATGTATTATATGCGTATTAATAATATCAATCTTTTGTGGTGTCGACGATTCTAAGGTTGTGCGAGGTGTGCATAACGTCATCATTGACACGAGGCAGCGTCAAGCGTCTAAGAGGCGTTTCAAGCCTCCGGATAGTTCTGAACTGTCTCGCCCCGTCTTGCGTCGGTTGTTTTTCGCATGATTTTTACGTCGCGCTCGAAAATTAAGCGTCGAAGCGTCAAGCGTCGTTGCCGAGACACACATGCTGAGTCTTGGCGTCTTTAATTTTCAAGAGTTACGATCGATGGGTCGTTGTAGCGTCGTAGTCTCCGCGCGAGTACGCGATCGATTTTAGGTGCTAAGCGTCGTAAACATAAGAAAACACGATCGGGTACAGAAGCGGTGTGCGTAAGCGTATCCACGTTCCGCAGAGCGGATAAAGCGAAGGCGTGTACGTAGTAGTACAAACCCGCGAGTGTGGCGTGTGTCGCCGTCACGTATGAGTGGCGAATAGTACAGGCGGTTGCATTTGAGCGTGTACGTATTAAGGAAGCGTCACAAACACTTTTCTTTGCCCGCGTAATGCAGGAAGCCGGCGATTCTGGTAGCGGTGCGAGCGCCCGTCGACGTGTGGCTGTTGTTCGACGCTCTTTTACGCGAGGGTGCGTACATGCGAAGTCATTCTGATTTGCTGCGGGCCCGTGCGTCGGTAACTTTGTAAGGGATCTGGTCGCTTTATTCATCTTTGCGTGTGCGTAACGTCACCCGGAAAGCCTGATCGCTTCATAGAGAAACTTGTGCGTAGGTCTTGTTCACTCTGGATCGAGCAAAAAAAAGAGGTCACAGAACCGTGGAAAACCGTCTGCGTGATAAAGTGTGTTCTGAGACCCTTGGTAAGGTTTTGGTGCGTAAGTAAGACATTTAGAGACCCTAATGGGCAGACGCGCAAGGGATTGTAGAAGCCCTCAACGCATTTGTAGAGGCCTTTTTTTATATAGTGTAGACCAGGCGTTCTTTAAGCTTTCAATAAAGCCGGGTGGATGCCTTTGGTCTAAAATCAATCTGAACTGATCAAACAAAAGCAGGAGCGACTAGGTAAATAAAATATTGTTCAGCTTACAATACTAGATGCAATCCGAACAGTAGCAGCGATCTCTAACCCGTGCACCAAACTGGAGACGATCCGAGAGGTGATTCCAACAGAAACCGATATGAGCTCGAGAAGATGAATTCCCGATCACACACCAACACAAATCCACGAGGATCCGGCAATACCCTAATAGGGTTTCACGAGCGGCAGCGGCTCGACGAGGAATAAACTCCACAAAATAAATCCAAACTAACCCTTACACAGCCAGCTTAGGCCATATAAGTGCACGCAGGCACATGACAAACTTGGACTAGACTATGACACAGGTAAAGCCTAACACGTATATGACTCAGCCCAACTCATCTGAATTAAAATATAGCTAATTAATACTAATGCCGTGACTCAGCCCAGCCCATTAAAATATAGCTAATAATACTAGTGCCGGCAAATATCCAAATCCATAAAAAAATCGCGGGCTATAGAATTTAGCGGGAGGTTGGTCAAAACGCAATAGCAACGCTATTTGGCGCTATAGCGCTACTACAGCTATTTATTTGACGTATTACTTCGGGCCGCTATTAACGCGCTATTTCGGCGCTATAGCGCACTATTTTTTTTTCAGTGATCCAAATATATAGTAAAATATACGGCCACCATGCAAATCAAGTTGGCCCCTCAGCATTGGGACAATTTGCACAGAAATATTTGACGCCTTCTTTGCCTTCCAATACTTCTTGGCCAAATTATTTCCAACAAATATTCTACCTGATATTGCAAGAGTAGAATCCAACTCTCCTTCATGCGTCAGCTTGATTTGTTTTCGATCAATAGAAAATGAGCCAAACTGAATAGTTTGATAAGCCATGGGCTCATCATCCTCTCTCTCCCTTGAAACAAAGTTGTCCTCGGCTTTGGCATAATCTGAACTTATTCCTCCATCTTTGTAATTGTAACTACCATATTTCCATCTTTCTTGCTGCCTTTGTGTTGCACCAAATTAGACAGAGAGCCGAACTGTATAGGAGATTTATTAGCAAAAATATCTGCCTTTTTCTACTCCTTGCAATGACTATCAGAAGCTTTACCCAAATAATTAATAATCCCAGAAGAATTCTCCTTGATGATTATATCATGCTTCGATGGAGCTTCAAACTCAGAAACCTTCATTGCAGCAAGAGTTTCATTTCTTATTGCCACATTAGTCCCAAAAGTATTATCAGAGATAGAACTAAACTGAATTGTTGGTTTAGTTTTCTGCTTGCAGCTAACTGCAGACTCACTAACGTCAACATGTATAGTAGGAACATTCACACCAAGCGCCATCGCGCCGTGTGCACCGGCCCATTGGGCATTTCGCTCGCCGGCCTTCTCTTCCCGCACAAGCGCCATCGCTATTTGTGCTGCCTCTCCCACGTCGGCGCTGCGATCTCGACGCGGTCAAGCTGCGATCCCCGGCGCGTGATGCGCGCCGGCTCGCAATCCCGATTTCGTCCGTCCCGACGCCGCATCCATACCCGATGGCTGAATCGAAGCCGACGCCGGCCCATGAAGTCGCCGGGGCGTGGCGCGAGGTTGAGGCTGCCCGCCTGCCCGGATCGCCGCCGACCGCGCCAAGGCTCTCGACTATTACTAGGCCAAGCATGCCGACGTCCACTCCGCCGCCATCACCGTCATGAACATCAAGGTGCTTGTCGGTGGTCCTCGACCACGCCCGCGAACAACTACAACTGGCGGCACTCCCTCTTCCTCGTCGTGCTTGGCAAGTACACCCTCACCGATCATGTCCTCACCAACGTGGTCAACGCCACCGACTAGCGTGGGTGCGGATGGACCGCACCGTCCTCACGTGTATCTACGGGACAATCAACACCGACCTTCAGCAGCCCACCATGCTTCAGAACCCTGACGCTCGCATCGCCTGGCTCCATCTCGAGGATGAGTTCCTCGGCGGCCACGAATCGCATGCGCCATCGCTGTCCGCCGAGTTCCACATGGTGAAGCAAGGGTCGCCGTCCATCACCGACTTCTACCAAGAAGCTCGAGATGATGGCTGCCACCCTCAACGACCGGCGATCCCATTGGCGATCGCACCCTCCTCCTCACGCTCCTCTGTGGCCTCGGCCGACATGTTCCACCCCATGGTCACCAACATCAAGCTATGGCGGTCGTTCCCCTCCTTCGCCGAGGCGCGCATCTTTGCTCCCGGTCGAGGAGATCGACATCGGCGGCCTATTTGCCGGTGACACCCCGCCCCGCCACCTCCCAAAGATCGCCCGGCCTTCTTCACTTTGTCTCGGCGGGTAGCTCGCCCTCCTAGTTGCACACCTGGTGACGCTCAAGGGGGCAGCCAAAGAGGTGGCTCGGCGATGGTCGTGGCAACAACAACGGGCGCCGGCGTGGTCACAATGGCAACAAGCGTGACGGGGCACCAACGTCGGGCACCCGGCGCTCCTCATCGTTGCCCATGATCTACAACCCGTGGGCGTGCACGCCGCAGATTTTGGCGCACCGGCCACCCACGGGCCCTACGCGGGGAGCACCTCATCGCTGTCGGCCTTCGCATTTGTTGACATCTCTAACGCGATCCACATATAGGGACGGCGCCGAGAAATGTATAAATGGTATCTATCTAATGAGTTAGCTTCGATGTGGAGTTAATGTCACATTCCAATAAAAAGTCGATCGGAGAGTTAATAAAGTTAGACGGAATTAGTTATGGTGTATGACTGTAACATTATTGATGGCGGAGTTAATCTCACCACGATAGGCACAAAAGTTGTACCACACATTCTAGCATTGCCTACGAAACTAGTCTGTCACCCTAGCTCGCAACGCTAAAGAAATGCGTTAACGGATATTCTTTATATGACACTTGAAACTCTTGCAATAATAATATAATTCCGTATCCGCAAGCGCACGGATAGAATTACCCAATTGTAGCACTTCACCGGGAGTCTATCCGGTATCGTATTTATATTCTACCGAAAAGGAGAGGGGTAGGCTATGGGTAGGTTGATGATTTAATGATGATTCACTTGCGGTGGTGTAATGTAGAGTAAACACTACTACGTAATTGGTCATCATTGCCGCCTCCATCTTTGCCCAAATGAAAGAAACCGCCGATGAAGGCCCATTCTAGGCTTCGATTCGAGAAAATGACTATGAATGAGCAAGAACCGACAGTGGAAGTCCAAACTATCGCCGGTTGGTTTCTCCACCCCGACAGTGACATCTATCACTGTTGGGTGATTGCTCAACACAACATGTTATTGATGACGAAATGGTTTATAAAGTGACCATTCAACATGGTCATTACAAAGGATGTCAGGGGGTATTTATAGGCCCCCCTGACTTCGTATCTGTACAAAATTACCAAGATCTCTGAAATAAGTTTCTACGACATATCCTTTCCGGCGAAGGTGTAATCCCCGTCTTCGCGATGCTTCAGGCAAGATTTCTTCCTTCACCGTAATCTTTTTTCCTTTCTGAAAGAAGTTTCTACAAGTTTTGTAGCGAAGCTACTACGACCATCTTCACTCAAATCCTTGATCCTGGTCTTTCTATGTTCCAACTTGCTACTCTTTTGCGAAGCCGATAACTCGCGAAGTCATCTTCGAGGCAGAACTCAGCTTCTATCTTGAATATCCTGAAATCTTCAAAGTTTGGGACGAAAGTTTAAGGTAGAAACCAAAGTTAGATCCCAACAAGGCCCCTCGTGGGCTTAAGGCCGACTTCAAAGGCATGAAACCCACAAATCATAAGTTTTTTTTCAAAACTTTGTTTCGATCTAAAAACGTCATCCCGGACTTTGAAGTTGGACTTTAGAACTTGAATGTGACTTCGCAAGTGTCTTCGCTATATTCATGTGTGTGTGTTTGTTTTTTTTTTTTTTGTTTTTTAACGGCTAGTTTGACCGTTTGACCGAAGGGGTCTATAAATAGCGAAGCACCCCCTTACTTTCTTCATTTTTTGAAATGTTTCCTTGCGGAGCCGAAGTTTTCAAATGAAGCTTTTGAGTTCTTGTTTTTCTCGTGTATGTCGTTCTTTCGAAGTGGGTTTGTATTAATTTCTTTTTTTTCTCCTTTTGATGTTTTCGAATCTTTATTTTTCTTATGCTTTAAAGATGGCGAATGATAATGAAGACATTGTTGTGTCTCAAGAAGAAGAGATTGAGGAGCCATCATCTCGAGAATCGAGAGAATGAAAATTCTCGACGAAGGTTTAAGCGAAGTATCCGCTTCAGAGTCGGAATTGTTGCCCGATGACGTAATTTCTCTAGTATTTGGCCGTAGCAAAATGACTCCATCGAGTTTGAGGAGGATGGTAAAAAGTGGGATTCGAGGGAGGGTCAATACAGTCGGGCGGAGCGGATGAAAAACTCCCGAATCCAAAACCTGATGAATGTGTCGTTTTCAGAGATTTGTTCACAGCAGGTCTCCGCATGCCTCCTCAAAATTTCTTGGAAGAAGTTTTCAAGAGGTATAATATTGAAATGCATCATCTTACACCCAATGCGATAGTGAAATTGTCAGTTTTCTTTTTGAATTTGTGAGAAGTCAAGAAGCGAAGCCGGACATAGATGCTTTTTGTACCTTGTATGAACTGCATGCATACACAGTTTCGATCTAGAAAAATTGATCAGCGCACCGTGAAGCTTTACTTTGGGTGTTCCAGTTTTAAAACTGCCCGAGGACAGAAACAGATTTCCCCTGCTTCGAAGAATAAGTGGGCAGATGGCTGGTATGATTATTGGTTTTACCACAAGGTCCCTATGGTTGAAGAGAACCGTGGCAAAAAAAGTGTTGTTAAGATTTACCCATTGGCTTCGCGCATGCACAGAGAGCGTTTTATTTGTAAGCCAGAACCTTCTAAGTCAAAAAGTTGCTCTGAGTGTTTCAAAGCTTTTAAGAGGGTTGTTTCTCAACAATCAACCCGAGATCTTGTTGAAGAATACCTGGCTGCTGGTGTTTGGCCACTGAGGCTTGGGTGGGATTTTCTCCGATATCATGCTAAGAAGATTAGGGATAAGGATTATATATATCATGATAGAGATACCGTGATGCCTTCGCGGTTCAAGAGTGAAGAAGAGTTTGTCACTGACGTTGAGAAATGGGTTGTGGAACTGCTTGGAAAGTATCTCCATACAGAGAGGAAACTGATGGACGATATTATTGGCGATGATTATGTGAGGTTGAACCAGATTTTTGAACTTGCCAATATTACTTACAAAGCCCGCCCTCCTCCCCGCTTATGCCCGTGGGAAGAAGGATCAAGATGATGAAAAGGGAATTGAGAAAAAATTGAAGAGGAAAAGAAAAGATGCTACGAAGACTTCTTCTCCTACAGCGAAGGCTCCTGTTGTCCCAAAGAAGACTGCCATTACTCCGAAGCCTCAAAAAGAAGAAGGCTAAGAAAGTAGCCGTGGATTTGATTGATAATCTTGATCTTACCGATAGTGAAATTGATGCCCCAGTACTTGAGGGTTCGGAGTTTGGTACTTCTCTTCGAGATTTAGAGGTGAGGGAAATTTGCCAAGCTTTTGCTCCTCTTGGTCTAACTCCGGATTTGCTTACTCCGCTAGCCTAACACTTACAAAATTTTGGGTTTAGGGTTTAGGGTGCTGCTGGCAAAGACACCGATGTCATTATGATAGAAACTTCTCCCATCGGTATTGCATCTCCTTCTTCGCCTAGATTTAAGCTCTCAACCCTCGAATTTCAGCGAAGCCGATTGCATCAACTCGCTTCATGTGATGACCATAATTGTCTTGACTTAGCTAAGTTAGCCAAAAATATTCATATGAGTCACTTGTTAGTGAATCGAGAAAATCCTTCCTCGGTACCTAATGTCGAAGCTTCCGAGAGAAATGAAGGTGCCGATGGTGTTCTGCGAAGTCACTGCGTGGAGTCCGTTTTAACCTTGTTAAGGTTTCAAAAAGCGATTCTTTAAAAGACAACCGGTATGCTACATGAATCGCTTGTGATAGATTTTTTTTTTCGATTTATCTTGACTTGTCCTTTGCGTAGAACAATCTCTAAAAAAGAAAGGGCTCATGAGGCCGTTGAGGTTGTGAAGACAAAACTTCAAAAGAAAGGGACCGGGGACTGCCAATTTTTCTTTTGATGATTTTGACGATGTGGTGGATGATGAGGCTAAAGCGGTCACGGAGTCGCTTGTCGGAGTCTCTAGTAAATGTTGAGGCTCAACGAGAGGGTTCCTTGCCCTTTGAAAGAAGGAGAGAGAGTTGGTAAGATTTTTTTATTTTGTCTTCGCTAATTTTTCGCTTTAAGATTCCATTTATGAGGTTTTATTCTTGTTTTTTTTTAGCACAATTTTTCCTCGATGCTTCAACTTCGTCTAAGGAGAAGACTGTTAATGTTGGCTCTATGAAAGATGTTGCCGGAGATCAACAAACTCCACAAGTGGCCGCTAATATTCGAGGAGTTTTCATCCGAAGATATTTCAAAATCTTTGGAGAATACTTTGAAGTTTTTGCCTTGAGAGCGGAGTCAACTTGGACTCCTATAAATTTGTTGGAGTTGGAATAGACAAACTTCGAGTGCTTCCCAAGAAGCCGGAGAAGCAATTGACGAAAATGTATAGACGATGCTTTTTCAGTTCTCGACGGAAGTTGAATTAGCGAAGATGAACCCATTAGAACTAGGCGATCTTTGGTATCAATTTGATGTATAAGATGAGTTTGTTTGTTTGTGAATGTATTTTTATGTACGCCGAAGTTGATAGTTCATGATATTTTTCCTGACTGTTTTATGTTGTATGTGCAGGGTGCTCTTGTTAATCGTGGGCTCAGGAAATCTCTTGAGGATAGTGTTACTGCTTTTGCCGTTCGAGAGAAGTCGTTGCTTGGTGAAATTGAATCTTTAAAATCTCAACTTGCTGCTAAAGAAGTGGAAAGAGGCAAGGCCGTGGATGACTGGCATCAACTTGCCGGGCTATATCATGAGGCTTCGATACTATTAAGGAGAAGGACAAGCAAGTTTTGAGGCAAACAAAGTCTATCATAGATACTCTTAAAAGAGAGAAGGCCTCTTTGGAGAAGAAAAAGATCGAAATGCAGACGAACTTTTGAAGCGATGGTTTGATAGGACTTGGGAATTATGCGAAAAGCTTATGAAAGATGGGGGGCTATGCCTGAAGATCCTTGTTGGGACCTTGGAGAATACGATCCATTTTTCACCGGCTCAGAGGGCAATATGAAGATCTTGGTGTTGTTGTACAACGTGCGTTTGCCGATACCAAGTGTTATGTATTCTACTCGTGCCCTTTTGCATCTTATGAAGGAAGCCAACGACCCATTGTATGATGTCTTCGCCGATCCTACTTACAAGTTCCCCCGGTGATGCTATCAACTGATTTCTCCCCCGTACTCATCTTTGCAAGAAATTCTTCAATGAGTATCGGTGCAAATGCGGTCGTGAGCATCGCCTACGAGAAGGTTAAAGAAAAATTGAAGAAGGTATTTTTCTAATTATGTTTTTGAGTTTGGTTGTTTTTCGTTTTTCTTTTGCATGCCGACTTGTGTTTTTAATAGCTTGAACTCGATATCTTACAGAAGAGGAGGCCCTTAGGAAGCGAAGAAATGGAAGAAGAAAGAAGGATTCGTGAGGAGGAAGAGAAGAATCGTAATGATGTTAGTGAGCGGAGGGCTTGAGTACATGGATTAGTTTTATTTCGTTTGTTTTTGTGAGGAAGGAGAGAAAAACATGGTGGCAAGAATTGTTGTAAAACTTGTTTAAGTTGCCGGTTTATGTGTAGGATCCGATGGAAGCCTAGAAGGGGGTTGAACAGTGCTTAACCGCAAAATCGACTGTTAAAAACTTCCGCAGATCGTTAGTACACGTGAGGGCGCTGCACCGTAGCGTGAACCGGACAACAGATGCAGACAGAGAGAAAACTTCTCTCGGCAGTAGGCGCTGCACCGGCCGCGTCCTCGCGGCGGCACCGCCGCGGTGGATCAAACCGAGCACCACCAAATGCAACTCCACGAGCTAGAGTTTAGTGCTCAAGCTTTCCACCGGTTCCCGCACACAAATACTCCACGAAAAGCTATCCAAGGTCCGGGTAAAACCCAAAGAACCAAGTAGATCGGGTCGAAGCCCTTTCTCACAAGACAAATATGCAACAAAGTAAAGAGAGAACAAGTGAGACAAGGATTTGACCCGTGGTTCACCGCCGCCACACAA
This sequence comes from Hyparrhenia diplandra, assembly GCA_015847255.1. Taxonomy (NCBI): domain Eukaryota; kingdom Viridiplantae; phylum Streptophyta; class Magnoliopsida; order Poales; family Poaceae; genus Hyparrhenia; species Hyparrhenia diplandra. The sequence goes on from JADLZK010010260.1 coordinate 108,721, forward strand.
AGTCGGGCTACGTCCACGTTGTTGAGGTTGCCACACAAGGCTTAGCTTGCCCACCGGGCTTGCTTTTCCCTCGTTCATAAGTCTAGGGAGTTAACCCTAGAGATGTGGGGTAATATATTGTCGTAGAGTGAGGTTACAAACCTCCCAAGGCTGCCACACGGGGGCAAACTCAAGGGCGACGCCTAGCCGTCTAGGAGCAAGCTCCAAGAGTAAAGAACCCTAGGGTTAGGCCAAACGTGAACCAAATGCTCTTTTGAGTGGGGGAAGTGGTAGATCCGCCTCCACAAGCAATTTGTCGCCTTTTCCCTCAAGATTTGATGGTGGAATCGAAATCTTGGCTTGGGGAAGGAAGAGCAACAATGGAGGAGTGAGAGAGAGCAAGAGGTACGTTTCTCCGGCTGCCGCGAGGAGATGAAGTGAGCCGGTGTGACCGTTTGGAGGGGTAGAATGGGTATTTATACCCCCACGGCCCAACGATGCGATTGGCGCGCATCGCCAGATCGACACGCTGCATCGCCGCGTGGGACGTGGGTGATCGCGCCGCGCCAACCCGACAAATAAAGAGTGAATCGGTGTAGAAGTGCCGGGCCGGTCGGGTTTGGAGTTGTGTTGTGTGTTTGAATTTGATGTTTAGAGCACTTGGTCCACAGTACCGAGAATCCTAGGATCCCTCTTAGTAGTGCGGCTTTTCCTAAACTCAAGATTCGAAATATAAAATAATTTAAGCGCCTTTTTGAGCCTAAAACACCACCATCTAACTTGATTTGGTGCGTTTGGACCATTCATCAACTCCATATTTTAATCCTCGCATGTCATCTTCAGAAATCTCATTAGTCCCCTAATTCGGGTGGTCATCAACGCCAAAACCCACTTAGAGCTTGATTGCACTTACATTATGTGATATGTGTTTTAATGACTTCGAAGTTGTTATTGTTGTGTTTGCGATGATTGTGCCAAATTTTGAATTTGGAATATCCTCGCGCAGTTTCTCAGTTTTCTCAAGGCAAGATATCGTGAGAGCCGTGATGCCTCTTATGATTGCTAAGGATAATTTTGTTTTTGAAACTTTGGAGTTTTGGAGGCTTCGTAGTGTTGATGTTGGCGGGTTTGTGGATAGATGCCTTGGAAAGCCAAAATTGAAAGATTCTTATAGGATGCCTAGGGTTGTTGATTTCGGTACTATCTCCGGACGTGTATTCATTTATGTTACCCAAGCTTCTATTTTTGTTATATCTCTGTTTTTCCTTGGTTCTTAAAAATAATCTTTTTGTTTAGGTCATCGTGTTCGAGTGCGTCCCCAAGCTTTATTTTTGGGGACGATTTTCAAGATATGGCGCATAAAATAATAAATGAAGTTGTGGAGGATATCTTGAGCGAAGCAAACAACTAGTGTTGCTTCAAGAATTTTGAGTGTTTGAACTTTGTATGTGTTGTATGTAAATTTTGAATAAGTGCTTTGCATGATGTTAGAATTTCAGATAAATGTTTTTATGCAACGAGTTGCCATTTTTTATGCAAAAACGTTGTTTTTTTTCTTTCTCGTGAAGTGCGATCGAAGACTTCGATTTGAAGTCAAACTTTCTCCTTAGAGAATTTTGAAAACGCCATCCTCTTATTTTTTGTGAAGTAGGAGTGAAGATTTTGATTTGAAGCCAAATATTCTCCTTAGAGAATTTTGAAAATGTCGTCCCTTTTTTTTTTGCGAAGTGAGAGTGAAGACTTTGATTTGAAGTCAAAATTTTCCTTAGAGAAATTTTGAAAACGCCGTCCCCTTCTTTTTGCGAAGTGAGAGTGAAGACTTCGATTTGAAGTCAAGATTCTCCTTAGAGAAATTTTGAAAACGTCGTCCCCTTCTTTTTGCGAAGTGAGAGCGAAGACTTCGATTTGAAGTCAAAATTCTCCTTAGAGAAATTTTGAAAACGCTGTCCCCTTCTTTTTTGCGAAGTGAGAGTTTAAGACTTCAATTTGAAGTCAAAATTCTCCTTAGAGAAATTTTGAAAACGCCGCCCCTTCTTTTTGCGAAGTGAGAGTTTTAAGACTTCGATTTGAAGTCAAAATTCTCCTTAGAGAAAATTTTGAAAACGCCGCCCCTTCTTTTTTTGCGAAGTGAGAGCGAAGACTTCGATTTGTAGTCAAAATTCTCCTTAGAGAAATTTTTTGAAAACGTCCCCTTCTTTTTGCGGCGTGGGCTTAAGACTTCGATTTGAAGTCAAAATTCTCCTTAAAGAAATTTTGAAAACGTCGTCCCCTTCTTTTTGCGAAGTAAGAGCGAAGACTTCGATTTGAAGTCAAAATTCTCCTTAGAGAAATTTGTAGGTAATAATTTTAGTTTTATACTCAAATTATACCTACTTTGTTAGTTATTTTGTGAAAACTTTTGGCCGATATTAAAGCATTTTGCTTTTTTCGGCTTCATAGTAAATAAAAGAATGATAAAGAATGCACAAATTGGGGAAACTACTTTCACATTTATATTTGATATGAGAATTTACAATAGAGTCCGCCTCGTTAAAAACCACTCACCTCGCGAAGGGCTTTCCCCGAGTGGAAAAAGAGTGCACTCTTGATCAAAAATGATAAAATGCTTCTAAGAAATTGAATCTAAGTTGCTTATTTACAAAAAAACTTGAACAAAGTAAAATCTAGGGATAGTACTTTGCGAAGATCCTTGATGTTCCAAGTATGACTTAACTCTTCTCCCTTGAGATTCTCCAAATGATAAGATCCTTGTCTCATTTGGATTTTGTTATGACGAAGGGTCCTTCCATTTTTTTTGGAACTTTCCCATAGTGTCTTCGTTCCTTTTTTCTCTTAAACACGAAGTCTCCTCGGTTGTAGTTCTCTTTTTTCATTACTTTCTTGTTGTACCATTTGCTTGTTTCTTCTTAGTATTTTTTCGAGATTCATCACAACTTGGTTTCTTTCTTCTTCGAGCAAATCTTTGCTTGTCTTTTTGATCTTCTTCGCTTGTTATTTCAATGGTTGTTCTTGGACCTTCAATTGTATTTCTTCCGGAGTCATTGCCTCATCTCCATATAGTAGCTTGAAGGGTGTAAACTTGGTTGATCTTGAGGTAGTTGTGTTGTGACTCCAAACAATTCTTGGTAATTCTTCAACCCACTTTCCCTTTGGTAATCCTACTAGGTTCTTTGAGATTCCCAAACATATTATACCATTTGCTCTTTCGACGGTGCCATTTGACCGAGGGTATCTATCGATGCGAAGCAAATTTGAATTCCCAAACTTTCACAATAGCTTTCAAGTCTTCGCTATCGAATTGAGTTCCATTATCCAGGGTTATGTGTCTTGGGACTCCGAATCTGCAGATTATATTTTGCCAAAGAAACTTCTTCATTGTTGTGGATGACATATTTGTGATTGGCTTCGCTTCTATCCATTTTGTGAAATATTCAACGCATATTGATGGTTGCCTTGAGTTTGGTGGAAGTTTCTCAATTATGTCTATTCCCCATCTTACAAGTGGCCAAGTTGGTTCAATGTGTTGAATTGGATTGGTTTGGGCGTTTGACTTGTTTCTTTGAAATTTGGCAATTGTGACAAGTTTTCACTATTTCCTTGCTATCTTTTGTTTTGTTGGCCAATAGAATCCTTGTCTAAATGCCTTTCTGCTATGGCTCTTGGGTCCGCATGATTTCCACATGTTCCACTATGTATTTCTTGTAGCAATTCTTTGACTTCTTGGCTTGAAATGCATTTGAGTAATGGTTCACAAATGTCATGCTTGAAAAGTTGATTATTGATGAGCTTGTAATTTCTTGTTTTGTGCTTCATTCTTGTTTCTTGACTTCACTTTCTCGGTTCATAGGAATGCTATTATTTCGATCTCCGTCTTCGCTTTCAATGATATGGATGTACTTTGGTTCTTCAATCTTTGCTTTTATTGATGATTACGATAGTACTTGATAAAATACATCCGTGGCGCTTTTACTTTTTGAGCCGCCGCTTTTGCAATTTTATCGGCTTCTTCATTGTTTGTTCTTGGAATGCTTCAAAGTATTTTTCTTGATGCGACACTTTGCAAATATTTCGCTAGCTCGGGATCTTTTGCCTTGTAATTTTTCTCAACATGGCCTGCTACAACTTGAGAATCTGTTTTTATTAAAATCTTTTTGTACTCCCATTGCTCTTGCCTTGTGAAGCCCCCCAAAGATCGCTTCATATTCCGCGATGTTGTTTGTACATCGAAATTCTAGTCTTCTTTGCATATTTCATTTTGATGCTTGGGATGGTGAAGTTATTATTGCCGCTACACGACCCTAAGGAGCCCCATGCTCCATCACAATTCATTGTCCATTCTTGACAAGACAAAGTCCATTCTTGATGGTCTTTTTGATCTTAAGTAACTTGTTCTTTGGTGTCCAATCCGAGATAAAATCTGCTAATACTTGTGACTTTATTGTCGTTCTTTTCTCAAATTCGATGAAATATTGTGAGATTTCAACCGCCCATTTGCCAAGCCTTCGAGGAAGATTTTCTGACTTTGTAGTACATCTTTGAGTGGTTGATTTGTTGGGATTCTCACTTTGTGCGCCAACAAGTAATGCTTCAATTTTCTTGTTGCCATAAGTACCGCATATGCTATCTTCTCGATCTCCGAATAAAACATTTTTGAGCCAGAGAGGGCTTCGGAGACAAAGTATATTGGTTCTTGTTTCTTCGCATGGTTTTTCTCTTTCTTGTATCAAGACCGCACTTATAGCTTTCTCGGATCTTTGAGATGTACAAAAGTAACTCTTGATCGGCGTTTGGTGTTGTTAACGTTGAAGGATTTGAAAGATACTTCTTTATTTCTTCAAAAGCTTTTTGTTGCTCTTCTCCCCATGCGAAGTTTGTCTTCGCTCCTTTGAGTGCTTGAAAAATTGGGAAACTTTTTTTCTGTGACTTTGATATGAATCTCATTCGTGAAGCTAATCTTCCTGTTAGCTTTTGGATGTCTTTGATGTTCTTTGGAACTTCTGTTTGCATGATTGCTTTTATCTTTTCTAGATTTGGGTCAATGCCTTTTGCTGAAACTATACATCCGAGGATCTTGCCTTTTTGCACACTGAAGGTACATTTCTCGAGATTGAGTTTGAGATTTGATTTCCTCAAATTTTCAAATGCCCGCTTCTAGTCCTTTATGTGGTCTTCGCGTTTCTTGCTTTTTACTATTATGTCGTCAACATATGCTAGGCATTGTCCCCGATTTGGTCTTTAAGTGCTACCGAAGTCATTCTCGATGAAGCTTGATCCGCGTTGCGAAGCCCTACGCCATTCTTTGGAAGCGGTATGTTCCAAATGGTGTGATAAAACTTGTCTTTTCTTCATCTTCTTTCTTCATGTAGATTTGATGATATCCCGAGAAGCAATCAAGGAAGCTTAGCATTTCACTTCCTGCAGCTTGATCGACCAATGTGTCGATTCTTGGTAGAGGAAAGTTGTCTTTGGGGCAAGCTTTATTCAGATCTGTGAAATCTATGCACATTCTCCATTTTCCTTTGCTTTTTCTTTACCATCACGATATTTGCCAACCATGTTGTAAATTGGACTTCTCTTATGACCTTTCGTCAAGTAATCTTTTTGTACTTCAGCCTTCGCAGCTATTGTTCTGTCTTCGGAGATCTTTCTTAGTTTTTGCTTCTTTGGTTTGTAGCTTGGATCAATGTTCAATCGATGTTCAATAATATCCCGCTAACTCCTTCTAGATCTTTTCTTCGACCATGCTAAGGCGTCTTGATTGCTTCTTAAAAACTTATCGGTTGCTCTTCTTCATCTTTCGCTAGATTAGCCTATGATGACTTTCTTGTTTGCTACTAATGGATCTAACAAGACTTCTTTGGTTTCTGCCTTGGAACATGTTTTTCGCTTTCTTTTTGTGACTTCGCACTTTTCGTCTTATTTTCGTCTTCGATTTCTTCAATAGCCAAGACATTTCTTTAGGGTGGGGTTGAATCTTTCTCAATATTTCTTGCTTCGTTTTGATTTCCATGAATTGATATAGGTCCATTGAGGCTTTGGTACTTTCATGCATAAGTACGAATAGTTGATGACCGCCAAGATGTTCGGGCTTCCTCTTCCAAATATGGCGTTGTATTGGCTATGAATTTCGACAACATCGAAAAGCTACTTGCTCCGCCCTTGCGTTGCCTTGTGTCTTGAAAGATACCGGCAACACAATTCTTCCAATTGAGTTTATCCTTCTACCGCCCGGGCCGACTAATGGGTATTTACGCCCTTCCCAAGTTTTGCCTTTTTGATTTGCATTGCATCAAGGGTTGATGCGAATAGTATATCCGCAGAGCTTCCTCCATCTACTAAAATTTTTGTGACATCCCATCCATCAATGTTTGCTTCTATGACCATGACGTCCATGTGTGGATAGTCTTTGAGTTTCATGTCTTGTTACGTGAAGATGATTGGTTGGTGTGACCATCTTGTTTTCTTGTATGGTCCTTCCATTGTTATTGCATTGACCCCTTCGAAAATAGTTTCTTTCTCGTTGTTGGTTGTATGCTCTATGTTTGTTTTAGATCCACAAATTGTCATTATTCTCCCTCTACTTTGCCGTTGAAACAATTTGGTGAACCATTGTTTTGGACGTTTGGATTGTTATTTGCCACCGAAGCTTCGGGTCGTGAACTTTGTATTTGTCCCCATTGTATGGAGCCATTGCCAATGGTTGACAATTGTATATTGGGGGTGGTCCCGGTAATGCTTGCTGGTTGTAGCTTGGATCAAAGTATGCCCGACATGAAGTGCTTGCTTGAGACGAAAGTTTATTGATCTTTGATTTTCCATTGATTTGCCCTCTTGTTGTAATTGCTCTATGCTTTTTTCTTCACCATTGGGCACATCTTTGATGTGTGGCTTGACCCCTTTGCCATGAATGATGCAATACATTTCTTCGGGCTTTAAAATTCTTCTTTTCTCTGAATCTTTGATTGAAACCTCCTCTCCGGTCGTTATTGAAGTTCCTGTTGTTGTCTTGGCTTCACCGATTATTTTGTGCTTGAATGTTGTCTTCGCCGTGCTTATTGTTGATTTGGTTTATGCGAAGTGGTGGTTGATATTGATGGTAGTATGGTCTTATTTCGAAATTTTGTGACTTAAATTGATTGTTTGTCTTCGCTGATTTCTTTGCGCATTCTCTTCTTCGATCTTTTTTTCCGAAATCATCGTCGACCTTGCATATTTTTGGATTTCTTAATATAGTTGAGCAAACGATTGTTGGTCTTTCTCTTTGAGGTGCGAAGACAATTGCCGGCTCTAAGGCCCTGATTGCGGCAATGATGACAACTTCGTCGATACTTACGAATTTGGGTCTTCATTTGGATGAATCTCTTATAGTATTGGATTATTGGCTCTTTTGGGTATTGCTTGATATCAAACAAATCGCCGCTTGTTAAGCCTGTCGGTGTTGGAATCCTTGGAAATCGACTAATGAGTTGTTTCGAAGTTGTTCCCAACTTTTTGAGGGACCTTGGCTTGAGTGAAGCATACCATTTTCGAAGCTGGTCCTTTCATTGCCATGATAAGTGCCTTCGCTAGCGTTTTATCATCTCCTCCTCCCGATTCAACCGGCCGCTTCAAGCTCATCAAGAATTGTCTTCGACCGTTAAACCTTCATAAGTTGGTATGACGTTGAATTTGAAGCCTTTTGGCCATTTTGCCATTTGTAAGTCCACCGATAATGGTGACTCGGGTCGATTGTGACTATTGCCTTTTTGTTGATTTGATTTGTTTTGACTTCGTTTGTTATGATGACTTTGCGATCTTGATCATTAAGTTCTTCATTCAATCTTTTTAGCTCGCTTGACCTCCTCTATCCTTTTTTGCTTCAATGTCTTTTCTCCGGTTTTGGCTTTGCAAGCTTCAAGTTCTTTCTGTTTCTTGACCAACTCTTCTTCTAGTTGTTGTAGTTTCCTTGCCTCTTCGCTCTGATTTTCTTGAGTAGTGGTTTCTTTGGAGATATTGCCTTCGCTTGTTCTTTGTACTTCATTTTTCGTTGTTGTTGCTTCTTCGGTGATACTTGCCGTCTTGTTCTTGGGAGGTCTCCCCATGATTTCTTGATGGCCGTGGGATAGATCGTTGCTCACACAAACGGTGGGCGCCAAGATGTTGGGTGATTGCTCAACACAACATGTTATTGATGACAAAATGGTTTACAAAGTGGCCATTCAACATGGTCATTAGAAAGGATGTCGGGGGTATTTATAGGCCCCCGACTTCAGATCTGCATACAAAATTACCAAGATCTCTCGAAATAAGTTTCTACGACGTATCCTTCAAATAAGGTGTAATCCCTCGCTTCGCGATGCTTCGTGCAAGATTTCTTCCTTCACCGTAATCTTTTTTCCTTTAAAAGAAGTTTCTACAAGTTTTTTGCGAAGCTACCGCGACCATCTTCGCCAAATCCTTGATCCCGGTCTTTCTATGTTCCAACTTGCTACTTTTTGGCCGTTTATAACTCGCGAAGTCATCTTCGAGGCGTAACTCGGCTTCTATCTTGAATATCCCGAAATCTTCAAAGTTTGGGACGAAAGTTTAAGGTAGAAACCAAAGTTAGATCCCAACAATCACTTTGGGTTGTTTAGCAAACCCCGACGCTGATTAATGCACGCGACCCTAATATTCATTCATTGTGGTTCACACCATCCTCAAGGTCCGTGACGGCATCTTTCCTCGTCCCTCTCTCTCCTAAGATATTTCGCTTGCCAACTTGCCGGACCATTCCTCCCCAACTCTCCATCCCGCCCCTAAGGCGACAATTCCGACGACATCCCCCCTAATGGCGGCTACGACGTCCCGGCTGGGCGCTTCTCAGCGGTCGGGAAGCGTGCTGGGCTACGGTGGCGCCCGACGCCGACGCGGCGACCCTCGCCACCACCGCACAAAGCCAAAGACGGCTCGGATCCATGGAGGCCTCGCAAGATCCACGCTGGTGGGAGTAGGGGATCCATGCCGCGCCGCGAAGGAGCCGAAGTGAGTGTGGGATCCGCGCCGCGGCTCTGGAGAGGATTGGGTGACGAGATTTTAAGGTCTTGCTTCCCTTGCCGCATGCACCCTACCATGGTGGGTGTTCTTAATTTAGTAAATGATTTTTTTGGCATTGCCTCATTTCAGTTCCATGCATGCATGTTTACGTGTTGCCGTGCGGGCGCGGCGCACGCGGCGCCGGCGAAGCACGACGCGCGAAAGCATGGCTCCACCACGGCTGAGTGGCCGCTCGACTGATTGGGCTCCATTCGTAGATTTGGTGCCCCAAATCGCCACGGATTTGATTTTTGGTGAGTCCATTTTCCCCGTCTTTGGCGTGTTTTCGCCATTATCACGGAGTTTCGAGAGATATAATTTGTTCTTTCTCCACGATTTGGGGCCATGTTCCAACCGCAAGATTCGATTTTTAGGTCTGTTATTTTCACAAGGTTAGCTCGCCGATTCAAACCTTCTCTTGTTCTTAATCCGCTTTGTCGCTTTTGATTTCATCCACCAATTATTTTCTAATTCTATTTTGATGTCCGCAGATTGCAACAATCGGATTGATAGATTGCAACAACGGGATTGATAAACCTTCTCATGCATGAGATGAAGTTCATCCTTCCTAGGTGGAATCGATTTCGGTTTTTGTGATGATGTGTTGATCCGTGAAGTGTTGAACCCTTCGTGTAATCTATGAATTGATTTGATTTGTGATGTGTTGAATCTCTCCTTGTTCCTTGATAATCTATGAATTAATTTGATTTTGCGCTGAGTATGTGAATTGTTTCATGGAGCAACAATGGTGGGAACCGGCCCGAGCATGGCGCAGATGGCTATAGGGCCTCGTAGCTCGCGGCAATGTCGTAGTAGCATGGTGTGCATGTGGCGCCCGCATGCTCATTATTTTTTTGTTTTTAAAAGCACAACACCGCCGGGTGAAAGAGAACGGTAGTGATAAAAATAGCCCATCACTATGCTATGGTTACGCGGGTTCACTTTTTCGCAAAGTGAAGGGGGTTGGAGCCCCTGGCAGTTGATGTACAATTCTCAGTAGTAGTGAAACCATATGCATCATACTAAACTCAAACTAGGTAAGTCACAAGATAAAGATAAATAATGATAAATAATAATGATGATAATAACATCCAAGTTAAAGATAATGGTATGCCACTAGATGGTGTCATAACAAAGCTAAATATCATGGTATAGGTAGAATAGGATGGAATATTCCTAAGTTACTCCTAATTACATGTCAATGCATACTACAATTAGTGCAATACATCTAGTCATCATTGTATGAAAGCATTATATCTACACATGGTGAATATTACTAAGATTAGGAACAAAACCAATCTACCATAGTAACAAAGCTCAACTAGCCCTACATTCGGGGTGGATTCCAAAGGACTCAATGGGAGTATCACATCCACGATCTACCACACATCACTTAAATATAGAGTGATGTCGCAGTAAACGTTGTATAAACACCACGCTTTTTTACATTTGTCGACCACCCATATAGTGATCATCTAAATGGGCGCTATATACGACTCCATGCTTGAATATAAAGGCAAACATACTAAACTAAATATATAATCATAATAAGCATGGAAACATATAAATAAGAATATAATCATTAAATAGAATAAAGTCATAGCAATTGTATTCTAACTAAATACTTACAATGTGAATACAAGAGAGAAGCCACGAGAAGCTCGGCCCCGCTACTTCTTGACAATCAGAATTCAAGACAATACTTGACTTCCTCTACAACCAAAGCCTAGATAGCTATTGCTCTTGTTATGGTGGAACTAAGGCTTAGGGTCTTGACTTGGGGTCTTGATGATGGACTTGGTATGGAGTAGAATGACTTAGGGTTTCACCTAGGTGTAATACCCGGTTTTAAGAACAAAACCAGATACACACCATATGTGATCCAATGTAGTCAAATCTCACATATAGTCACAATTAAAGGAAATATCAAAATAAAATGCTTAATAAATAACGAACTTAGTATAAAGAAGATAACCTTAGAAAACATACAGCGGGAAGACACTCCGATCCTGGGGTGAAGCCTCTACTCCACAGTGGACGACCGACCGGGTTGACCACAAGCCTGACTCCTTCGATCTCTAGCAATCTCGCAACTTCCCTGGTTTGAGTGGGATATTGCAAGGGTGAGTCCATGTCGAACTCAGAAATATAACATGGGGTTATGAAGCTCAAAAGGTCGACATTAATCGGTTTAACTGCGGTTAGCATTTTTAGTAAGTCAAATTTTATTATTAGTTAAAGCATATAGTTGTGCTTAAGCCCCAATAAACCCACATGATCATAATTATAGAAACGTTCTCATCACGGTTCATCGTTTCTCATCATCATCCTCCTCCGTGTCCATGTCCATCATCATCTTATATCCATGTCTCAAGATCATCTTTATTCCCGGTTTTTCGAGCCGCCGTGGACCGTGAGCACGGCCGATATATCGCTTTTACACTCGCAGAGGTTGTACACTTTCACGCGTGAGCCGTGAATTGCCCTTTCTCACGAGGTGATCGGCCTCTTAACCCTCTTCCAAGGAAGGTCGCCAGGTTCACTATGAAGCCTTTCAAAGGTTCCTCTAACAAGTTAGGGCCGCTTAGGATTCAATGGTTACCCGTGGGATCAACCAACTCCAACTCCAAGGTTCCCACGATCGACCTTCCCATTTGTGCCACAAGGGTAACCTCTAACAAGCTAGAGAAGGTCCTCATAATCGAACTAAAACCGTGAGCCATGTGGCCCTCACAAATTGCATCTTTGTCCCCGGCCTTTTGCCAAAGGATAAGTCCTTATGGAGAGCCAAGAGCATCATGGAAAACATGAGCTCTCGCCCCTATGGTCCAGCTTGCTTCAAGTTTTATTCTTTGTTGCATAAGATAATTAGTCATAATTAGATCATGTTTGTTAAGTTGAGCACTAGCAAACTACCCATATGCAAGCATCCCATAGGTAACAAGGTACAAGATATCAATTGACTAGGATGTCCTTACGGTTAACAAATTAGACACATGCAATATGATTAAGTGATTAAAAGTGAATAGGACAACAAGGATGATCACATGCTATACTTGCCTTTAAACTCAGATCCTTCTTGTTCAAGCCTTCAAAGAACTCCCGAGAATCTTGACCTTCAAATAATTCCTGATCTTCCACGAACCGCTCACCATCTACTTGATCACCAACTTCTTCTAGGCCACCAACGTAACACTCCACCGACCGACATCGCCACAAAGCACCACACATACATCCAGCAATCATACACGAAGCAAATAATAAAACTATATTAGAACAGTACACCAACAGTATAAAAACAAGATAAAAGTTAATAAAACAAATCTACGATCGCTACGAACACGCAGACGCCGAAGATCACAAAAATCTGAGCTAGAACGTGAAAGATATGAATTTTACAAGTTTTCTAAAGCAATTTAAAACATTTAAAAACAAGATGTAAATTTTATTAGTGGAAAACATGATTAAAAGTTTATAAACAGGTAGAAAACTTTACTACTTAACCTAACGCAATTTGAACGGATTAAAAACGAACTCTAACGCAAAAGTTATGGCTAAAACAAGATTTAGGGGCATATCTGCGAGAAACCGGGGCTAGATCGTAATTAACCGTAGCTACCTGGGGCTAACCCCTCGCAAAACGGCCAAGGCTGACCGTGGTTGACTTCGCTAGGCTGACTGGGCACCACGTGGCGCGCGCTGGATGGCTCGGTCCACCACGCGTGCGGTGGACGCGCTGACGAGGCCGCTGTGCACCATGTCCATGGTCCACGGTGGACCGATTACATAATCCCGAAGGGTACGTAATCCCTGGCCGTCGATCAAAGAACGAACGGCTTGGAGGCAGGTAGGCACATGGTCGCCGGGGAAGAAAGCCCCCCGCGGCTGAAGCCATGGCCGGCGACGTGCCGAGCTCGCCGGCGACGGCGGAACGGCGATTCCGGCCACGCCTGTCGAATCTGAGAGCACGGGAACGACTAGCACGATCTTGCGAACTCTATGGGATGAACGGGAGGACAGGGAACGTGGTGGAGCGGCACTCCGCGGTGGCGCCATGGCCGGCGGCCACAGAGCTCATAGAACCGGCGATATCGGACGGTAAACTTGAATTAAATGGGTCGGGGACAGAGAGGGGACTACCGCGAACTCGATGGCGACCGAGACGGCACCACGACGGCTGACGACGAACGGCGGCGGACTGGAGAGAGAAAAAGGCGGCGGTGAGCTCGGGTTCATGGATTTTCAGAGCAAAACAGAAATAGGAAGGCACCCACGGCTGTGTTGAGTACACGCGAAGCTCCTGGACACGATCTCGACGTCGATTGAGCACCAGCGTCGGCGAATTTGGAGGAGGCAGTGGCGTGCACGGGAACAGAGACGGAAAGGAGAGAGGAGGAGAGCTTGGCCGTGGCTTTATAGGCTGGGTAGGGGAGGCGGACGGGCGCGGGCATTGCCACTTCTGCCTCAAGGCTAGCTTGATGGCCGGTTACGAGAGCGGGAGTGAAGCCAGCGAAGGGGAACGGCAGTAACGTGGGGCGGCGCTCGCGTACGCGAGGAAGGGAAGGGTGCAGGGGGCAGGCTGTTGTGCCTGGCTGCAGAGCTGCGAGCTGGGCTGTGGTTGCTGCGTGGGCTAGGTTGTTGCTGGGCCAAGGCTACCGAGCTGGGCAGCGCGCAAGGAGTAAAACGCCTGGGCCAAAAGCAAGAGAGAGGAAGGAAAAGAGAAATTCCTTTTTCTTTTATTTTCAGAATTTTGCAAAGGAAATTTTCAAATGAATTTGAATCTCTTTTCAACTTTGGTCAAAACCACTGAATACAAAAATTCAAATGCAGCAGCATGAGTGCAACATACATGTTTCTATACCTTATATTAAATTTTAATTTTCACAAAATTTATTATATTACTAAATTTTAAATGCTCACAAAATGCATAATTAAATCAATTTAACCTATTTTTGAAAATTGCAAAATTTGGGGTGTTACAATTGTACCCCTTTAAGATGAATCTCGTCCCGAGAGATTCGGAAGAGACTCGATTCACAGAAGAGTAACAAGAAGATGATTTTGATATCACATTCCAACTTCACAACTTATATACCAAGCTTTCCAAACAACTTATAACACTTCACCCCCAACTTAAGAACAAGATTCCACCGAGAAGATTGTTATTCTTGAATTTTACATGTCTATCTAGCTCCTATCTGTTTTGTTTTACAACTAAGAGATGGGGAAACCTAGTATGCATATCCTCCTCATCTTCCCACATTGCTTCTTCTTGTGCTTGATTACTCCATTGAACCATACACACATTACGCAGTCTTCCGTTAAACAACCTCTGAGTAGTGGCCAAAATCTTGACTGGAACACCTTCATATGTCTGATTGTCTATCATCTCAATTTTCTCCAAAGGTGTTTGTTCCACCGCATTGATGGCTGAAACCACACTATTACTCCTAACGTCCTCAGTGCATTCACTCTGAGGTGGGTTATCTTCGTCTGCCATAGGTAGAGTTTGAATACCAACATACTCTATTCTTTCACCCAATGGTGTTGTTAGGAGCACCGAACGCTGAGGATATTGAATTACTCCTTGATGAGCATTTAGCCACCCCCTACCAAGAATCACATCAGTATCCCTTAATTCCAAAACGAGAAGTGCTGCAGTGAAATTCTTCCCATTTATGACAAGGCTAACTTTCGGGCATACATGATCTGCTTTCATTTCTCCACCTGAGGAATGGACTAACACTGGTCTTCTTGTTGGAACTTTCAAAATTTTCTGATCCGCTACATACTCAGAAGAGATGAACGAATGAGAGGCACTAGGATCAAACAAAACCATAGCATTTGATGAACTCACTCGCAATCAAACCTTGCACCACATTCTTAGCTCCATTAATAGAAAACAAATCCACATGGTTCAAACTTCCTTGGACATAATTTTGTTTTACTTCAACTACTTCGGCATGCTTCTTGCGAGACTTCTGTTCGCGCTTTCTTTTCCGTTGTTGCCGATTCAGACTCGAATTACTCTCAATAGCTTGCTCAGGTCCATCATTTTCATGGTGCACAATCTCATCGTCATTGTAACATCCTGCATTATCTAAAATATTAGGTTCCATCATGGTGGTAGAAGATGACACATAGGGCTCTTGAGAACTGAAGTGTTGCTCGTGTCATTGGATTGTTGATATTGCTCCTGATCGGTACCCTCAAGTAGATCCATATGATGTGACTGATATTCTGGTTGAGAAGGATAACTGTGACAAGCAATCGCTACTTGTAGGTTGCTGCTCAATATTCCTTCTCTTCTCTTCCATCTCTCGACGCTTGTTCTCAACTATAATTGCCTTGTCCACTAATGTTTGAAAATTAGCATACTCAAAGACATCAATTGTAGTTGTAATTCATCATTCAATCATTTCAAAAAAAGTGTCTCTGTTTCTTAGCATCACTATCTACCTCTTTGGGAGCATACCTTGACAACCGAGTAAACCGATCACGATACTCACAAACCGACATAGACCCTTGTTTTAAGTTGAGGAATTCTTCGTGTTTGAGTTCTATTATACCAACAGGAATGTGATAAGATCTAAATTCCTCTCTGAACTCCTGCCAAGTGATCTGCCCTGCATCATTGGGACGTTCAAACCTAAATGAATCCCACCAGTCTTGAGTTGCACCTAGAAGTTGTCCGGAAGCATAAAAGCACCTTCAAATGATCATCACACCGAGCTAACTCCGGGATGACGCTCCACGGACCTAAGCCGGTCATCGCCTTCCAAAGGGTCAACCGCATGAGAGAATGTTGGTGGGTGTCCCTTCATAAACTCATGACGCTTGTCAATAAGCGGTGCTTGTTGTTGGTTGCTCATCACACATCGAACGAGAGTCTGCGGCGGTGAGTTTGTGTTGACAAAACTTGCTCTATCGTTGAAGAATTTGATGGCGGAGGATTAGAATTTGAAGCATTGCCTTGGTCACCCTGTGATGCACTCCTCCTCGTAGTAACCACCATTCAACATATATGCATCATGACTTGTGTATGTTCATAACTTTCATATCATTAGCTTCAAGAGATGACAGCACACGGTGATAGCAAGAGAGACCATATAGAACACAACCAAAGAGATAAGCACACTTCCAAATGAGACACTATACTGCAAGAATCTTCATCTTCCAATAATTCAACTTGGCTATACCCCCCTTAAGAAAAGAACTAGGGGAATAGCAGGCACATGATAGCTTACATCTTTCCAATCCAACATGGTTGAGGGACAAGCATAAAAGATCTCTTTATATTTCATAAATCCCATAAAAATTTCATGATCTTTGGATGAGCATAGCTTGAGATATAAATAGATAAAGACAGATCGGCTCGTAAATACAAGATTTGGGACAATAGGATAAAAGAAACCCAACTATTTATTCATCATAAACCTTACACCTTAGACCTATAATCTAAATGACATTGTGGTCAAACACCACAAAATCATTACACTCATTACAAAGATCCAAAACAAACATAGTCATAAGCACAAAGCAACTAAGCACTTAAGGTTCACAAACCACACTCAACTTTCGCTACTAACGTTTTACATTACATAGGGGACATAAGCTCCTATTTCCTAACCATTATATGGTTGTGGACCCTTCTGTGGACAAGAGTAATTGATATGCCTTTCCTGATGACAATGAAAACACCTTTTATCTGGATTACTTATGACATCAGGCTCCACTGAATTGTTGCTTGGTGTGCTACTAGTTTGCTTCTTAACTGCTTGTCTCTCTCTTGTTTCTATGCTTTCGACATTGTTGTTTTTGCTCCTCCGAGGTCTTCTCATAATGATCCGTCTAATTAGATAGATAGGAAAGATAGAGTCAACATTTTATAAAACATAGAAACTAGATTTTGCAAATAACAAGGTCATAAAGGAAACAAGAAGTAGACAAAGATAAAAGCAACCTAAAACGTCCAGTTCTATCTAGGCTTGCGTCCTACAGTCAGCATTGCTCTTATACCAATTGTAATACCCGGTTTTAAGAACAAAACCAGATACACACCATATGTGAGCCCAGGAAGTCAAATCTCACATATAGTCACAATTAAAGGAAATATCAAAACAAAATGCTTAATAAATAACGAACTTAGTATAAAGAAGATAACCTTAGAAAACAAACAGCGGGAAGACACTCCGATCCTGGGGTGAAGCCTCTACTCCACAGGGACGCACTGACTGGTTGACCACAAGCCTGACTCCTTCGATCTCTAGCAATCTGGCAACCTCCCTGGTTTGAGTGGGATATTGCAAGGGTGAGTCCATGTCGAACTCAGCAAATATAACATGGGGTTATGAAGCTCAAAAGGTCGACACTGGTTTAACTGCGGTTAGCATTTTTAGTAAGTCAAATTTTATTATTAGTTAAAGCATATAGTTGTGCTTAAGCCCCAATTAACCCACATGATCATAATTATAGAAACGTTCTCATCACGGTTCATCGTTCTCATCATCATCCTCCTCCAGGTCCATGTCCATCATCATCTTATATCCATGTCTCAAGATCATCTTTATTCCCTCAGTTTTTCGGGCCGCTCGTGACCGTGAGCACGGCTGATATATCAGTTTTACACTCTGCAGAGCTTGTACACTTTCACTGTGAGCCGTGAATTGCCCTTTCTCACGAGGTGATCGGCCTCTTAACCCTCTTCCAAGGAAGGTCAGCAGGGTTCACTATGAAGCCTTTCAAAGGTTCCTCTAACAAGTTAGGGCCGCTAGGATTCAATGGTTACTCCGTGGGATCAACCAACTCCAACTCCGGGGTTCCCACGATCGACCTTCCCCATTTGCGCCACAAGGGTAACCTCTAACAAGCTAGAGAAGGTCCTCATACCGAACTAAAAACCGAGCCATGTGGCCCTCACAATTTGCATCTTGTCCCCCAGCTTTTGTCAAAGGATAAGTCCTTATGGAGAGCCAAGAGCATCATGGAAAAACATGAGCTCTCTCGCCCTATGGTCCAGCTTGCTTCAAGTTTTATTCTTTTGTTGCATAAGATAATTAGTCATAATTAGATCATGTTTGTTAAGTTGAGCACTAGCAAACTACCCATATGCAAGCATCCCATAGGTAACAAGGTACAAGATATCAATTGACTAGGATGTCCTTACGGTTAACAAATTAGACACATGCAATATGATTAAGTGATTAAAAGTGAATAGGACAACAAGGATGATCCCATGCTATACTTACCTTAAACTCGGATCCTTCTTGTTCAAGCCTTCAAAGAACTCCCCGAGAATCTTGACCTTCAAATAATTTCTCGATCTTCCACGAACTGCTCACCTTCTACTTGATCACCAACTTCTTCTAGGCCACCAACGTAACACTCACCGACTGGACATCGCCACAAAGCACCACACATACATCCGAGCAATCATACACGAAGCAAATAATAAAACTATATTAGAACAGTACACCAACAGTATAAAAACAAGATAAAAAGTTAATAAAACAAATCTACGCATCGCTACGAACACGCAGACGCGCGAAGATCACTTAAAATCGGAGCTAGAACGTGAAAGATATGAATTTTACAAGTTTTCTAAAGCAATTTAAAACATTTAAAAACAAGACGTAAATTTTATTAGTGGAAAACATGATTAAAAGTTTATAAACAGGTAGAAAACTTTACTACGAACCTAACGCATTTTGAACGGATTAAAATGGAACTCTAACATAAAAGGTTATGGCTAAAACAAGATTTAGGGGCATATCTGCGAGAAACAGGGGGCTAGATCGTAATTAACCGTAGCTACCGGGGGCTAACTTCGCAAAACGGCCAAGGCCGACCGTGGTTGACTTTGCTAGGGGATTTGGGCACCACGTGGCGCGCTGGATGGCTCGGTCCACCACCACGCGTCGTGGTGGCACCGACGAGGTCGCCAGGC
Source organism: Hyparrhenia diplandra (assembly GCA_015847255.1). NCBI lineage: Eukaryota > Viridiplantae > Streptophyta > Magnoliopsida > Poales > Poaceae > Hyparrhenia > Hyparrhenia diplandra. The sequence continues at coordinate 127,700 of JADLZK010010260.1, forward strand.
ACCATGTCCATGGTCCACGGTGGACCGATTACATAATCCCGAAGGGGTGCGTAATCGGCCGCCGATCAAAGAACGAACGGCTTGGAGGCGTAGGCACATGGTCATGGGGAAGAAAGCCCCCGCTGGTGAAGCCATGGCGGGCGACGCGTCGAAGCTCGCCGGGCGACGGCGAACGGCGATTCCGACCACGCCGGCCGAATCTCGAGAGCATGGGAACGACTAGCACGATCTTGCGAACTCTATGGGATGAACGGGAGGACGGGACGCGTGGTGGGAGCGGCACTCCGTGCAGGGGCGCCATGGCCGGCGGCCACGCGAGCTCATAGAACCGGGCGATATCGGACCGGTAAACTTGAATTAAATGGGCCGGGGACGTAGAGGGGACTACCGCGAACTCGATGGAAGACTCGATGGCTATCGAGGGCGGCACCACGACGGCCGACGACTTAACGGCGCGGATGGAGAGAGAGAAAAAAAGGCGGGTGAGCTCGGGTTCATGGATTTTCGTGAGGAAAACAGAAATAGGAAGGCACCCACGGCCGTGGCTGAGTACACGCCGGCTTCCTAGACACGATCTCGACCGCCGATTGAGCACCGGCGTCGGGCGAATTTGGAGGAGGCAAAGGGCGTGCCGGAACGGGAGATGGAAAGGAGAGAGGAGGAGAGCTTGGCCGTGGCTTTATAGGTCGGGTAGGGAGGCGACGGGCGCTGGCATTGCCACTTCTCGCCTCAAGGCTAGCTTGATGGCTTCCTTTGATGGCCGGTTATGAGAGCGGGAGTGAAGCCGAAGGGAATGGCGTTAACGCCGGCGGGCGCCGCTGCACGCCGAGGAAGGGAAGTGTGCGGGCAACAAGCAGTTGTGCCGGGCTGCAGAGCCGCGAGCCGGTGCGTGGGTTGCCGGGTGGGCAAAGTTGTTGCCGGGTCAAGGCTACCGAGCCGGGCGGCCCAAGAAGGAGTAAAACGCCGGGCCAAAAAGCAGAGAGAGGAAGGAAAAGAGAAATTCCTTTTTCTTTTATTTTCGTAATTTTGCAAAGGAAATTTTCAAATGAATTTGAATCTCTTTTCAACTTTGGTCAAAACCACTCAATACAAAAATTCAAATGCAAAGAACATGAGTGCAACATACATGTTTCTATACCTTATATTAAATTTTAATTTCACAAAATTTATTATATTACTAAATTTTAAATGCTCACAAAATGCATAATTAAATCAATTTAACATATTTTTGAAAATTGCAAAATTTGAGGTGTTACACACAGGTCGGGGGTCTTGTTATATAGCCGGGAGGAGGATGCATGAGAGCCCTTGGATCAAACCGACCTTGATGGATGGACTAGATTGCTCCTCATAGGCGGTGGTGAACCGACCTTGAATGGGAGGTCGAGGGGGCCCCACCGGTGCCGCCGCCAGAGCCCTAAGCGCCGGGCTGCTGGCTCGCCAGTGGGCCCCACCTTCCTTCTCGGGTGCTCTCGGTCTCTTCTCGAATGTTCTAGTGTAGGTTCCACGTTGGGTTACGTCACGATATACGTCTTTTATGTCGTAGGGCTTGCAAACTCTTGGGCATTTTTCATTTTAATCCCCGAAAAATATATAATTCACCAAAACTAGTGGAATCATGTTAGTCAAGCCCCTATACTATGTTAATATTCATTTTAAGCCCTCATTTTTGTTTTAAAACCTCTATATTTTATGCTATAAGGTATACCAACAATCGCCATTACATTTGCCTCGGCCCTACCTTGCGCCATAAAGCTATGGCGCACCTCTTGGGTTCGGGTGCGAACAACAACTGGCCCTTATGCTCCACCACCGCCAGAAGTAGGCGCCACGGCCACCGTGGACTCCCCATGCAAGGGGGTCATTCAACACGATATCGCTCCCCAAAGAACCCGGCACCATGTCGCCGACTCCTTTGGGCCCTAGCGGCGGTATGTCGACTCGAGCCGACGCTCATATGGTCAACAACGCTGGTATAATTTCATCCTCTCACCCTCCTTTGTCATCAAGTCCTTCATCTATAATTGTTGGTAATGGGGCTACGCTTCTTGTTACTTCCATCGGATCTCACTCCTTTTTTGTCTTCACAACGGCCTTTAATTCTTATCTTTCTAATGTTTTAGTTTCCCCTACAATTATTAAGAACTTAATTTCCGTTCATCCTTTCACCATTGATAATAAATGTTCCATTGAGTTTGATCCTTTTGGTCTCTCTATGAAGGACCTTCAGACACGGAGCGTGATTGCTAGGTGCAATAGCACGGGAGATCTCTACCCGTTCTTCCTGCCAGCACCACCAGCGCCACCGTCCTCACTGCTACAGCGTCCACCACCCTCTGGCATCGCCACCTCGGTCACATCGGTCATGAGGCTTTGTCCAAGCTAATTATTTCCAATGTTGTTTCATGTAATAAGCGCCACGATACTCATGTTTGCCATGCTTGCCAGCTTGGTCGCCATGTGCGGCTCCCATTTAGCCTGTCAAAATCGCGTGCATCGCTGAAGATCCTAGTTTGGTTTTGGATAATTGATGACATCTTTAGGACTAATCTCTCGATCCTAAGTGTTTGATTAATTGGAGATTGGTCAGGCCAAGTGTGGAGCACAAGTGGTCATGGTGGATGAATTGTAGTGATCCAAAAGGTGATCAAGTGCTCAACTTGAATGGTGGTTTGGGGTCAAAAATGGGCTCAAGGCAAAGTTATAACCATAGGGCCATTTTGATTTTGCACTCAAGACACTATAGAGGGTGTGAGTGACTTAGGATCGATAGCCGAACTACAAAGAGGGGAAAACCTCGGGAACTTCGATCCTCATGTGCCTCTAGGTTCACGCAGGAAGGGCATTTCGACCCCAATGGCTCTATTTCGAAAAGGTTCTATATATACATGTTTGGCCGGGCATTTGAAGCTCTGTTGGATAGTTTGATCAATCCTAACATCCTTTAAGCCGAGCAAACCCTCTCCCCACTCTCTCCCCCTTGCTTGTTAGCACATTCTTGAGAGTTTGGTTGAGAATCAAGTGCATTGCTTTGCTTGTTGCATCTAGAGGCACTTGAGGGTGGTCGATTCTTTGGTGGATTTCTTATTACTCTTGGAGAGTACCGCTCCTAGCCTGGCTCGGTGATTTGGTGGAGGTGTTGGCAAGAGTTGGAGATTGTTCTTGACCACCTCAGGTTGTTTGTGAGGGGTTCTTTTGCATCCCCGTCTGAGCGACGAATTGCAAATCTAGTGGATTGCTCGTGTCTTGGGTACCTCACTTGTGAGTGGTGGCTTTGGAGCTAGCAAGTGTCACCGCTTTAGCTCGAGCACCATTCTTGTGTTGGTCGGCACAACCGAGACGCGTAGCTTGTCAGTGCACAAGTGAACTCCGGGTGAACAAATCATCGTGTTCATTGTCTCTCTTGGTGATTGGCTTCATCTCATTATTGTGATTGTATCTCTCTCTCTCTCTCGTGATTGGTTCATTGCCTCTACGCATCAGTATAAGAAGTTCCTCTTTCTTATGTTTACCTTCCTAGTTAATCTTGAGCAGAGAGAGATCTAGCTTGTGCTTGTGTAAGTGTTGGTGCTAGCATAATGTTTATTTAGGATTGCTCACTAGATAGAGTAGTGACATAGCAATTGTGTGACATAGACATCATAGCATATATCTATTGTAACTAGAAGGCTTGCAAGACATTAGAGCTAGCGCAAACCGCATTTATGCCATTTGACTTACTAATCGGTTTGCTAAGTGACTTTGTAGAAATTTTTGTAGGCTATTCACACCCTCTAGTCATGTAGGACCTTACAAGTGGTATTAGAGCCATGGTCACCATTTTTGCAAGGTTTAACATCCTTCGGTGCAAAGTATGACTCATGTTGTGTTCAATCATGTTGGGGGAAAGCCTCTGTTCTTTGATGGAGTCAAGAATTTTGATTATTAGAAGAGAACCATGAGAATGTACTTGGGATAAATCAATGACCAAGTGTCGGATGTCACCAAGAAGGACTATGTCATCCTTGACACTACCAACCTCACTCTCACCGACAAGGCCAACAAGCAATGCAACAGAATGGCATTGAACACTCTCTACAGTGGCATGGATGTCAAAGTATTTGAAGGCATCAAGGATCTAGAGAGAGCAAGTGAAGTATGGGAGAAGCTATGTGAGACCTATGAGGGCACAAAAGTTGTGAAGAGTGCCAAGCTCTATATGCTCAAGAGTGAGTTTGAGAACTTCAATATGAAGAAAGATGAGAGCATCCCAGATATGTTTCATAGGCTCTAAGTCATAGTGAATGACCTCAAGGCATTGGGTGTGAAGACCTTAGATCGTGACTTTGGGCACAAATTCTTGATGTGCTTGCCCAAGAAATTTAGTGTGTTGAGAAAAAATCTTGTTTAAAGGAGCTTTGGACACCATGACACCTAGTGAAGTACTTGGTGAAGTCTTAACCGATGAGCAATGTGAAGCTAGTGGTGATGAGAAGGAAGATGACAAGAATAAGAAGGTTGTGGCATTCAAGGCTGCCACCTCATCAAAGGCAAAGGGCAAGGCCAAGGCACAAGAAGAAGAAGAAGTTGAGGAAGATGTTGACTTGGATGAGATTGATCAAGAGTTTGCTATGTTTGTGAGGAATTTTAGCAAAGTCTTGAAGAACAAGAGAAAGGGATATGGCTCAAGAAAGAGAAGTGATTCATCCAAGAGAAATGATGAGCCAAGACTATGCTTTGAGTGTGATAGTCCCAACCATGTGCTAGCCGATTGCCCAATTAAGAAAGAGAAAGAGAAGAAGAAGGGTTACAAGAGTGGCAAGAAGAACAAGAGTATGACATTCAAGAAGACCAAGGGTGGTGCTTTTGCTTGCTCTTGGGATAGTGATGGCTCTTCGAATGATCTCCATTGGCCATCACAAGAAGTCTTCTCTCTTGGGTTCATCTCCTTCTTGCTTCATGGCCAAAGCTCCTAAGGTATATCATAGTGATAGTGATGATGAACCTAGTCATAATGAAGTAAAATATGATGATAGTGATAGTGAAGATGAAAATGATGAACCAACTAGAGATGAGCTTCTAGAAATGCTTAAGCAAACCCATTCCATGCTTAAAACTAAGGACAAGGAATGTAAGAACTTGGGAAAGAGAGTGAAATCTCTTGAACAAGGGCTTAGTGAGTTACAAGCTACCCATGAGAGTCTAAAGGAAGACCATGGGGAACTTGAGCTAGCACATACAAGGCTTCAAAAAGCTCATGCCTTACTCTTAGAAAAGAATGACAAGGCTAGCTTAAGCACAAGGAAGGAAGTTGACATAACATGTGACATCGTTGATGAAAGTTTTTATAATCACTACTACAGGATTCATTTTGCGTGGTGTTTGGTTTTTATTTCATGTGGCGGGCATTTGAATAACCGCCACGTAAAATAGGTGTCCTGGCAGCCCCGACCAGGGAAATGAGGCCCAAAAGCGAGCCCAACAGGCCCATTTCCATGGTGACATATATATATGGTGACTTAGGGGTTTTCACCCTCACTCTCTCTTCATCCTCCCTCGTTCTCTCGGCCCGAGAGCACCCGGCCTCCCTTCCCCTCCCTCCCCGGGCCGAGCACACCCCTCCCCTCCCGGCCGGTCGAGCACACCCCTCCCTCCCCGGCCCATCCTTCCTCTCTTCCTCTCCCTCTCCATCTCCATGGTGGCGCGGGGTTGAGCTGGACCTCGGCATGGATCCGCATCCCCATCTATGGCGGGCGGCGGCGACGTTGTCGAGCCGACCTCGGGCGGCGGTGGCGAGCACGGATCTTGGCGGCGGCGAGCATGGATCCGGTGGCGGCGGCGAGCGCGGTGGCGGCGGCGTCCTCGAGCTCATCGGCGAAGCGAGGTCCGGCGCGCACCCGGCCGGCGAGGAGGCGACGGTGGCGAAGCGGGGCGGGGGCCGCGGGCGACGAGGACGGCGTCGCCCCCTTCCCCGCGTGAGGATGACGGCTACGCCCCTTCGACTCCATCCCGAACCCCTAACGGGCCCCCGGGCGGATCTCGGAGCCCGAGCCCCGGATCCCGGCCGTTAGGGTTAGGGGTTGGGCTTTTCTTTTTATTATTTTTTATTTTTTTTAGATTAACAAAGTGGTGGTTTTTGTTAAAAAACCACCAAGGTTAATATTTACCATGGCGGTTTTAGGCACCAAAATAACCGCCACACAAGTTCCGATTGATTTTTCATGACCCTAGCTGCATGGCGGTAAGAAAAACCGCCACGTAAAATCAAAAAAGACCGCCACGTAAAAATCGAATCGTAGTAGTGAATCATCTTGTTGTGTCACCTTCCACTCCTTCCACATCCACATCAACCCACTCTTCCTCTACTAGTAGTGATGGTTTCACTTGTGATGCATCACTAATGGTTAAGAATGAGACTCTCAAGAGAGAGGTAGATGAGCTCACCCACGCCTTGGGTAAGGCATATGGTGGGGATGCCTGCTTGCTAAAGTGCTTGGATAATCAACTGTTTTCCCTTAACAGGGAAGGCTTAGGCTATACTCCCAAGAAGGGCAAGAAGGCCTTTGCTACTCCAAAGCCTAGCTTTGTGAAGAGCAATGGTTCCTATTGCTATAGATGTAAACAAGTGGGGCATCAAGATCAAGAATGCACTAAAAAGCACCATAACAAGATAAAGACCAATGCCTCTTCTATATGCTTTGATTCTTGTTATTTACTTACCAAGGGTGAGAAGGGTGTAAAGGCCAAGTTAATTGGTACACCAATTATGGGACCAACGAAGAAGTCTATTTGGATGCCAAAGAGCTTGATCACTAACCTACAAGGACCCAAGCAAAGATGGGTACCAAAAATCTCATCGATTTGTTTTATAGAAAAATTACACAAAACAGAGGGAGACATTGGATACTTGATAGTGGGTGCACTCAACACATGACCGGTGATGCAAGAAAGTTCAAATCTATTGCTTCTCATGAAGAAGATGGGAATCCTATTACTTTTGGTGATAATAGCAAAGGCAAGGTGAAGGGTCTTGGCATGATTGCAGTAACCAATTATTTGACTATTTCAATTGTGGCACTAGTTGATATCTTGAACTTTAATTTGCTATCGGTGGCACAAATTTATGATCTTGGTTACAAATACATATTTGGTGTTGATGGTGTTGAGGTGATAAGTGCAAAGGATTCCAACTTGGTATTCAAGGGCTTTAGATATGAGAATATTTATCTTGTGGACTTTGACACTAATGAATCAAAATTGAGTACATGCTTGATCTCAAAATCTAGTATGGTTTAGCTATGGCATAGAAATTTGGGTCATGTTGGGATGAAACAATTGAACAAGTGTTGACACTTGTTATAGCATAATATCACTAGTCAATTAACATGAAATAAGGGCTCAAGTTAAAGACCAACATAAGTTTAGGGGTCTAACTAATATATTTCCATGAGTTTTGGTATTCTGTGACTTTCTAGGGACTTAACGGATAAATGCCGAGAAGAATGGAGAAAGTTAGGAATATACAAGACATATGATGACAAGACTTGACCGTGAAGTAACTCAACCCGAAAAGTGGACTAAAAACACTCGGAAGATACCGGAAGACACCGTAAGAGACGAGAGGCCGAGAGGAGACTCGACTGGCGGCCGCCAAGTGGCATTTGGGCGCCGCCGGGCTTCTAAGTAACCAATCCAGCCCATCTTCGTAGGTCGGTTTGTAACCGACTTTGAGGTTGTATCTACACCATTGCTAAGGTCGGTTTGATCCAAGGGCTATCGTTCATCGCCAAGGACTATATAAGCAGCCCCGGGGTCGACCCCAAGCATTATCTCTCATTATTTCTTCATTATTATTCTCTGAGCAAAAGTTAGGGTTTCAATTAGAAGAGAGAGATCCCTCTAGTTGTCTAGTTATCTAGTTGTCTAGTTCATCTAGTTCAACTAGTTCATCTAGTTGTAACTAGATCAAGGAAGAGAGTAGAGGAGAGAGTTGAAGAGCGGGACTGTTGGATCTTCTTCAACTTTGTATTCTTGCAAAGCAACTAGTTTCGTCTTGACAATCTCCGGGTTCTTCATTTATTTCTAAGTATTTATTTAATTATAGTTCTTGCTTTATTTTATTTCTTTGGATCTCGCTCGTATTGAGTGCTCTAGTTATTACGTGTGATTAGAGTAGTAATCTTTAGTGTAGACGTGGTGTCTAGACTAGATATTACCCGAGGTTGCGCCAATCCTACGGTTAGTTGTGGTAGCCTAGGGGTGATGACCTGTCGGGCCGTTGTAATCCACCACGCACGGGTTGGTGTTTTCGTAGAGCTTTAGGCAGCCTTCTCCCAACTACCTTCTTCGGTCTTTTTCGAGAGTTGGAAAGGAACTGTTGCTAGGGTGACAGCCCCGTCAGAAGCCGTTGTAATCCACCACGCACGGGTTGGTGTTTTCGTGGGAGAGTTTAGGCAGCCTTCTCCCAACTACCTTCTTCCCAGTCTTTTTCGAGAGTTGGAAAGGAACATTTGTTCAAGTAGATAAAGTATAGTGAGCCTTTAATTAGATAAAACCACTTAGAAAACCCAAAATCCTCTCTACCCATCTTATCTATCTTTCCTAGGGCGATCCTAATTCTTCTAGTACACTTCACGTTCCCCTCGTGGAAATCGATACCTTAGAATACTCGGGTGAAAGCTACATCGGTATCCCACGCTTTTTCGGATTTTTCTAATCTGCGTTAATTTATACCAACAAGCTTTTCGTGCCGATTCTCGGGAACGGTAGTCGTGCTAGTTTAGAACCAAGTTCGTCCTTTTATCCTTTTTATCTTTTACCACTATTCTTACCACATGGATTTCACTCCCCATCTATAAATTCTTTTGCTCCAAAGGGCGACTTGTTGGAGTCTCCACCATCATCACATCCCATTCTTCTACAGATGGCTATGAGCTTTGCCCCGCTCTTATAGCCATGGTTCGAGGGAACAATCCTTCTCCGGGTTAGCGAGATGAAGATCCATACAACCACCTTAATGAATTTGAGCGATTTGTGTTCTACCAGAGTATTCCCGGCATGACACAAGACACCATTAAATGGAAATTATTTCGCTTCTCTCTTGAGGGAAGAGCAAAAAAAATGGTATGCTCATTCCCCGTAAGAAGTGTAAATGGAAATTGGAATGAACTTCGAGACAAGTTTTGTCTTGCTTTCTTCCCTCTTTATAAAATCGCTAACCTTAGAATTGAAGTGCTTACATTTAGACAAAAAAGAGAAGGAGACTCTAGGAGCAGCCCAGGCTAGATTCATAAGCCTTACCAATTCGGTCCAAACCTTTCCTTGCCCGACCATGTCCTATACATTCACTTTTATCGCGGTCTTAACAAGGAAGTCGCTCGCATCTCGACATCATCGTCAGAGGTTCATTCTCACATAAAATTGCTACTGAGGGAAAAGCCATACTTGAGAAAATCCTTGAAAACACTCCCTACACTAGTATTTTTGATGAGTTTCCCAAAGAAGAAGAAATCGAGCCAAGCCCCCGAACAACAAGAAGAAACACACGCAGTCTAATCTGTAATTCCTATAAAACCCTCTAATGATTTGGTTGCCATAGAACCTTCCACTACGGGGAACACAACACACTTTAGACAAAACTCTAGAGAGTGATGAACCCCATCCTTGCACATTCCTATCGAAATTGAGGTTGATTTGTTTGAAGATTTTGGCAATGCCTCGAATTTTCCAAAGCAAGCAAAACCTCCGTGCACTTTTGCACCCGATTGAGGATGGTCCAAACAATGATCCATTCTTAATGGAGCACATTAAAGGACTATCATCCATCATGAGTGTTGACACTTGTTATCATATAAATTTATTAATCAAATAAACATGAGAAAGGGGTATAAATCATAATAACAACCTAGAATAGGGTGTCACTAACATATTTCCACCAGTTTTGGTAAAGTTGTGAATTGCGGGGACTAAACAGAAAACATCGACTGGCGAGCCGCACGACTACGCGACGTAATGCAATCCAACTCCGAGAAAGACTCTAGAAGGCTGGGACTAATCCCGACGTGATCAAGACTTAACACCCAAGAAATAGGAGTCCGGAAGGTTCGAGAAGGCACCAATCAGCGGGACCCACGAAGTGGGGCCATCTGGGCCGGCGGCGGCCCTAAATAAACAGCCGGCCGGCCCCCCCCCGGCTTCCACCGCTGGCCGGAATCTTCCTAAACCGACTTCGTCAGAAATGCAATCTAAACCACACGATTAATGTTGGTTTGATCCGAGGGCGGCGGTGGAGTACGAGTTGTAATCAAGTCCAACACGGCACCTCCTCCCGACTATATAAGGAGACCCCTGCACCCCCTTTCGGATCATCAAGTTCTCAATTCATCAACAGCCGCTTCAAGATTCAAGTCATCAATCCCACGCCTAGAAGAAACACCGCTTTAGGAAGAGTAGCAATCAAGATTAGATTTAGTAGGAAGGGAGAAATCCGCCTCGACCGTCTGAGGCCGGCTCAAGATCAGGCCTCGTTCTTGTAAGTTCTTCATTGTAAGTAGTCTTCAAGTTCCGCACACGTTCTTAATATGAATATCTTGATCATGTTTATATTCGAGATTATTTGTTCTAGTGTTTACTTTGATTACACATTTAGCATAGTTGAATCACATGTTATGTTTATGCATGGATTCGTATAGCGCCATCTATTAACGTTGTGGGTGAGTGGTAGAGAGGATGTAATCATGGTGATTAGATCTTATTTGCTCGCGTTTGCTCCCTATATGCCGGGTCGTGTGGTAGATCGTGGTGGTGACAAAGATCATTGAGTCCTTTGCAATCCATCCTCGTATGTAGGCCTAGCGGATGATATTATTCGGGTTGTTCTAAGTTTCGGCCTTAGTCTTCACGGATTCTCGCCCTCATGTGTGGATTTAATTAGTTTTTCTTCAATGATTGTTAGATGTATTGCACTAATCAAGTAGATCCTAACTTATAGTTTAGAGTTACATATTGGAGTTTCTAATGCTAGGTAGCCTATGAATTGCTATCGATCCAATCGTTTGACACTTTCTATTTGCACACCGATATGACTTGGTTGAATCTATTTATCAGAACTTTTATTATCATTGTGAACTTTGATCCCCTGTTTATGTAATTGGTATATTTAATACTTAAGCTTCTCATACGAGAGATGATTGAGATGATTGAGAATCACATGCATAGTTATTCCATGATAGTAGACTTCTTTCCCCGTGGTAGAATATAAATTCAACACCGGTTCTTACTCCCGGTTAAAATGCTACAATGGTATATTCATATCCGTGCGCTGCGGATACCCGTTATAATTGTTTATTTACTTATTAAGAAGTTTATCAAGGCATAGTACGAATATTTTATTCCTTGCATATTAGTAGTTTAACTATAGGAATGACAACCTTTTTCGAGATATGCTATGAACCGCAATGAATTATTTTCTTTTAGTTTTATCTCAAGCAACATTCGATATTTATTTTTTGACGCCATTGCTAGTGATAGGTTTATATCTATTTCTAGTTAGTGACGTTAGAAATACCAACAATGAGCCATGAGTGGTTGGTGGAAACGGAGCTGTCCCACCGAGGTAGCCCGAATCATTTCCCCCTTAGAGACTATATCTTGTAAAATTAAAGGGACCACCATAGAGGCTCATTATAGTCCGACCGTTGGGATGAACATCATTTCATGGGATTTAGCTCAAGAACGTGCCCCAACGAGTCTTGGATCCCATCTCGCAAGCTTCTTAAAATTCCTTCTGGAGTTATTCTTGAAAGCTATGGGGTCATAAGGACTATTATGTTACGCATAAGAGGATCCGAGTATTTTCTAGACTTTCACATCTATGACATCTCGGACATGTCAATCTTGATAGGTGTACCATTAGGAACACTAATTCAAGAACGACGGATCGGGGTCTTTTGAATCTCAAGTTATGAAATTCTCCTATCGCCATCTCTCTTGCACGATCACATAATGCGATAGTAGAACCCAAGCCCAAGAAAGATCCTATTGAGGATGTTTTAATTGAATCTCTAGAAAACATGGTTGAACCAGTCTTTGATGTGGAACATTTCATCGAAGAAGAGGAAGAGTTAATGTGAGCCTATTGAGCTAGATACAATGTGAGGTACCACCACGACCCCTCAATTGAAATAAAACCACTTCCTCTGGTCTAAAAATATGTCTTTCTCAATAATAACCGAGCAACTCCGGCCATTATCGCGACAAGCTTTCCCAAGAAGAAACTCATAGACTTATCACCGTCTTAGAAAGACATAAATCGCCCATATGCTACTCACTTGAAGACCTCATAGGGATTAGTCCCAAGACTCGCACGCATCGTATCCCTATTGATCCCGATGCATTACCCTCAAGGGAACCCAGCGGAGGCTTAACAACGCTATGCGAGAAGTTGTTAAGAAAGAGGTTCTAAGCTTTTGCACGGGATTATCTATCCCGTGCCACATAGCGAGTGGGTTAGCCCCCTCGGCCCAAGTTGTCCCAAAGAAAGGAGGAATGATGGTTGTTACGAATGAGAAGAATGAACTCATTCCTCAATGAACGAATCCACAGTGGTGGCGTATGTGCATTGATTACAGGAAACTTAACAAGGTAACAAAGAAAGATCACTTTCCGTTACCTTTCATCGATGAGATGTTGGAACGGCTTGCAAATCACTCCTTTTATTGTTTCCTTGATGGTTATTCCGGATATCATCAAATCCCAATCCACCCTAATGACCAAAATAAGACAACTTTCACATGCCCGTATGGAACTTATGCATACCGATCGAATGTCTTTTGGATTGTGCAATGCTCCAGCCTCCTTCCAACGATTGCATGATGTCTATCTTCTCTCGAAATGATTGAAAACATTACGGAGGTGTTCATGGATGACTTTACCGTCTATGGTAAAACCTTCGATGATTATTTGGAGAATTTAGACAAAGTTTTACAAAGATGTAAGGAAAAGCACTTAGTCCTCGAATGGGGAAAAATGTCATTTTATGGTTCAGAAGGAATAGTGCTAGGACATAAGATATCCAAACATGGGATAGAAGTGGATAGAGCAAAGATAGAAGTTATTGAACAACTTCCACCTCCCACAAATGTGAAAGGAGTCCGAAGCTTTCTAGGCCACGTAGGGTTCTATAGGCGTTTCATCAAAAACTTTTCTCAAATTGCTAGACCCCTGACTAGCCTCTTAGCTAAAGATGCACCTTTTGTCTTCGACAATGAGTGCTATGAATCATTTCAAATCCTTAAGAATGCACTCATCTCGCCTCCAATCATTCAGCCACGATTGCGCTACCTTTTGAGATCATGTGTGATGCTAGCGACTTTGCATTAGGGAGCCGTTCTTGGCCAAACTAAGGATAAAAGCACCATGCTATATCCTATGCTAGCAAAACCTTATCCCAGGACTACGACTTAATTATACTACCACTGAAAAAGAAATGTTGGTCATTATCTTTGCTATAGACAAGTTTAGATCTTACTTAGTGGGGCAAAGATTATTATTTACACCAGATCATCTTTGCTCTTAAATACCTCCTCGCTAAGAAAGATGCTAAACCTTGGTTAATCCGATGGATTCTCTTGCTCCAAGAGTTTGACATAGAAATAAGAGATAAGAAAGGAGTAGAGAACTCCTAGCTGACCACTTGTCTAGGATTCCATATAAGGAAACATTTGAGTCACCTATTAATGACTATTTGAGGGACGACATGCTCCTCATGGTCACACACTCCGACCCTTGGTATGCGGATATTGTGAATTATATGGTTGCGGGTTATGTAGCACCGGGGGCGGATAAGAAGAAGCTCAAATATGATGCTCGTTGTCACTTATGGGATGATCCATATCTTTATCGAGTATGTTCTCGATGGATTGCTACGGAGATGTGTCCCAATAGAAGAAGGGTTGAAGATTATAGACGGATGTCATGCATCACCTTATGGGGGACATTATGGAGCATTCGCACACATGCTAAGATCCGCAAAGCGGATTCTATTGGCCAACAATGTATCAAGATACAAAAGAGTATGTGAAAAGATGCGTGAGATGCTAGAGGCATGGAAACATTAATGCTCGGAATGCAATGCCACTTCGAACAACCTCGAGATAGAGTTGTTTGATGTCCGGGGAATCGACTACATGGGACCATTTCCAAGGTCCGGAGATCTTTGAATACATCTTGGTGGCGTTGATTATGTTTCCAAATGGGTAGAAGCAGCGCCATGTCGAGCCAATGATTCGAAGCATGCCAAGAAGATGTTCCATGAAGTAATATTCCCAAGATTTGGCACACCTCAAATGGTCATAAGTGATGGAGGATCACATTTCATTAACAAGTCCTTCAGAAAGTTTCTTGCGGAATATGGAGTATAACACAACGTTGCAACTCCCTACCATCCTCAAACAAGTGGTCAAGCCGAGCCATCAAATAAGCAAATCAAGAATATTCTACAAAAGACCGTAGATGAAATGGGAAAGAAATGGAAATACCAACTCCATGATGCACTATGGGCATATCGAATCGCATTTAAAACACCCATAGGTATGTCACCGTATCAATTTGGTATATGGAAAACCATGCCACTTGCCCGTTGAATTGGAATTTAGAGCTCATTGGGCAATCAAGAGATGGAACATGGACCTCCATCTAGCCTGGAAGGAACCGTCGGATGCAAATATCGAGCTAGAGGAATGGAGAGAAAAAGCTTATCACGACTCTAAGATTTACAAAGAAAGAACAAAAAGGTGGCATGACAAGAGAATCAAACATAAAGAGTTCAAGCACGGAGATAAAGTTTTACTATTTAACTCAAGGGTAAAGCTCTTTGGTCATGGAAAACGAGAAGCAAATGGGAAGGGCCATTCAATGTGCTTGACGTTGCACCACATGGCGCCGTCACACTTGAGGATAATTCGGGTAACACATTTAAGGTAAATGGCCAACGTTTGAAAGTTTTTCTAGAATCGAGAAGTCGAAGAAATTGACTTGATTGAATTCTTGCATTTCAATGATCCAATCTAAGAACAATTCCAAAACCTCTAGGCAACAAAGACTTAAGTGGCTAACCACTAATGCTTAACCTGTTCCACAAGTTTTGTTGTCTATTTGAGTTTTGTAGGATTTAAGGGAGAGAGACATGATAGGATGACACCCTTGTCATTTTGTCTACCTCAACTTCCACATTATCAACAACCCGACATATCAATCTAGCTTGGGGAGGGCACCCCGATTATTACTAAGTATCTCTCTACTATATATTATTAGTTTATATATTTTTGCTTTGTTTGATAAGAGTCTAGTCTTTAAAAGAGTCTTTGTTAGAGTGTGAGAATAAATGTTCTAGAGGGAGTCTTTATCGGTTTGCTTTTGCTCAAATAAAATGAACATTAAGTATGGAAATGATGAATAGTTGCTCATAGTAATTCCTTTCACATACCTAGTTTTCAACTTTGAATTCTCCCAAGTTTCACATAAAATTGTTTTAACACATGATTTACTTTGAATTTGAAAACTTGTGGGTAGCAAATGCTTGATCTAAGTCTAGGTAATTGACGGATATGATATATGAAAAGTTGAGTCTGCTATTTATCTTGTTCCTAGTGATACTAGAGTCCCGGAGAATTATCTTTAAAATTAAAAGTGCTACATGATGAGTTCCCTGTATGTGAGTGTTCTTACCATATATATACCTCTTACAACTTACACTCCACTCATATATGCTACTTCTATCCTGGAAGTACGCATCCATCATATTCCACAAAGAGCCCATCTTTGCTATAATGCTCATAGTTCTTGTTACTTGTCTCTCCAAAAGATTAGAAAAATGATGAGGCTTGGGTTGTATTTAAAAAAAAAAGAAAAGAAAGGGGAGATGAAAAATGGACAAGTGTCCTACGGCGAGAAGAGCCTACCTCCTAAAAAAGAGATGAAAATGAACAAGTGTTCGAGGGTGAGTAGAGCCCACATCTCTAAAATAATAAAAAGAGATGAAAAATGAACAAGTGTTCGAGGGTGAGTAGAGCCCACATCTCTAAAATAATAAAAGAGAGAGAAAAATGGACACAAGTCCGAGGGTGAGTAGAACCCACCTCTCAAGAAAAAAAAAAAAAAAAGAGAGTATACAACCCAGGTTCTCCCCAACATATCCAAAGGAGAGATAGTTTCAAGGAGCAAAAGAAAAATGGGGTTTCACATCTACCACCATCATATTTACGCTATATGCCACTTTCACCATATATGATCCTCATGAACTCCCATACACAGGAATCTCTCGAGTTTTATTTTGAAAATCTTGCAAAAACTCCAGGATAATAGTTGATCTAAGAGCTTGAGACATAGTACTTGACTTGATTGTTCTGTCTTTCAATTGCTCAAGATTCAAGTGAAGGCTATAAACCCCATGATAAAAAGGTTTGAAGTTAGAAAAATATTTTATTCTGAGGAGAATTCTTGTTTGAAAGCATGTGTACTTTTGAGGCATGAAAGCATAGTAGCAACTCCTGATCCATTGTTAGGTTTGGCTTTGCTAGGGACTAGCAAAAGGTTAAGCTTGGGGAACTTGTTGACACTTGTTATAGCATAATATCACTAGTCAATTAACATGAAATAAGGGCTCAAGTTAAAGACCAACATAAGTTTAGGGGTCTAACTAATATATTTCCACGAGTTTTGGTATTCTGTGACTTTCCAGGGACTTAACAGATAAATGCCGAGAAGAATGGAGAAAGTTTCGGAATATACAAGACATATGATGACAAGACTTGACCGTGAAGTAACTCAACCCAAAAAGTGGACTAAAACACTCGGAAGATACCGAAGACACCGGAAGAGACGAGAGGCCGAGAGGAGACTTCGGCCTGGGCGGCCACCAAAGGGCATTTTTAGCCGCCCGCGGGCTACAAAGAACAATCCAAACCCATCTTCGTAGGTCGGTTTGTAACCGACTTTGAGTTTGTATCTACACCGTTGCTAAGGTCGGTTTGATCCAAGGGCTATCGTTCATCGCCAAGGACTATATAAGCGACCCCCGAGGTCGACCCCCAAGCATTATCTCTCATTATTTCTTCATTATTATTCTACTGAGCAAAAGTTAGGGTTTCAATTAGAAAGAGAGATCCCTCTAGTTGTCTAGTTGTCTAGTTGTCTAGTTCATCTAGTTCAACTAGTTCATCTAGTTGTAACTAGATCAAGGAAGAGAGTAGAGGAGAGAGAGTGAAGAGCCGGACTTGTTGGATCTTCTTCAACTTTGTATTCTTGCAAAGAAACTAGTTCGTCTTCAAACAATCTCCGCATTCTTCATTTATTTCTAAGTATTTATTTAATTCTAGTTCTTGCTTTATTTTATTTATTGGATCTACGCTTTCGTATTGAGTGCTCTAGTTATTACGTGTGATTAGAGTAGTAATCTTTAGTGTAGACGTGGTGTCTAGACTAGATATTACCTGAGGTTGAGCCCAATCCTACGGTTAGTTGTGGTAGCCTCAGGGGTGACAGCCCTGTCAGGTCGTTGTAATCCACCACGTACGGGTTGGTGTTTTCGTAGAGCTTTAGGCAGCCTTCTCTTCCAACTATCTTCTTCCCAGTCTTTTTCGAGAGTTGGAAAGGAACTGTTGCTCCGAAGTAGATAAAGTATAGTGAGCCTTTAATTAGATAAAACCACTTAGAAAACCCAAAATCCTCTCTACCCATCTTATCTATCTTTCCTAGGATGATCCTAATTCTTCTAGTACACTTCACGTTCCCCGTGGAAATCGATACCTTGGAATACTCCCGGGTGAAAGCTACATCGGTATCCGTGCTCTTGCGGATTTTTCTGTCTGCGTTAATTTATACCAACAACAAGTTAGTGAAGCATGATCTTGTTAGAGGCTTGAGAGATGTTAAGTTTGAAAAGGATAAGATATGTAGTGCATGTCAAGCCGGCAAGCAAGTGGGCAAAGCACATCCTAAGAAAAGCTTTATGAGCGCTTGCAAGCCATTTGAGTTGATTTACATGGATCTATTTGGACCAACCACATACACTAGTATTGGAGGCAACAAGTATGGATTTGTGATTGTGGATGATTTTACTACATACACTTGGGTGTTCTTTCTTAATGACAAGAGTGATACATATTCCATCTTCAAGTCATTTCTCAAGAGAGTGTATAATGAGTTTGATATCATAGTCAAGAAAGTAAGAAGTGATAATGGAAGTGAGTTCAAGAACACTAGAGTTGATGAACTTTGTCATGATTATGGCATTATGCATCAACTCTCGACCAAGTACACACCTCAATCCAATGGGCTAGTTGAAAGGAAGAATAGGACTCTCATTGAGATGGCAAGGTCTATGCTTACTAGTCTTTGGGTTCTAACTTTGAT
The DNA here is from genome assembly GCA_015847255.1 of Hyparrhenia diplandra. Taxonomy (NCBI): domain Eukaryota; kingdom Viridiplantae; phylum Streptophyta; class Magnoliopsida; order Poales; family Poaceae; genus Hyparrhenia; species Hyparrhenia diplandra. The sequence continues at coordinate 146,090 of JADLZK010010260.1, forward strand.
TTCTATAACTTTCATCCCAAACTTTGAACTTGCATGACATTTTCGGGTAATGTTGGGTACCAAAAATATGAGGTACCCTTGACGCGATTAAAGGAGCGACCAAGCCTCGACATCATCACCAAGGGCGACCGGAGGGACCGCCCGACCAAGGGTCCGGACAGATTGGGGAACAACGACTCGCCCGACCACCCTCTCGGGAGGGACGGATCGGGACGGCTCGCCCAAGATCCCCTCCGCCGGGGACGCCCCCTCGGCATGCGCCGATCGGCAACGGGCCGACGCGACAACAAGGACGGCGGACCGACTCGCCCGACAAAGCCGGACGCCCCCGCCACCCCGGATTCCCTCGCTGGGGGCCTACGGTGGTCAAATCCTTCTGTGACACCGTCAGCCCATCCTGAACGCACTGTGAGGCGCTGTTCGCACCTCCCCATGCACTGTGACAACCACCCCTGACACGATGTCATCTCACGCGTCCATCTCGAGAGGCCTCAGGTAACACTGTAGCCATGACGCTTAACCCTCGGGCGGGTACGGCAACAGTTCCCGGTCACCATCAGCGTACCCCTCGGATGCTGTCACCGTCCCCGTCGGAGAATCTTCCCCAAGGAAAGCGGGGGTCACGAAAGTCAATGCCCCCTCGGCATGAATCATTGCAGTCCATGTTACCCTGAAGTACACACGAAGATCGGGAGGAAGGATGACTTCCTTTCCCACGGCAACAACCAAGGACGCCCCTTCTCTGCATTTCGGTACAAGGCGTCGGCCAAGCAACTTCTTACACGTGGAAATCATGTACTCATCGGCCCTCATTGAGACTATAAAAGGGGTGACCGGGCATAGAATAGGGCAAGTTGAAGCACTCCACGCCTTGACTTCACACCATTGGCCACCCGGCTCAACCACCACGCACGGAGACCGAGGTTCCGGCCTCTCTCACCCCCGCTTGTATCCCTCTACTACGAGCACCTCGGTGCGGATACACGGCTTACCATTCATTTGGACATGGGGCGGCGTTGGTTTGAACCAATATAAACCTTGTGTCATCACGCACCAACCATCCGGTTCTGGGGCCAGCGACACAATTTACTAGTCGGTAGCCGTACCCCGGTTCGAAAAAACAACCATGTGTAATCTCGACAAAAAAAGACGACATCAAGAAGAGATCAAGGAGATGACTTCGTGAAGATCGACTTTGCGAAGAAAGAATAAAAGATGAGAAATAGAAGCTCAAAGTATCAAGCTTTGGCGAAGATTACAAGAGAGGATTAAATCAACCTTGAAGTGTTAAGGCGAAGTCTATATATACATGTTTGGCCGGCCATTTGAAGCTCTATTGGACATTTTGATCAATCCTAACATCATTTGAGCTGAAAGCAAACCCTATCCCCTCTCTCCCTCTTTCTTGTGAGCACATTCATGAGAGTTTGGTTGAGAATCAAGTGCATTGCTTTGCTTGTTGCATCTAGAGGCACTTGAGGGTCATCGTTGCCGGTGGATTTCTTGTTACTCTTGGAGAGTACCGCTCCTAGCCGGCTCGGTGATTTGGTGGAGGCGTTGGCAAGAGTTGGAGATTGTTCTTGGCCACCTCCAGGCTGTTTGGGAGTGGTTCTTGTGCATCCCGTCGGAGCGACAAATTGCAACTCTAGTGGATTGCTCGTGTCTTGGGTTCCTCACTTGTGAGTGGTGACTTTGTAGCTAGCAAGTGTCACCGCCTAGCTCGAGCACCATCCTTGTATTGGTCAGCACAACCAGAGACGTAGCTTGTCAGTGCACAAGTGAACTCTAGGTGAACAAATCATCGTGTTCATTGTCTCTCTTGGTGATTGGCTTCATGTCATTATTGTGATTGTATATCTCTCTCTCTGGTGATTGGTTCATTGCCTCTACACGTCGGTATAACAAGTTCCTCTCTCTTGTATTTACATTCCTAGTTAATCTTGAGTAGTGAGCTAGCTAGCTTGTGCTTGTGTAGGTGTTGGTGCAAGCATAATGTTTATTTAGGATTGCTCATGTCAACACCCGATTTTATGGACAAAATCGAATGCAAATCATATGTATGCCGGGATCAATTTATTCATACATATAATGACTTCATTCTGATATCATAGCAAATGTTCTTACTTAACGATAACATCATTACAAAATGACTCGTGGGTCTAAAATAAAATTTCATAGACTTTATTGAACTTCGGTAACGAGGGCTCCATCTTCACGGGAAGGTTGACACGGGGCACCACCGACCTAGAACACTTCGCCATCGGTCGAAAGCACCGTCTTCAATGTACTCCCGTCGTCGACACCAACGTCCGGGTGGGGTAGCAAGGGGGACAAAGAGAAGGGTGAGTACATCGAAATGTACTCCGCAAGTGTAGGAAAAGTATGACATGAGGGCCAACACAAGGAAAGGCTTATACAAGTTTGACACATGCGCTTAAGCGACACATCCTATTACCTTAAATCCTTAGCACCTAATTACTAGATGAAATTCTTCCTTCTCCTTAGATAACCAAACCAACACTCGGATCCCATCCGAGTCAACCACACTTGGATTCCATCCAAGCAACCCACACCTGAATTCCATTCAGGCCACCCAACTGTAACCAGAGCCATCTAGTCAAGAAGAAGTCCAGGCCCGCTTCGTGGCCGTGAGCACGGCCGATATATCGATTTTACACTCTGCAGAGAGGTTGCGCGACGTTCACCACAAGTCGTCTTTTCCCCATCACGCTTCACACTACCAAGGTGCTCAGCGGGGTCACACTACAAGGCCTTTACAAAGCTATTGTTCCCACTCCTGTGCATTCACTAAGGATTCGCCGATTTAGGCCCCCTCGTGTGCCACTAAACTATCCACAATGCACAGAAATAGGCAGCTAATTAATTAGCGAGTCGTACCATATAAACCTTGAGGCTCTTATTTGTTAAGCCGGGTTACTTGTCCATGATTCAGTCCTTACGGATCCAGGCAGGATTAAACTAGCACAAACCAAACCACCAACATCTGCCGCCATTCCATGGCATAAACCAACCTCCACCATACTTTCCATCCTGCCGGATTTGCCTACTCACCATGTTACTATTACCAACGGATCACCAACCCACATAATAGTTGCATAGATCATTAGTCAAAATTAAATTATACTCGTCCCATCCCAACCATGACTGCAAGCTAAGCATGACATCTACCCATCCAAACCGGGTTTCAAGGATGATATAACAAGGTCTAGTAAACCCTAACATGGGATTCAAATTTAGACTCTGCATGCAACTAATGGTCTAACTACGCTAACTCAAAGTAAAACAAAGTAGGTGCAAGATGGTCAAGGACACTTGCCTTCGAACTGGGTTTGTTCCGGGATATCAAACTCCTGGTCCTGGAGGTTCTCGTATTCAATACTTTCTGTAAACAATACAACAAACATGGCCCACAAAACAACATAAGAACAGTACGCCAAACATTGGTAAACAGAATATAAAGCATACTAACGTGTAGTGCTTGTTTCAACGATCGTGTGAGCGCAAAACCCGCCTAAAACGGAGCTACGATTTGAAAGTTATAAGCTTTTGAATTGAGGGGCAAAACTGTAAATAAAAGTTTCGAGTTTTCAAATAAATAAAACTAAAGAAAAAGGGCTGGGCTGAACATGTATTTGGAGTAGTATTTCTGGTATTACTTTTGTACAAGAAAGCGGCAAGAAATAGAGGGCGATGTCATGATGGTGTCACGATTGTGTCATGATATTGTCACCAATCTAACAAGCTAACAATAGGGCGTGGGTGCTCACGGTGCCATGGCTGTCAACGGAGGGAGTTCACCACCGGCATGGCTTGGCTGTAGACTATAGGGCAGGCAGATACGCAAGCGGAGGGGTTGCTCACCGTGCGTCAGATGAAGATCTCAGTGAGGGGAAGTAGCACCAAGGAGACGACGACTGATGGGGTAACGGGCGAGAAAGCTCCGGCCAGCATGGGCACTGCTCGAACAGCCACAGATTCCTGTCCAAGATGATCAGGGTGTGAGCAGCAACCACCACGAGTTTAACGTAGGAGGAAACGCAGGTGGAGATGGCTTGACCAAAGAGATCGGTGACGACAGATACAGCTCGACGATGGCGTCGCGGAGCTCTGCAACTCAGAGAATTATGGAGCACTTGCCAATAGCAAGAGAGCTCTCGGAAACAGCATCATGAGATGGGAAGGGACATGGCATTATACAGGCTTGGCAAGGCAGCTGAGAGGACTTCAGGCGGTGGAATTAAATTGAAAACCGTCGCTAGAGGAGCTGCAGATTATTACTACTGCGGTTAGCTGGTGGAATAGAAAATGCGACTTGAAGTTATGGCCACAAAAGAACACTAGTACCTAAAAGCTTCTTTGTGGCGGGCAAAAAAGAACTTGCGTGGCGGGCGCAGGCGCCCGCCTGCAAACAAAGGTCACGGTTAATCATACAGCATCCGTGGCGGGCTACAGTGCCCGTCACGGTTAATGAATCCCGTGGCGCGGCGTGCTACTGGTGCCCGCCACGGAAAACATTTTCAGAAAAAATAAAAAAAGAAGAAACCCTAGGCAGGCCCGGCGAGCCCATCCATGGGCCCGCCGAGCCCATCTAGGCCCATAAGCCGCCCCCCTCGCCCGCCCGCCTGGTGAAGAGGGGTCGCGCCGCCGGGGCGTCTGCTGGCGGAGAGGAGCCGCCCGGGACGCCGCTCCGCCTCGCCGAGCAGATCCAGCGCCGGGCCGTCGTCGTCGAGGGCGCCCGCCCACGGTGGAGCGCCGCGGTTGGAGGAGGGGGAAGGAGCGCCGCGGTGGAGCGCCGGGCCATCGTCGTTGAGGGGCGGCCGCCCACGCCCCGGCGCGGCGAGGGGAGGAGGAGGCGGATCCGCACGCCGGAGGAGGTGGGGCCGGATCCACGCGAGGAGCCGTCGTGGATCTCTCACGAGATCGGTCGCGCCGCCACGGAACTTAAGGGTCGCCGTCGGTGTCCACCTCGAGCTCGCGCCGGCGCCGGTGTCCGCCCCAGGAGCCCGGGGTCCGCCCGAGCCCGACTCGCCTTGGCCGCCCGCCCTAGGTTGCCCTGCGCCTTGGAGCTTGCCATACGCCATGGCCGCCTTTGGCCGCCATGGCCGCTTTGGATCCGAGAGGAACCGATGAAGTGAGGAGGGGAGGTGAGGGGGACGCGGGATCCGAGAGGAAGTGAGGGTGGGGAGGAGGGAGGCGCGATGGGAGGCGGCGGAGAGGGAGAGAATGAAGTGAATAAACCCTAACTTCTCTCATTTATACTCGAAGCCGACTTTGGGCTTGCTCGCTTTGTGGGCCTCGACCATTTTACATGGCGGCCTTTTAGGGACGCCCGCCACGCAAAATTTATTTTGCGTGGTGGAGCCTTTAACACGCCCGCCACTAAAAGAAAATATTTTTGCGTGGCGGGCGCGTTATGTGCCCGCCACGCAAAAAATCTTTCCCCGTGGCGGGTAAAAACGCCCGCCACGAAAAAAAAAAAGCTGGGCGTGGCGGGGTATTTTTCCGTGACGGGCAAAAAAAAGTGCCCGCCACGGAAAAGATTTTTGCAAGTGCTCGCAAAATCATTTCGTTACTAGTGGAAAACTGCTGGAAATTGATTGTGCGTTAGACGTTTGTGCTTATTGCATGTGTGCATGCAGGAGTGGGCGGCAAGGCTGCTACGTGATCACTGATACAAGTAGTCTGGAGGTTAGATTACATGGAAAGAAAACACGTGCAAGATAAAAAGTGGTAGAAGAAAAAGGAAGGAAATTATGTTGGAATTATTAATTGCAAGGTAAAACGTCCAAGGTGATGACGTGATGAGATTGATAGGCATTAGAATAAGGATAAATTTGACTTGAGATATAAAGACTAGCCGACATGAAGGTAAAAAGGGATTAAATGAGATTAAGAACTTTTATTTATTTATTTAAACAAAACTTATTTTATTTTGAAAAAAAACCTTTCTGTGGCCTATCCAAGGTTTTCATAAAACATTTTTCACCCAATAAAACTCAATGCACTCAGCATGTAATGCAACAAAATTTTATAACCTATATCATGATTAGCTTAATTTATAAAATATTATTTTCCTCCAACTATGATTTGGTCTTAATTCTAAATTTATTTCTAACAAATTTTTAGACAATTGCAAAGATTTAAATTTAGGGTGTTACAAACCTACCCCACTTAGGTTGAATCTAAGCCCTCGAGATTCGAAAAGATATTTGAAGAGGTGAGGGAACTCAGCTTTCAAATCATCTTCTCTTTCCCAGGTAGCTTCTTCTTCCGAGTAGTGCTTCCACTGCACCTTGCACATTTTGACCCTTTTCGTTTCCGAGTCACTGCGTTCGATATTTCCAATATTACGAGTGGCTCGAGAATGATAAGTCCTCCTTTAGATTCAACTCTTCAAGAGGCAATCTGTTCCTCCGGTACTCTCAAACACTTCTTTAAGCGTGAAACATGAAACACATCATGTATCCTTGAGAGTTGTGAAGGCAATTCTAACCGATAGGCGACCTCTCCTTTTCGTCCAATCACCTTGAAAGGTCCAATGTACCTGGGTGCAAGCTTCCCTTTGACCTTGAATCGTTTGAGGCCTCTAAATGGTGACACTTTGAGATACACAAAATCTCCAATCTCAAAAACTAACTCTCGGCGTCTTTTATCTCGCATAACTTTTTACATGCGGGATCGAGCTGTCTTTAAGTTGTTTCGGATCTCTCGTACTTGTTCTTCAGCCTCTTTAATAGATTCTGGACCAAATACCTTCCTTTCTCCAACTTGGTTCCAAAATAAAGGTGTTCGACACTTTTTCCCATAAAGTGCTTCAAATGGTGCCATCTTAAGACTTGCCTGATAACTATTGTTGTAAGAGAACTCGGCATAAGGTAAGTGTTTGTCCCAACTTTTATTATTTTTGAGGGCACAAGCTCTCAACATATCTTCTAGTATCTGATTTACTCTTTCTGTTTGACCATCCGTTTGTGGGTGATATCTTTGAACTAAAATTCAAGCGGGTATCCATTGATTCATGTAACCGTTTTCGAATCGTGATGTAAACTGTGTGTACCTCTATCTGACACTATGATCTTAGGCACTCCGTGCAAGCATACAATCCGAGACATGTACAACTCTGCAAGTTGTGCTCCTCGGTATGACTCCTTCACTGGGATGAAATGAGCAACTTTAGTCAATCTATCCACTATTACCCATATAGAATCATAACTAGATTGGGTTCGAGGTAAGCCAACTATAAAATCCATACTTATTTCCTCCCATTTTCACTCGGGGAATTTTCAATGGTTGTAGCAACCTGGCGGCCTTTGATGTTACGCCTTGATTCGTGACAAGTATCACATAGAGCTACATACTCGGCCACTTCACGCTTCATCCCATACCACCAATAATATTGCCTTAGATCATTATACATTTTCGTACTACGGGGTGAAGAGAATATGACGAATCATGTGCTTCTCTCAATATTGTTTCCTTAATTGACTTTATGTCGGGAACACAAATTCTTCCTTTAAACCAAATCACACCTTGTTCATCTTCCATGAATCCACGGAGCCTTTTCATCCTTGATTAATTCTTTTATCTCTTTAATCTTCTCATCGGTGAGTTGTCCTTTTCGGATATCTTGTTCTAATGTTGATTCCACCTCCATAGCCATAGTTTTACGTGTTACCCACAAATCCCAAGTTAAGTTTAGCAAACTCGCATACAACTCGGGTTGTTGTTCCCGTAACTCTATTGTATTGCAATAAACCTTTCGACTTAGTGCATCTGCAACCACATTGGCCTTGCACGGATGATAGTTGATATTCAAATCATAATCCTTTATCAATTCTAACCATCTACATTGTCGGAGATTCAAATCTTGTTGAGTGAATATGTACTTTAAGCTCTTGTGATACGTATATATCTCGGTCTTCTTTCCAATCAAGTAGTGTCTCCAAATCTTGAGCATGTACTATATTTTGCCAATTCTAGATCATGAGTAGGGTAATTCACCTCATGCTTCCTAAGTTGTCTTGAGGCATAAGCTACCACATGACCTTCTTGCATTAGAACACATCCCGGACCTTGGTGAGAGGCATCGCGATGGCGAGAAACTCTTTTGAAGCGTCACGGCATCACTAGTATTGGAGCGATAGTTAACCTCTTCTTGAGTTCTTCAAAACTAGCTTGACATTCTGGGGTCCACACAAACTTGTTTGCTTTTTCCAATAACTTGGTCATAGGTTTTGCTATCTTTGAGAACCCTTCAATAAATCGACGATAATAACCGACCATTCCTAAGAAGCTTCAAATTTCACTCACATTACGAGGTGTTTTCCAATTCAAAACATCTTTTACTTTACTTGGATCAACAGACACTCCTCCTTTGGAGATAACATGTCCCAAAAGAATACTTCCTTCAACCAAAACTCACATTTGCTAAGCTTAGCATACAATTGATGTTTTCTAAGCTTTTGAAGTACCAATCTCAAATGTTCCTCATGTTCTTCCTCATTCTTGAGAAGATCAAAATATCATCAATGAACACCACTACAAACTTGTCGAGGTACTCCATAAAGACCTTGTTCATGAGGTACATAAAGTAGGCAGGAGCATTAGTCAATCCAAATGACATCAATGTGTATTCATACAATCCATAACGGGACACAAAAAGCTGTCTTAGCAATATCCGCCGCTTTCGAATTTTTTCGGTGATGGTACCGGATCTCAGGTCAATTTTGGAGAATACACATGCACCCTTTAGTTGATCAAACAGATCATCAATGCGGGGAAGAGGATATTTATTCTTGATGGTAACATCATTGAGTGCACGATAATCTACACACATTCTTTGACTACCATCCTTCTTTGGGACAAAAATAACTGGAGCTCCCCAAGATGATGTACTAGGACGTATATACCCCTTATTTAAGAGATCTTGGATTTGTGTCTTAAGTTCGGCTAGCTGATTTGCATCCATTCTATATGGCCTTTTTGTAAATAGGTGCGTACTGTGTACTAACTCAATACAAAACTCAATTTCTCGGTCTGGTGGCATACCTGGTAACTCTTCTGGGAAAACATATGGAAAATCACTCACTATTCTGATCTCTTCAACAGCATTTGCTTGGTTGAGATGGATTCGTTCAGTTGGTGCTACTTCTGCCTGATATTCAACAATGGTACCACCTGGATGCCTCAACTGAACTATCTTTCTAGCACATCCGATTATCCCATCATATTTAGTCAGCCAATCCATTCCCAAAATGATATCTATGCCCTTGGATTCCAATACGATTAGGCGAGCAAGGAAATCTACCCCCCTTATGGAAATTTTTATATTTGGGCATACATGCTTGGATAACAACTCTCCTCCGGGAGTTTGAACTATCATGTTTCGTTTCATGAAAATTCTTGGTATGTTATATTGTGCTACAAACTTGCTGGATATAAAAGAATCTGATGCACCAGAATCAAATAAAACTACAGCAGGATTGCAATTGACAGAAAACATACCAAGTACCACACCTGAAGTGTTCTGAGCTTCCTCAGCAACCACATGATTGACTTTTCCATATCGAGCTTGTTGCTTCTGTTGGTTCTGTTGATCCTTGTTTGGGCACCTATTGGCAAGATGTCCCATTTGATGACATTTGAAACAAGGACCAATGCTACTAGTCCCCTGAGCTGGGAGACTCTGATTCTGCTGCTGAGTTTGAACCACCTGGCGATGTTCCTGGTAGTTCTGGCGTTGTTGTGCTTGTGGTTGCCTATACTGACTAGATCCCTGGTTGAAGTTCTTTTGTTGTTGCTGCTGTTGAGGTTGCACTTGTTGCCTGTCCGACCGACCCCCTGGTTGAAATTACGATGTGGCTGCTGAAACTGGCCTCCCGTCTAACATTCCCAGGTTGGTTGAAGCGAGGGCGAGTATTACTCCCAGAAGACTGACCTTGAAAAGACATCTTCCTCTTGCGATCAGACTCAAGAACTTGCCTTTCTCTCTCAACAGTAAAGGCCTTGTCAACTAGCTTTTGGAAGTTTGGGAAGTCATTTGAAGAAAGTGCATAACGAATACCAGGATTAAGACCTTCTTTGAAACAGTCTTGCTTCTTCTCATCAGTATCGACATCTCCAGGGGCATAACGAGACAGCTGTGTGAACTGGGTGAGATAGTCACGCACAGACCTAGAGCCTTGCTTAAGATTGAGGAACTCCTTCCTCTTCACTTTGATTTCCCCAGATGGAACATAATGAGCACGAAATCTCTCACAGAACTCCTGCCAAGTGATAGTTTGAGCATCAACATGAGCGATAGTGTAAGCGATCCACCAATCTTTGGCCCGCCCTGCGGTTGATGTGCGGCATAAAGAACTCGATCACGGCCCACACAATGAGCAATCTCTAGGTTGCTCTCAATAGCTTGGAGCCAATCATCAGCATCCATTGGTTCAATAGCATGCTTGAATATGGGAGGCTTCGTCATCATGAACCTCTTAAGGCTATCTTCTGGATAAGGTGGTGGAGGTGGTGGAGCAAGATTGGGTTGAGTCATTTGTTGCATAGTTGCCATCATTTGTGCCATAGTCTGCATCATTTGGTTCTGCATTGCCGCCATCCATATGTGGGATCATATGGTGGTGGTGGAGGAGGGTTCGGTTGCCGGTTTGATCACGCCTCTGCGCCCGGACCTCCTAGTGTTCACCATCTAATATGTTTGGAGGACAAAGAGTGAGACCCAGGATAGATAGAAAGAAAACCCCAACTAATATTAACTAAAGCAAGTAAACAAATGATGTCATTGTCGCCTTACGGCCAACAACACATCAACAATCATTACAAAGATCCAAATCAAACATCTGCACAAGTACATATGCACAAAATGAGTCTATCGTTCACAATCATTAGGGTGGCACCTTATAGATGGAGGAACCTAATTTGACCAAAATTTAAACAAAGCATCAAGGAAGTATAGGCAACAAAGGATAAGATGGTTTTGTATCAAAAATAGTTTTGTAAAATTGCCATTACTATCTAGGCTAGCGTCCTACAGTCAACACAGCTTTGATACCACTCTGTCAACACCCGATTTTATGGACAAAATCGAATGCAAATCATATGTATGCCAGGATCAATTTATTCATACATATAATGACTTCATTACAGTATCATAGCAAATGTTCTTACTTAACGATAACATCATTACAAAATGACTCGTGGGTCTAAAATAAAATTTCATAGACTTTATTGAACTTCAAATTTGAACAGGGGCTCCATCTTCACGGGGGAAGGTTGGCCAGGGGCACCACCGGCCTAGAACACTTCATCGGGGTCGAAAGCACCGTCTTCAATGTACTCCACGCCGTCGACACCAACGTCCGGGTGGGGTAGCAAGGGGGACAAAGAGAAGGGTGAGTACATCGAAATGTACTCCGCAAGTGTAGGAAAAAGTATGACATGAGGGCCAACACAAGGAAAGGCTTATACAAGTTTGACACATGCGCTTAAGCGACACATCCTATTACCTTAAATCCTTAGCACCTAATTACTAGATGAAATTCTTCCTTCTCCTTAGATAACCAAACCAACACTCGGATCCCATCCGAAGTCAACCACACTTGGATTCCATCCAAGCAACCACACGAATTCCATTCGTGGGCCAACCGCAAACGAGCCATCTAGTCAAGAAGAAGTCCAGGCCCGCTCGTGGCCGTGAGCACGGCCGATATATCGTTTTACACTCTGCAGAGAGGTTGCGCACGTTCACCACAAGTCGTCTTTTTCCCCATCACGCTTCACACTACCAAGGTGCTCGACGGGGTCACACTACAAGGCCTTTACAAAGCTGTTGTTCCCACTCCACGTGCATTCACTAAGGATTCGCCGATTTAGGCCCCCTCGTGTGCCACTAAACTATCCACAATGCACGAGAAATAGGCAGCTAATTAATTAGCCAGTCGTACCATATAAACCTTTGAGGCTGCGCTGTTAAGCGGGTTACTTGTCCATGATTCAGTCCTTACGGATCAGGCGAGGATTAAACTAGCACAAACCAAACCACCAACATCCGCCGCCATTCCATGGCATAAACCAACCTCCACCATACTTTCCATCTGCTTGGGATTTGCCTACTCACCATGTTACTATTACCAACGGATCACCAACCCACATAATAGTTGCATAGATCATTAGTCAAAATTAAATTATACTCGTCCCATCCCAACCATGACTGCAAGCTAAGCATGACATCTACCCATCCAAACCGGGTTTCAAGGATGATATAACAAGGTCTAGTAAACCCTAACATGGGATTCAAATTTAGACTCGCATGCAACTAATGGTCTAACTACGCTAACTCAAAGTAAAACAAAGTAGGTGCAAGATGGTCAAGGACACTTGCCTTCGAACCGGGTTTGTTAGGGATATCAAACTCCCGGTCACGGAGGTTCTCGTATTCAATACTTTACGTAAACAATACAACAAACATGGCCCACAAAAACAACATAAGAACAGTACGCCAAACATTGGTAAACAGAATATAAAGCATACTAACGTGTAGTGCTTGTTTCAACGATCGTGTGGCGCAAAACCCGCCTAAAACGGACTACGATTTGAAAGTTATAAGCTTTTTTTTTGAATTGAGGGGCAAAACTGTAAATAAAAGTTTCGAGTTTTCAAATAAATAAAACTAAAGAAAAAGGGCTGGGCTGAACATGTATTTGGAGTAGTATTTCTGGTATTACTTTTGTACAAGAAAGCGGCAAGAAATAGAGGGCGATGTCATGATGGTGTCACGATTGTGTCATGATATTGTCACCAATCTAACAAGCTAACAATAGGGCGTGGGTGCTCACGGTGCCATGGCTGTCAACGGAGGGAGTTCACCACCGGCATGGCTTGGCTGTAGACTATAGGGCAGGCAGATACGCAAGCGGAGGGTTGCTCACCGTGCGTCAGATGAAGATCTCAGTGAGGGAAGTAGCACCAAGGAGACGACGACTGATGGGGTAACGGGCGAGAAAGCTCCGGCCAGCATGGGCACTGCTCGAACAGCCACAGATTCCTGTCCAAGATGATCAGGGTGTGAGCAGCAACCACCACGAGTTTAACGTAGGAGGAAACGCAGGTGGAGATGGCTTGACCAAAGAGATCGGTGACGACAGATACAGCTCGACGATGGCGTCGCGGAGCTCTGCAACTCAGAGAATTATGGAGCACTTGCCAATAGCAAAGAGAGCTCTCGGAAACAGCATCATGAGATGGGAAGGGACATGGCATTATACAGGCTTGGCAAGGCAGCTGAGAGGACTTCAGGCGGTGGAATTAAATTGAAAACCGTCGCTAGAGGAGCTGCAGATTATTACTACTGCGGTTAGCTGGTGGAATAGAAAATGCGACTTGAAGTTATGGCCACAAAGAACACTAGTACCTAAAAAGCTTCTTTGTGGCGGGCAAAAAGAACTTGCGTGGCGGGCGCGCGCCGCCCGCAAACAAAGGTCACGGTTAATCATACAGCATCCGTGGCAGGCTACGGTGCCCGTCACGGTTAATGAATCCCCCCGTGGCGGGCGTGCTTTCATGGTGCCCGCCACGGAAAATATTTTCAGAAAAAAATAAAAAAAGAAAACCCTAGACGGGCCGGCGAGCCCATCCATGGGCCCGCCGAGCCATCTAGGCCCATAAAGCCGCCCCCACGCTTCGCCCGCCGCCGCCTTTGGTGAAGAGGGGTCGCGCCGCCGGGACGCGTCTGCGCGGCGGAGAGGGCGCCGAGGGGCGTTTGCTCCGCCTCGCCGAGCAGTCAGCGCCGGGCCGTCGTCGTCGAGGGCGTCGCCCGCGGTGGAAGCGCCCGGCGGTTGGAGGAGGAAGGGCGCCCGCGGTGGAGCGCGAACCATCGTCGTTGAGGCGACCGCCCGGCGCCCGGGGAGGGAGGGGGGGGGGGCGGATCCGCCGCGGCCGGAGAGGAGGGGGGGCGGATCCGCGGCGAGGAGCCGTCGTGGATCTCTCTCACGAGATCGGTCGCGCCGCCCCGCGGAACTTGCGTCGCCGTCGGTGTCCACCTCGAGCTCAGCGCCGGCGCCGGTGTCCGCTGGAGCCGGGGTCCCGCCTCGAGCCCGACTTCGCCTTGGCCGCCTCGCCTAGGTTGCCCTGCGCCTTGGAGCTTGCCATGGCGCCATGGCGCCTTGGCCGCCCCTTCATGGCGCTGGATGCGAGAGGAGCCAGATGAAGTGAGGGAGGGGAGGTGAGGGACGCGGGATCCGAGAGGAAGTGAGGGTGGGGAGGAGGGAGAGCGCGATGGGGAGGGGCGGCGGAGAGGGAGAGAATGAAGTGAATAAACCCTAACTTCTCTCATTTATACTCGAAGCCGACTTTTGGGCTTGCTCGGCTTATTGGGCCTCGACCATTTTACATGGCGGGCCTTTTAGGACGCCCGCCACGCAAAATTTATTTTTTGCGTGGTGGGGCTTTTAACACGCCCGCCACGCAAAAAAATATTTTGCGTGGCGGGCGCAAGTGGCGGTGCCCGCCACGCAAAAAATCTTTCCGTGACGGGCAAAAACGCCCGCCACGTAAAAAAAAAAAGCTGGGCGTGGCGGGGTATTTTCCGTGACGGGCAAAAAAAGTGCCGCCCGCGGAAAAGATTTTGCAAGTGCTCGCAAAATCATTTCGTTACTAGTGGAAAACTGCTGGAAATTGATTGTGCGTTAGACGTTTGTGCTTATTGCATGTGTGCATGCAGGAGTGGGCGGCAAGGCTGCTACGTGATCACTGATACAAGTAGTCTGGAGGTTAGATTACATGGAAAGAAAACACGTGCAAGATAAAAAGTGGTAGAAGAAAAAAAGGAAGGAAATTATGTTGGAATTATTAATTGCAAGGTAAAACGTCCAAGGTGATGACGTGATGAGATTGATAGGCATTAGAATAAGGATAAATTTGACTTGAGATATAAAGACTAGCCGACATGAAGGTAAAAAGGGATTAAATGAGATTAAGAACTTTTATTTATTTATTTAAACAAAACTTATTTTATTTTGAAAAAAAACCTTTCGTGGCCTATCCAAGGTTTTCATAAAACATTTTTCACCCAATAAAACTCAATGCACTCAGCATGTAATGCAACAAAATTTTATAACCTATATCATGATTAGCTTAATTTATAAAATATTATTTTCCTCCAACTATGATTTGGTCTTAATTCTAAATTTATTTCTAACAAATTTTTAGACAATTGCAAAGATTTAAATTTAGGGTGTTACAAACCTACCCCACTTAGGTTGAATCTCGCCCTCGAGATTCGGAAAGATTGCTGAAGAGGTGAGGGAACTCAGCTTTCAAATCATCTTCTCTTTCCCAGGTAGCTTCTTCTTCCGAGTAGTGCTTCCACTGCACCTTGCACATTTTGACCCTTTCGTTCCGAGTCACTCGTTCTGATATTTCCAATATTCTGAGTGGCTCTGAGAATGATAAGTCCTCCTTTAGATTCAACTCTTCAAGAGGCAACTGTTCCTCCGGTACTCTCAAACACTTCTTTAAGCGTGAAACATGAAACACATCATGTATCCTTGAGAGTTGTGAAGGCAATTCTAAGCGATAGGCGACCTCTCCTTTTACGTCAATCACCTTGAAAGGTCCAATGTACTGGGTGCAAGCTTCCCTTTGACCTTGAATCGTTTGAGGCCTCTAAATGGTGACACTTTGAGATACACAAAATCTCCAATCTCAAAAACTAACTCTCGGCGTCTTTTATCTGCATAACTTTTAATGCGGGCGGCTGTCTTTAAGTTGTTTGGATCTCTCGTACTTGTTCTTGACCTCTTTAATAGATTCGGACCAAATACCTTCCTTTCTCCAACTTGGTTCCAAAATAAAGGTGTTCGACACTTTTTCCCATAAAGTGCTTCAAATGGTGCCATCTTAAGACTTGCGATAACTATTGTTGTAAGAGAACTCGGCATAAGGTAAGTGTTTGTCCCAACTTTTATTATTTTTGAGGGCACAAGCTCTCAACATATCTTCTAGTATCCGATTTACTCTTTTTACGTTTTGACCATCCGTTTGTGGGTGATATGCTGAACTAAAATTCAAGCGGGTATCCATTGATTCATGTAACCGTTTCGAATCGTCGTGATGTAAAGCGTGTACCTCTATCGACACTATGATCTTAGGCACTCCGTGCAAGCATACAATCCGAGACATGTACAACTCGCAAGTTGTGCTCCTCGGTATGACTCCTTCACTGGGGATGAAATGAGCAACTTTAGTCAATCTATCCACTATTACCCATATAGAATCATAACTAGATTGGGTTCGAGGTAAGCCAACTATAAAATCCATACTTATTTCCTCCCATTTTCACTCAGGAATTTTCAATGGTTGTAGCAACCCTGCTGGCCTTTGATGTTCTGCCTTGATTCGCTGACAAGTATCACATAGAGCTACATACTCAGCCACTTCACGCTTCATCCCATACCACCAATAATATTGCCTTAGATCATTATACATTTTCGTACTACCAGGGTGAAGAGAATATGACGAATCATGTGCTTCTCTCAATATTGTTTCCTTAATTGACTTTATGTCAGGAACACAAATTCTTCCTTTAAACCAAATCACACCTTGTTCATCTTCCATGAATCACGGAGCCTTTTCATCCTTGATTAATTCTTTTATCTCTTTAATCTTCTCATCAGTGAGTTGTCCTTTTCGGATATCTTGTTCTAATGTTGATTCCACCTCCATAGCCATAGTTTCTGTGTTACCCACAAATCCCAAGTTAAGTTTAGCAAACTCTGCATACAACTCAGGTTGTTGTTCCTGTAACTCTATTGTATTGCAATAAACCTTTCGACTTAGTGCATCTGCAACCACATTGGCCTTGCCTGGATGATAGTTGATATTCAAATCATAATCCTTTATCAATTCTAACCATCTACATTGTCGGAGATTCAAATCTTGTTGAGTGAATATGTACTTTAAGCTCTTGTGATCTGTATATATCTCAGTCTTCTTTCCAATCAAGTAGTGTCTCCAAATCTTCAGAGCATGTACTATAGCTGCCAATTCTAGATCATGAGTAGGGTAATTCACCTCATGCTTCCTAAGTTGTCTTGAGGCATAAGCTACCACATGACCTTCTTGCATTAGAACACATCGGACCTTGGTGAGAGGCATCGTGATGAGGCGAGAAACTCTTTTGAGCGTCGGCATCACTAGTATTGGAGCAGTAGTTAACCTCTTCTTGAGTTCTTCAAAACTAGCTTGACATTCTGGGGTCCACACAAACTTGTTTGCTTTTTCCAATAACTTGGTCATAGGTTTTGCTATCTTTGAGAACCCTTCAATAAATCGACGATAATAACCAGCCATTCCTAAGAAGCTTCAAATTTCACTCACATTCTGAGGTGTTTTCCAATTCAAAACATCTTTTACTTTACTTGGATCAACAGACACTCCTCCTTTGGAGATAACATGTCCCAAAAAGAATACTTCCTTCAACCAAAACTCACATTTGCTAAGCTTAGCATACAATTGATGTTTTCTAAGCTTTTGAAGTACCAATCTCAAATGTTCCTCATGTTCTTCCTCATTCTTGGAGAAGATCAAAATATCATCAATGAACACCACTACAAACTTGTCGAGGTACTCCATAAAGACCTTGTTCATGAGGTACATAAAGTAGGCAGGAGCATTAGTCAATCCAAATGACATCAATGTGTATTCATACAATCCATAACGGGACACAAAAGCTGTCTTAGCAATATCCGACGCTCGAATTTTCAGCTGATGGTACCCAGATCTCAGGTCAATTTTGGAGAATACACATGCACCCTTTAGTTGATCAAACAGATCATCAATGCGGGGAAGAGGATATTTATTCTTGATGGTAACATCATTGAGTGCACGATAATCTACACACATTCTTTGACTACCATCCTTCTTTGGGACAAAAATAACTGGAGCTCCCCAAGATGATGTACTAGGACGTATATACCCCTTATTTAAGAGATCTTGGATTTGTGTCTTAAGTTCGGCTAGCTGATTTGCATCCATTCTATATGGCCTTTTGTAAATAGGTGCAGTACCAGGTACTAACTCAATACAAAACTCAATTTCTCGGTCTGGTGGCATACCTGGTAACTCTTCTGGGAAAACATATGGAAAATCACTCACTATTCTGATCTCTTCAACAGCATTTGCTTGGTTGAGATGGATTCGTTCGATTGGTGCTATACTTTGATATTCAACAATGGTACCACGGATGCCTCAAGCGAACTATCTTTCTAGCACATCCGATTATCCCATCATATTTAGTCACCAATCCATTCCCAAAATGATATCTATGCCCTTGGATTCCAATACGATTAGGCGAGCAAGGAAATCTACCCCCTTATGGAAATTTTTATATTTGGGCATACATGCTTGGATAACAACTCTCCTCAGGGAGTTTGAACTATCATGTTTCGTTTCATGAAAATTCTTGGTATGTTATATTGTGCTACAAACTTGCTGGATATAAAAGAATCGATGCACCGAGAATCAAATAAAACTACTGGCAGGATTGCAATTGTGAGAAAACATACCAAGTACCACACCTGAAGTGTTCTGAGCTTCCTCAGCAACCACATGATTGACTTTTCCATATCGAGCTTGTTGCTTCTGTTGGTTCTGTTGATCCTTGTTTGGGCACCTATTGGCAAGATGTCCCATTTGATGACATTTGAAACAAGGACCAATGCTACTAGTCCCCCGAGTGCGAGCTGGGGAGACTCGATTCTAGCTGGCTTTGAGTTTGAACCACTGGCGATGTTCTGGTAGTTACGGCGTTGTTGTGCTTGTGGTTGCCTATCTTGACTAGATCCCCTGGTTGAAGTTCTTTTGTTGTTCTTCTTTGTTGAGGTTGCACTTGTTGCTGTCTTGTTGGACCCCCCGGTTGAAATTACGATGTGGTACGCTGAAACCTGGCCTCCCTGTCTAACATTCCGGGTTGGTTGAAGCGAGGGCGAGTATTACTCCCGGTAAGACCGACCTTGAAAAGACATCTTCCTCTTGCGATCGGACTCAAGAACTTGCCTTTCTCTCTCTTGAGTAAAGGCCTTGTCAACTAGCTTTTGGAAGTTTGGGAAGTCATTTGAAGAAAGTGCATAACGAATACCGGGATTAAGACCTTCTTTTGAAGCTTGATCTTGCTTCTTCTCATCGATGTCGACATCTCCGAGGGGCATAACGAGGCGTTTTGTGTGAACGGGTGAGATAGTCACGCCACGACCTAGAGCCTTGCTTAAGATTGAGGAACTCCTTCCTCTTCACTTTGATTTCCCGGATGGAACATAATGAGCACGAAATCTCTCCACGAGAACTCCCCGCCAAGTGATAGTTTGAGCATCAACATGAGCGATAGTGTAAGCGATCCACCAATCTTTGGCCCGGCCCCTGCGGTTGATGTGCGGCATAAAGAACTCGATCCACGGCCCACACAATGAGCAATCTCTAGGTTGCTCTCAATAGCTTGAGCCAATCATCGAAGCATCCATTGGTTCAATAGCATGCTTGAATATGGGAGGCCGTCATCATGAACCTCTTAAGGCTATCTTTCTGGATAAGGTGGTGGAGGTGGTGGAGCAAGATTGGGTTGAGTCATTTGTTGCATAGTTGCCATCATTTGTGCCATAGTCCGCATCATTTGGTTACGCATTTGCCATCATGCGGGATCATATGGTGGTGGTGGAGGAGGGTTCTGGTTGCCAGTTTGATCACTGCCTCCTGCGCCAGACCTCCTAGTGTTCACCATCTAATATGTTTGGAGGACAAGAGTGAGACAGGATAGATAGAAAGAAAACCCCAACTAATATTAACTAAAGCAAGTAAACAAATGATGTCATTGTCGCCTTACGGCCAACAACACATCAACAATCATTACAAAGATCCAAATCAAACATCCGCACAAGTACATATGCACAAAATGAGTCTATCGTTCACAATCATTAGGGTGGCACCTTATAGATGGAGGAACCTAATTTGACCAAAATTTAAACAAAGCATCAAGGAAGTATAGGCAACAAAGGATAAGATGGTTTTGTATCAAAAATAGTTTTGTAAAATTGCCATTACTATCTAGGCTAGCGTCCTACAGTCAACACAGCTTTGATACCACTCATGTCAACACCGATTTTATGGACAAAATCGAATGCAAATCATATGTATGCCGGGATCAATTTATTCATACATATAATGACTTCATTACAGTATCATAGCAAATGTTCTTACTTAACGATAACATCATTACAAAATGACTCGTGGGTCTAAAATAAAATTTCATAGACTTTATTGAACTTCAGCGGAACAGGGCTCCATCTTCACAGGAAGGTTGACCGGGGCACCACCGACCTAGAACACTTCATCGGGTCGAAAGCACCGTCTTCAATGTACTCCCGTCGTCGACACCAACGCCCGGGTGGGGTAGCAAGGGGGACAAAGAAGGGTGAGTACATCGAAATGTACTCCGCAAGTGTAGGAAAAGTATGACATGAGGGCCAACACAAGGAAAGGCTTATACAAGTTTGACACATGCGCTTAAGCGACACATCCTATTACCTTAAATCCTTAGCACCTAATTACTAGATGAAATTCTTCCTTCTCCTTAGATAACCAAACCAACACTTTCGGATCCCATCCGAAGTCAACCACACTTGGATTCCATCCAAGCAACCCACACACAATTCCATTCGGGCCACCCTTGCAAAACGAGCCATCTAGTCAAGAAGAAGTCCGGGCCCGCTTGTGACCAGTGAGCACGGGTTGATATATCGGTTTTACACTCTGCGAGGAGAGGTTGCGCACGTTCACCACAAGTCGTCTTTTTCCCATCACGCTTCACACTACCAAGGTGCTTTCGGCGGGGTCACACTACAAGGCCTTTACAAAGCTATTGTTCCCACTCCATTGCATTCACTAAGGATTAGCGATTTAGGCCCCCTCGTGTGCCACTAAACTATCCACAATGCACGGAAATAGGCAGGCTAATTAATTATTGGTCGTACCATATAAACCTTGAGGCTGCTTATTTGTTAAGCCGGGTTACTTGTCCATGATTCAGTCCTTACGGATCCGGGGCGGGATTAAACTAGCACAAACCAAACCACCAACATCTGCCGCCATTCCATGGCATAAACCAACCTCCACCATACTTTCCATCCTGCGGATTTGCCTACTCACCATGTTACTATTACCAACGGATCACCAACCCACATAATAGTTGCATAGATCATTAGTCAAAATTAAATTATACTCGTCCCCATCCCAACCATGACAGCAAGCTAAGCATGACATCTACCCATCCAAACCGGGTTTCAAGGATGATATAACAAGGTCTAGTAAACCCTAACATGGGATTCAAATTTAGACTCGCATGCAACTAATGGTCTAACTACGCTAACTCAAAAGTAAAACAAAGTAGGTGCAAGATGGTCAAGGACACTTGCCTTGAACTGGGTTTGTTCCGGGATATCAAACTCCTGGTCTGGAGGTTCTCGTATTCAGTACTTTACGTAAACAATACAACAAACATAGCCCACAAAACAACATAAGAACAGTACACCAAACATTGGTAAACAGAATATAAAGCATACTAACGTGTAGTGCTTGTTTCAACGATCGTGTGAGCGCAAAACCCGCCTAAAACGGAGCGCTACGATTTGAAAGTTATAAGCTTTTTTTTTTTTTTTGAATTGAGGGGCAAAACTGTAAATTAAAGTTTTGAGTTTTCAAATAAATAAAACTAAAGAAAAAGGGCTGGGCTGAACATGTATTTGGAGTAGTATTTCTGGTATTATTTTTGTACAAGAAAGCGGCAAGAAATAGAGGGCGATGTCATGATGGTGTCACGATTGTGTCATGATATTGTCACCAATCTAACAAGCTAACAAGCTAACAATAGGGCGTGGGTGCTCACGGTGCCATGGCTGTCAACGGAGGGAGTTCACCACCGGCATGGCTTGGCTGTAGACTATAGGGCAGGCAGATACGCAAGCGGAGGGTTGCTCACCGTGCGTCAGATGAAGATCTCAGTGAGGGAAGTAGCACCAAGGAGACGACGACTGATGGGGTAACGGGGAGAAAGCTCCGGCCAGCATGGGCACTGCTCGAACAGCCACAGATTCCTGTCCAAGATGATCAGGGTGTGAGCAGCAACCACCACGAGTTTAACGTAGGAGGAAACGCAGGTGGAGATGGCTTGACCAAAGAGATCGGTGACGACAGATACAGCTCGACGATGGCGTCGCGGAGCTCTGCAACTCAGAGAATTATGGAGCACTTGCCAATAGCAAGAGAGCTCTCGGAAACAGCATCATGAGATGGGAAGGGACATGGCATTATATACGCTTGGCAAGGCAGCTGAGAGGACTTCAGGCGGTGGAATTAAATTGAAAACCGTTGCTAGAGGAGCTGCAGATTATTGCTACTGCGGTTAGCTGGTGGAATAGAAAATGCGACTTGAAGTTATGGCCACAAAAGAAAACTGCTGGAAATTGATTGTGCGTTAGACGTTTGTGCTTATTGCATGTGTGCATGCAGGAGTGGGCGGCAAGGCTGCTACGTGATCACTGATACAAGTAGTCTGGAGGTTAGATTACATGGAAAGAAAACACGTGCAAGATAAAAAGTGGTAGAAGAAAAAAGGAAGGAAATTATGTTGGAATTATTAATTGCAAGGTAAAACGTCCAAGGTGATGACGTGATGAGATTGATAGGCATTAGAATAAGGATAAATTTGACTTGAGATATAAAGACTGGCCGACATGAAGGTAAAAAGGGATTAAATGAGATTAAGAACTTTTATTTATTTATTTAAACAGAACTTATTTTATTTTTGATAAAAACCTTTCTGTGGCCTATCCAAGGTTTTCATAAAACATTTTTCACCCAATAAAACTCAATGCACTCAGCATGTAATGCAACAAAATTTTATAACCTATATCATGATTAGCTTAATTTATAAAATATTATTTTCCTCCAACTATGATTTGGTCTTAATTCTAAATTTATTTCTAACAAATTTTTAGACAATTGCAAAGATTTAAATTTAGGGTGTTACAGACTCACTAGATAGAGTAGTGACATAGGAATTGTGTGACATAGAGGTCATAGCATATATCTAGAATTGTCACTAGAAGGATTGCAAGACATTAGAGATAGCGCAAACTGCATGTACGCCATTTGTCTTACTAATTGGTTTGCTAAGTGACTTTGTAGAAATTTTTATAGGCTATTCAACCCCCCCACCATCTAGGACCTTCTGATCCACACCCATTTGATTAAATACATTGTGATCTTTGGATCTCTCCGGTTTGTCGGTGTTTACGGATACAAATATTATCTTGTCATTCTTGATAATTGCACTCACTACAACCTGGACTTTTCCGTTCGCCTCAAATCCGACATCTTTACCACTTTTACTAATTTTTTCTCTCATGTGCGCACACGGTTTGACTCCTCCATCAAGGCAGTCCCGGTCGACAATGGCGCGGAATTTGATCATTCCTCGGCCCGCACGTTCTTCCTCACACATGGTGTCGTCCTCCGTCTATCGTGCCCGTATACCTCTCAGCAAAATGGGTGGCCTGAGCGCACTCTTCGCACCATAAATAACAAGTGGCGCGCTCTCTCCTTTTTTACGCCAATCTCCCTCCGGTTTATTGGGCGGATTCACTCCACACTACCACCTATCTCCTCAACCGCCACCCCACAAAAACCTTAGATGGCCGGACCCCCACTTTCTTCTACACGGTGTGCAGCCCGACTACACCCACCTTCGTGTTCTTGGCTGCGCCTGCTATCCTAACTTTGTCATCCACAACTCCATAAACTATTACCTCGCCCCTCCTTGTGTGTCTTCTGGGGTACTCATCCGATCATAAGGGCTATGGTGCCTTGACCTTCATTCTAAGCGCATTATCGTCTCCAAACATGTTGTCTCGATGAGGCGGTGTTTACTTTCACCGATATGTCCGCCGCCCGGGATCCCACCACACTCCATTTTTGGACAGCCGATGATTCCTCTTTGCCCTATGGCAGCCGGCGGCGGCCGCGCACGTCGGCACATAGCCCCCACCGGCTAAGTGCTTCGGGCGGCGCCTTCTCCTCGGCCGACCACGACGCTGCCCCGACAGCGTCCCAATCGTGTCGGCCCGGCTCTGCTGCCCGGGGACACCCTATCTCAGGTTGTTGCCAGCGACACCGGCCGTCCCTCCGACCGCATCACGCCCACGGTGCCTCAGCGCGATCCTCATGTCACCAATGCACACGGTATGCGCATGCACGCGTGGCAAGGATGGCACGCGGCACCCCGTTGACCGACTAAATCTTGGGACGGCTTCTCTCTAGTGCCAAACCGGTCCACTCTGCGTTAGCGGATCGGTGTGGCGCCGGGCTATCGAGAAGGAGTTCAATGCCCCGCAAAGCCAATGACCCTTGGTCCCTGGTTCCTCAGCAACCGATGTCAACCTTGTCACGAGGCAAGTGGGTATTTCATCAAAAGCTCAAGTCAGATTGCACTCTTGACCGCTATAAGGCTCGGTGGGTCCTTCGTGGTTTCACACAGCGTCCTGGTGTTGACACCTGTTATAGCATAATATTATTAGTCAATTAAATATGAAATAAGGGCTTAAGATGAATATCAACATAAGTCTAGAGGTCTAACTAACATATTTCCACAAGTTTTGGTATTCCATGACTTTGCAGGGACTAACAGAGAAAAGCAGAGAAGAGCGGTGAGAAACAGAAGAGTTTACATCCCATACGATGACAAGACTTAACCGTGAAGTAACTCAACCCAAAATGTGGACTAAAACACTCTTGAAGGTACCGTAAGACACCGGGACAAGGGAGATCTCGAGAGGATCTCCACCGGCGTACGCCGGAGGCTTTTAGGCCGGCCGCCGAGGGTGGGGTCATCCTGTCAACCTCTGCTTTCTATGTCGGTTTACCACCAACCTTGAGGTTGTATCTACACCGTTCTTTGGAGGTCGGTTTGATCCAAGGGTCCCCTGTTCATCGCCAAGTGCTATATAAGAAGACCCCCGACCTCTGGGGTTAAACCCTAATTCATTATCAATTCATTCTCGAGTTCATCTCAACTCACAACAAGTCCAACCAAGTCTAGACCTAAGCCCTCGTTCATCATATTAGAAGTAGTTAGCTATCTAGCTAGTTCTAGAGGAAGTCTAGTTCATCTTGGATTCCCGATAGTCAAGAAGTAGCGGGGAGCGTGATTCTCGTGGATTCTCTCTTGTATTCGATCTGTAAGTATTATTATCGAAATACAATTGATATGACTTTAATCTTTATAATGATTATACTCTTATTGATATGTATCTATGCATACAATAGTTATATGTTTAGTTTAGTGAGTTTGTCTTATATCTTATGCATGGAATTGTATAGCATCAACGTAGATGATCACTATGTGGGTGATAAGCAATGTGTAAACGTGGTGTTTATACAACATTTATCTGCAATTGCACCCTACATTCCGGGACGTGTGGTAGATCGTGGGAGTGACAGTCCTGTTGAGTCCTTTGGAGTCCACCCTCCAAATGATAGGCTAAGTTGAGCCATAATTACGGTGATGATCAAGTTTCGTCCTTGATTGTCATTGGTAATGCTTACCATGTGTAGATGTATTGCAACCTTGCCATGATAGCTAGATGTATTGCACTAATTATAGTATTCATTGACATATGATTAGGAGTATCTTAGGAATATTCTTTCAATTCTTTCTATAACATGCTAATAGCTCGTATGATACTAGTGGCATACGATGATCTTAGACTTGGGTAGTTATCATTTATTCAATTATCTTTATCTTGTGACTTATCGTCACGCCCACTTTTAATGGGCCGTTAATCACACGTGTTTTTCGCCAGGGATCACACTACAAACACGTCTATTAGTAACAGGATAATGGTAAAGCGAAATATTAGTAAACCGAGTTGTAGAAATATAGGATAGAAAGGGCTTACGAGTGGCGATTTAAGAGTCACCGGTCGGGGTTACGATATCGAGTTGGCCAACCGAAGCGGTGGATTAACTATGACACGCCCGCACTCCACGAGGCAGTGCACTTGTGCATGGATGAATTTCGGGCTTCAACGTCCTTCTCCTAAGCAAACACCCGTGAACTCCCTACGATACGCGGTCCTCTACCTTGTCGTCGATCTTACCTTCACATGTGCCGATATCTGTAAAAATAGAGGGGTGAGTACAAACGTACTCAGCAAGTCCCAACCAGGGGGTTGTAATTATTAAGGGTTTGGGCCCTAGCAGAGTCTCTAAAACTACTCACGCTAGTTCCCGGGTTATCTCATGTCATCACTGTTGTCATGACACCACAGGTTAGTCATCATCAAAGTGTAATCTAATCATAGATGTTCAGGCCTAGCATCCGCCCATTCCAAGGGCGTGGCTATTGAATAGATTTAAATAACTCTCTGCAGAGGTTGTACAAATTTCCCCACACGATAGGCACTACCCTCACCATCGCGACATGGCTTAGACAGGCCTAACGAGATCCGTACCCGCCTGGGTGCTACCCTAGGTACGTTGGTATAATCCTCACCACGACTTCTCAGGGGTTGGAAGGATGACGCATCATCCTAGACAATATGGTGATACCAAATCACCCACGGCTTTACAGGTAATACCTTATTACCCAACCTATATTGTCAAACATCATACTCATAATCATTCATCATAAATCGGCGTCACGACGCCCAAAACAACAACTTACATGGAGGATCACATAGCAACCATGCTAAGCAGGACCATGGGGCCACTCTCCCCATATGCGCTCGATAGGTCATTTGCCTACTCCGGCCAACTTAGTTCTAAATTATACCTCAACCCAACGGGGTGTGGAATCAAGCCGTCCCATCTTGGCGTGTGGTTGTACGTAATATCACACTAGGTAGAAGGTCTATGAACCGGTCCTTAGGGAGGTGAGTATCTCTCCGCGGGACTCATTCTCGAGTGTGATTAGTCCACCTCCATGTAGACTATCACCACTCACCTTTTGGTTGGGTTCATCTTATAATAATTATTTATATTAATTAACAATCATGGCTATTATCGTATGTATGCATCATCTCATCAATAAGCGGGCACCTAGCCCCTCAATAGTATCGAGCACACATTGCGGAAGATCACATAGCATCCGCTCAACAATAATTCATGATCGCATACGATAGTAGCCCATGATCTCTCGTTCTTAATTAAACATCATTATCATTACTTAATTAAAGGTCGGGATTAAGGGGGTAAGGACTTGCTTGGGAGGTTCTTACGACCCAAGACGGCGTCGAACGCTCCTAGCCGGCCGGACGGGGAAGCTCCTAAACGGTCGTCGAAAGCTACTCGTGATTGGCGATAAACCTAGCTCGAACTATGACATACAAAACAAGCATAGAACATTATGGTGGCAATGGGTTAGATGCATAGAGCTAGATTTTTTATATGAATTATGGAAGTCCGAAACGGAAATAAAATGCATGAGTTATGGATTTTTATAATATTAATCCCTAATTAAATCATTAGGATAATATTATAATATAATTTATCATGTAATAAATTGGAGATTATTACATGATAAAAATTCTATAATTCAAATAATGAATTTACAAATTTTCTCGGGAATTTTTTTCGACACGGGAACTATTATTTATAATATTTTGTGTATGCGGTCATCGGGTAGACATAGCAATTCTGATAGTGTACACGAAAGAGCCTCCATGCGCGTGGGTGACACGTGGGTCCGTGGACACCACGGTGGCACCCATCCTTCCACGGAGGCGTCGGTCGCCCTAACGGATCGGGGACCGTAGAGGGCGGAGGGTGGCGCGGCGTGTATGCGGTTGGCTCGCTTCAGCGGCGTCATAGCGGTTTCGGCGCGGCGCGCATGCGCTCCCGTTCGTTACCTCCCGATGGCGGTAAGGCCGGAGGTTCGCGGTCGGCCTTGGGCCTTAGCTGCGCGCGTGGTGCCGTTAGACCCCCACGTCGCCCGGTCAAGATAGAGTAGGTTAGGGCGGCGGGGTGGTTTGCCTTCCACGGCGGCGGCGTCCACAATTCCGGCGGTGGTGGCGGGCGGAACGACCACAATTGCACCATAGTCCACTATTGGTGAGGGGAAAAGGAATATGAAGGAGTGGGGGGCGTGCAAAGACGACTAATCGATGACCCCGAGGGCGGCGCGCACGGGCGTGGCTGGACGGCGGCGGCTTCCAATTTGGGGAAACTCACCCCTTCCCGGAACTAAGGGCGGAGGAGGGGGAAAAGAGGTGAGCACCGGTGTTCCTCGCCGGAGCTCGAGAGTGAAGGGCGAGCTTGATTGAAGGCCGGAGAGGCCTATTTATAGGCTCGCTACGCGGTGTTGCCGGCAAGATCTTTCCGCCGCCCTGGATATTTCCCGACCATGTCTCCTATGTCCATGGACCTTGGGTTGGCGCCCCATGAACTGGAACGCATCATGCTCGCCTCCGGGGAGTGAGGCGGCCGTCGGGTCATGTCGCCTTCTACGGCGATGCCCGCCATGGCAAACATTACTGGCTTCGGCTCATGGTGCCGCTGTTCGTTCTGACAGGATCTCGTGCGCATGGTGTTGGCGGAAAAGGCCAGCGAGCCGTTGTGCGCCGTCCTCGTCAATAGCGCCGCACGACGACGATGGTCGCGCGGCCATGGCCGGATTTTCGCGCGACGTGTCATCGCCGACGCCGAGGTGGGAGTTAAGGCGCAGGGCGAGCCGGCTTGTCCCAACGCAGCGTGATTCGCAGGGGCCGTGCCTTCCCTGTGCGCCGGTCCACTCTGGGGTCTGCGCCCCATACGGGTGGGGAGCACGGGGCCCTCCACGACTATGTCGGGGTCGTCGCTCCCGTGCGGGAGCCGGAAGACGACGACGGGCCGGTGGGTCCCGGATGGCGTGGTCGCGGGTTGGGCTCGGCGTTGGGTTCGTTGGGCCGCCTTGCCTAGTCTCGCTTTCTTGGGCCATTTCATTTGCACGGGGAAAAGAAAAGAAGAGAGGGAGGGGCCTCGGCCGAGGGGGAAAGAAGGGAGGGAAAGAAGTGAGGCGAGACTCTTTGCTATTTCTCCTCCCTTTTCCATTTCTTTCCCTATTTCTCTATCTCCTTTTCTATTTCCCGTTTTCCCTTTGTTATCTCTTGTGTGAAAATATATATTATAAATATTCACACAAGCACTTTACATATTCCCATGGTCTTTTCCATGAAAATGTTTATTCGAGTTGTGCTTGTGTAAATAAATATATGTATGCACACATGTTTCCCCAATTCTATTATTTCATGTGTATTGTATATATTATAAATATTTTTACAAGCACACATATATTCTCATGACTTTTATTGTCGAGAACATTTATTTATTGTGCTCATAAAAATATTCATATATATATTTTTAATACACACGTGTTTCGATATTTTATTCCCGAGAGAAAAACTTGTAAATTACTTCTCATGCAATATCTTCCATAAATAAAATCTAGGACTTACCTTGCATCCTTGGCCATCATAAAGTTCAACAAGCGGCAACAAGGTTTCCTATTTTCAAGATGGTGAAGGTTTGAATGCGGGGTTTTTAAAACAGGGTTTCGGTTTAGCAAAAAAATAAATCGGGTTTTAGTTGTAATTCAAAAGTTCAAATTTTTAGTGATTTTTAAAATGATGCAAAAACACGGGTGTTACATTAT
Organism: Hyparrhenia diplandra; assembly: GCA_015847255.1. NCBI lineage: Eukaryota > Viridiplantae > Streptophyta > Magnoliopsida > Poales > Poaceae > Hyparrhenia > Hyparrhenia diplandra. The sequence goes on from JADLZK010010260.1 coordinate 175,845, forward strand.
CCTGTTATGAGTAATGTTGGATGCATATGGCTACTCTACATTATACAACCGCAAGTGGATCTCAAGTAAATCACAATCTAAATCTTTAGACACCTATCTCTCTACTTTTTTTATAGACTCCCCTTCCCCTGTGGTAAAATATAAATACGATGCACGGATTACTCCCCGGTGAAGTGCTACGATCGTATTTCTATCAGGCGCTTGCGAGATATCATGTTCATTCTTTATCAAGGCCTATCAAGAATACCATACTCGCATTTCCTAAAGCATTATTGCTAGGGTGACAAACTAGTGTGTAGGTAATGCCTAGAAATGAGTGGTATACCTTGAGTACATATCCTTAGTGAGATTAACTCCACTATGGGTAATGATGCTAAGATTACACCCCACAACTAACACCGCCTAACTCCGCCTTTGTTAGATCGTGAGATTAATTCCACATCAAGCTAACATGATTAGATAGATACACTAGTAGAAATATGCTCATGGATGACGTTCACCTTTGGTCCTTTGTATGTGTCGAGAAACGTCACATAGTTTCTTTGTGGCGAACTTGTGGACGAAAATCATATCATCACGGGGGTCGCGTCACATTTGTTAATGTGTGACGAAATACCAAATTTGGTCATATATGTTGTTCCATTCAATGACGATAAGTCCATCGTCAAAGATGTGCAATCATTCTTTGACGACCGTTTTGGTCATGTTTATGCCCCGTGTTCGTCACCATCGACCGCCCGATAGGCGTCTTTGGCGGTCTGCCGATTAACGGCGTCTGTTGGTCTTATGGCGCCATGTTTTGGTCACCAATTCCATTGATTAGGAATCGTCACAGAATACATTTTGTAATCATCCACGAATTCTCTTTTTCATCGTCATACTTTTGATATGAAATGGTCATAGATTTCACATAATTTCATTAGTATTTGCAAATAATATTGATATGATCAAACAATTCCATAAATAAATAGATCCAGTATTACAAGTATGTACTATTACAACCCATATACATACACTAAGAATTATGGGGTTCTAACGATAGCAACTTGTATCATGGCACTACTTGACTTCTGTGATAAAAGTTACTCTGTGACCATCAGAGGGCAGACGTAGATCTTTACCCTGCGAAAAATAAAGCAATAAAAAATATAACAAGGTCAATAAGAGCAGCTTGTACAGCACGATTTGAGTAGTAGAAAAAAATCAAGATGAGATTACCAATAGAATTGAGGATTAGCATATTGCAGCAATAAAAATCACAAGATCCAAGCAACTATTTTAAACATGGTAATAGTGCACGCAGAAAACAAAATTTCCTTTTTAGTTGCTTACTTGGCACTACCTACTCAAGTTAAAATAGATCTGACCCCTATCTGAATCCAACAAGTGAACCATATTGATGATACCATGAAATCAAAAGCATGGCAGAATAAGAAGATACACATGCTTACTCACGTGTGTTAAGCTGAGATAGAGAGAAAAAGGATAACTTATTTTTGTTCCTCCGGATGAAAGAGTGCATTGGTGCATCCCTTTGTCCAGGCTATGCAAAAAATAATAATATACATGCCCATTAAATCAATACATCCCTTTGAATTAATTCTACAACAAAATAATTACTGCATCTACTAGCTACAAGCAACTATAAACAACAATCATGTCAGCCCAAAAGAAGGTGAATCAGGAATAAAGGCGAAAAAGGATTCATTCATAATGGTCGCAGATCAGCGCCTCTTATAAACAGAAATCAAGATCAAACATTATAGTTTAAGTTATTAACAGGTAAAGGAAGATACTAGTCTTTACTTAAAGCAGACTTTTTTTCCTTAAACTAGCAGAGCTTGCTACTTGTGACTAGCTCCTACCAATAGGAATCACGTTGTGGTCTTCAGTTGTTCCATTTTGGAGTTAATAAACATCAAAAAGTCTAGTCATGTATAGCTGATGTTCAGCGAAAGTTCCCCTAATTTCCAGTCTTTTAGCTACCTATTATATTATTCTAATTATAATCAGGAGAGGAAAACAATGGTGCATAGCATTTGAGAACTTAGCTCACACAGAGACGACAAAGAAAACTAACCAAAACCTGCTGTAGTGCTCGGTCAGAAAACTACCCTGCATATTTGACAAAGAAATGGGTCGCAGATTTCATAACATCTGTACCTGTACTAGATCCCAGTATTAAAAGAACGATCTGTACCTGTACTAGTACGAGCTGGTGGAAGTAAAAGGGTAGTATGATGGCAAATTTAATATTCATATCAAATAAAAGATAAATATTAAATTACTTTAGAATTGTCTTCTAATGTTCTTCGATGCAACATTGCAATGTATCACCAATAAACAATGTCTTCAACACGGATAGTTATCTAAATTAGCAACAATTATCACCAATTCAAGAGTTTATCATTTGATACGCTTTATAACTGCATTAGTTCATGGACTTGTTTTCTTTTATACTAGCAACTAATAATGCATAATAGATAATAGATGTACATGTACTATATATATATACGTACTAGTATCTGAGAGGCTCCCGGGTGCCTAGAGCAGTGGCTAGAAAACAAATCACGCACCTTGCTATCAGGCACCAGATAATGCTGGGAGGGTGGCCGCGGTTGATGTCGACCTCCCCTTGGTAGCAGTGTGATGCCACGCACGATCTGCCTCCGTAGAGCTGACGAGGACGACCAGCCGTTCAGCACCCGTGAGACCCAGGTGTCCCCGCCTCCAAGTACCTCGACCTTGTCCTGGAGGTGCCTACGCGGGAGAGCGACGAGATCAGATCCAACCGCGAGCAAGGAGATAGAGATTGAGAGGTAGGCGTTGGGAAATCTGGAAGTTGGGGATCACGAGGTCAGATCCATCCACCATCGATGCCATGGACCTCGTCTTCGTCACTCCTTTCCATATCTCTCAATGGGGCGTAGATGACGACAGTTGGGGAGGAGAGGGAGGTGGGAGGGTGGATAGGCTCGGCTACAGCAGGAGCACACGGTGGTGGTCGCCGCCGCTGTGTTCGAGTGGAAGAAGGAGAATAGAGAGGAAGAAAGAAGTTAGGGTATGGGGAAGGCAGCCGGCACCAGTTTAAAGGGAAGGGAGGAACGTGAGCCGTCGATCTGATCGGACGGCAACAAAGAGCCGGGTGCCTGACCGGGCCAATCAAGCCCAATTAGCAATGCGTAGGGGAGACGGTGGGCTGTTCCAAATATAGACAAGGTTGGAAAGTTGCTTTCGCTATTTTTATTTATTTTATATTTGTTTCTTCTCAAAAAAAAAAATTTATTTTATATTTGTTGTCTAAAATGTATCTATGCTCATTAAAGTTATGTGGATGTATAGTACCGCCGTAATCATTTTTAAAAATTTGAGATGTTTGTGGATCCAAACTATGATGTTGTGTGAAGTTTTGTAATTTACTTGAGACCAAGATTACATATTATTGTAATTATTTGTTGATTTAATAAAGAATAAATGTTAAAATCATCTAATCTAGCTTAAAAAATCTAAAACCGGCATGGGCTCCTCCTTTGGGTGTATTATGTTGTCAAGAAAGTTTCAATTAATTTTGAGAAGTGGTGATGCACATCCCCACAAAAAGGATACATGTCTCATACATGACCTTATCACTTAGTGATAGATGTTCATCCCCTGTGTTACCAGTTTCTCCAAATCATTTCAAAATTTGTTGGGATGCTTGTAGATCCAAATAATGATGTTGTGTGAAGTTTTGAAACTTTCAGACCAAGTTTACCTATTACCGTAATTATTTGTTAAATTACTAAATAATAAACGTTGAAATTCTATAAAGTGGCTAGAAAAATCTAAAAACTTTCATAGCCATATGATTTTGGCGTAGAAACATCATATAAAAAATTCAACCGATTTTGACAAAGTATTGTTGTACATCACTCACAAAGCAAAATATAACTCATATAGTCCTATATGACTAAGTGAGAGATGTTCGTGGTTATAAAGGATGGATAGTACTATTTTGTCTAATAATAGATCCTAATCAGTTCCAAAACTCTTATGATGAACTTCATGCCTGCTAGTTTCCCCCTCGAACACATACCGCATTGTTTATGTAAGGCAAGATGATGAGAGTAAATATAGCATTCTTCTAGCTTAGTGGTTAAGTTTGGTTGCTCCTAATTGAAAGGTTGTAAGTTCAATTCCTCACTTATGCTTTATTTTTTCTTTTATTCATCTAGATTGATTTTTTTTCCTTGGAGTGGACGGGCGACATCTACACACGTGACTAGATGGGGTGGTGCTCGGGAAAAAAATAGTTTTTGATTTATGAAGGAAAATTAAATTCACGTGTGAGGAAGATTATATATACGTTAAAGTGCATCAATTATATCAAAACTAGCTGTAGCTCAATGGGAGGTGGTTGGTTGTGATGCTTTACGTCTTGGGTTCAAAATTTGAGTAAAGCAATTTTTTGTTGCATTTTTGTAAGATAAATTGATAACTCACTAATACCATATCCAATGATTATAATTTTTTTATCATAAATCCTACACGCCAAAAGGGAGCTACCATACAAATTTCATAATTTTTTGGAACACAAAACTAGTTTAAATGTTTAATTAATTAATTACAAGCAAACTCTAGTTTAACAGTTGCAACAAATAGGTTGTTTTATCTCTCCACTTTGTAGAGATTTTTATTTTGAGTTTTACAAACTTTGATTTTTCATCTAAATCAAACACATCCATATATGTAACATTAATTGAGAAAAAAATCAAGCCTTGTACTCTACCCTTGCCACATTTGCTCGCCACCGCCACACACCAGGGACAATTACGATGACGCAGATCACCCACGGAGAGGCCTCTGCTTTGCCGCCTTGTCCAAGCGATCAGGTCGTCGCCGGGGAATGAGTGATTATGGGTTTAGAACCATCACCTCTGATCATCTGAACTAAATGAGCCACCATCCAATTATCATGTTGAAAGGTTACAAATAAAAAACTTACATCCCTTCAACAAGAAATGTTGATCGGTCCAGTGGTAACACTCCTACATTACAACGTATGGTCATGGGTTCGATGCTTCCGCGGGCAGATTTTTGCCAAAACAAATTAACTCACAAGGCACAACCCCTCGGGCGGGACCCAAAATCATCACGTTCTCTCTTTGCAAAAGAATTTGGAATGGGCCCTCTAGGCAACCCTCAATTTTGCTTTCCACTTTGTAAATAAAAATGCATTTGTGGCAAAAAAAAAAAGCGGGAAGCGACTATGGGCAAAAAAATTGGGAAGCGGAAGCGGGAAGCGGTTGTGGCGCGAAAAAAAAATGTCATCGGGAAAAAGCAGGACAAGTTACCTAATGACGATTACCAAAACCGATCCGTGACCAAGTTGTTTGACCATTAGGTGTCCCAACCGAAGTTGACATAGCAAAACATAATCTATGACGACCTCCTTTAAGTGTTACGTGACCTTATTTTTTAGTATCGCCACTAATATTCAAGCTAAAACTTCGTCACCGCACACTTATGCCTAAAAATAAACATTTCGTCATTGAAGACATATCATATCATACGTGGACGAAAGTGTGCGGCGTCCGCGAGCAAATCGTCACGGATGATCATATTTCTACTAGTGATACCTTATATATTTCTTTCTCCTTCCTAATTTGGATCGTGTAAGAAATATCAACAAGCATTTCTGGCGCCGTTGCCGGGGAAGGGCATTAGTCTAATCCAAAACAGTAGTTTTCTGGCTCTGCTTCCAAACTTTCCCAGTTTGGATGGGCGTAATCAATATTTCAAAAGTGTTTTTCTTAGCTATATGAGTTATCCTAGCTTCATTCCCAACTTTCCTATGTTTGGAAAGGTGCTAGTTACAAACTTTAACCGCTAGTTTGGTGTTGTTTCTAACTTTTCTAGTTTAGAAAGGGTGCTAGCCAAAACTTAAACACAACATACATGGAAATAAGAGAGATCACTTGCATCACATAATGCATTGAGAACCCATTATCACATACTCAAACAAAGTTCAACCTGTTTTCTATTTGTTTTTGATTTTATGCGGGGAATTGTATGAATTGGAACCGCCCGGATAATTTTATTGAAGATCCCGAAAAATTAATCGACCGGCGGAGCGAAACTCGGACAAACACTAGCACTTACATCATCATCATCATCATCTTTCGAGTCATCAAGACCTTTCGATTTGGGCGTTGATCAAGTCGGTGAAGCTTATCACCTGAATTTGAGGCTATGGCAACCAAGACGCCGTGAGTTCTCGGCTCCTACCACGGACAACATTCTCACTAGTCCGAAGGTAGAGGTTGGAGACAATGGCTTTGAGCTTAAGCCAGGGATCATCAACATGGTGCAGTCAAGCCAATTCTGCGGAAAGGCACATGAAGATGCGAGTGCTCATCTCCAACACTTCCTGGAGATTTGTAGTACTTTCACTATGAAGGACGTATCCAGAGACGCCATATTGTTGCGCCTCTTCCCATTTTCACTGTTGGGAAAGGCAAAGCAATGGTTTTGTGCTACAAAGGAGAAGAACACAACATGGGATTTATGTTCCACAGCCTTTCTCGCCATGTTCTTCCCTATAGGCAAGACGAATGCCTTAAGAGGGAAGATATCAAATTTCCAACAATAGCATGATGAATCTGTCCTGGAAGCGTGGGAACGTTTCCAAGAATACATTTTAGAATGTCCACATCATGGGATGGAGATGTGGTTGCTGATGCAGACTTTCTACCACGGGCTTGTTCCTAGTGCTCGTGAGACTATGGATGCTGCAGCAGGAGGTGCTTTCTTATCACTTACACTAACCAATGCTATAGAGCTTGTGGAGAAGATGGCTTCCAACCAAGGTTGGAGTGAAGAGCGTCAACCCCGCAAGAGAGGAATGCACCAGCTGAAAGAGGTAGATATGCTATCTGTCAAAATGGACCTTATCATGAAGAAGCTCGAGGATAGAGATCCTCAACCCAAGGCAGTCATGCAAATCCAAGATTCCCGCATGACATGTGAAGAATGTGGAAACAAAGGCCACCTTTGGCAAAGAATTGCCCGAGAGATTGTGGAGGACATCAACTTCATCAATAACAACAACAACAATTTCCGTCCTCAGCGAGAATCAAGGTTGGAACCAACAGAGGCCCAACTACCCGTAAAAACTACCAAGGTAACAATCAAGATAATAATAACTTTAATACTTATCAACCTTCCTTGAGAGACCTAGTTCTTAACCAAGGCAAAGCTATGGAGAATCTGTCTAGGAAGATAGTTTGCAATGATAAAGCTCTTGAACTCATTAATACTAGAATGGAAAGTTTTTCTTTTGCTATTAAAAACCAACACAGCTTTAATAAGATGATAGAATCTCAGATTTCTCAGCTTGCAACTTCTGTTCCACTAACCACGCCAGGAAAGATTCTGGGGCAGCTGGAAGAATTAGAATCTGCAAATCTTGTCGACATCTTTAATGCGAGGTCACTACTATAGAGAAACCCTCGGGGAGTTCTTTGGTTGGATGACTCGATGCCACCTAAAAAGGAAGATCCGGAAGACCAGTCATTACAATCCAAATAGGACCGCACACCTTTGATAATGCTCTATATGTGACTTCGGCTCAAGCATGAACATAATGCCTAAGGTAATTTATGAAAAGATTAATGGTGAACCACTTTGGTATACAAACATGTGCTTGCAAGCTGGCAGATCAGTCACTATGCTATCCCAAGGGAATGCTTGAAGATGCGTGGGTGGGAATTAGAGTCTCTTACATACCAGCAGACTTCACAGTGGTAGAAACCGGAGGAAACGAAAAATCGGCAATCATGCTTGGGCGACCATTCCTATGCTCAGCTAAAGCTATCATCTACGCTGATAGTGCGAAGATTTGTTTCAACATTAATGGGAGAAAGGAGAAGTTCAACTTCAAGAACAAGGTACATACCTCTCCTACTCATCCACAATGGTCTTACTCATATTTGCTAGAACCAAAGACAGAGACCTACAACAAGAATAGAAGGAGGAATCAGAATAGATACAAGAAGGCACAGCCTACAAAAGTAATGGTGGTTAACAAGGTAAGTTCTGCAAACGATCATCTACTTCCATCTCCTATGCTTCGTAAGCAAGGTGATCCAGGTACTCCTACCATCGCATGTTCTATTAGTTTTCTAATTTTCTATAATACATTCTGCGATGCGAGGTTCGGCATTAACTTAATGGCAAAAGTAACATATGAATTATTATTTGGAAAATTGTCGTTGCAACCAACATTTGTGCAGCTATAGATGGCAGACCAATCATACAGGGAGCCAGAAGGAATTGCTAAAGACGTACCAATTAAGATCATGGACCACTATGTTCTCACTGACTTTGTAGTCATGGACATGGGGAAGGAAGAAGATCCTCCAATAGTGTTAGGGAGACCATTCCTCAACACTACACGCGCCATCATCTACATCCATATAGGAGAGATACATTTCCAGTTTCCTACAGAGAAGGTATGTGTGTTCTTTAATAGTTATAATGATTATATGAGACCCAGAAAGAGCAGGTCAACTCGTCGCCGCCAAAGGAGACAGTGGATAAAAGGTTCAGAAGATAAGGTAAGTAAAGAGGTTAAATCTCTTACACCGAAACATCCATGGAGAAAGAAGAATCAACCACTCTAGAGAAGAGTTCACCCGGCTAAGCAAAAATGGAGGAAGAAGAAGACATCTCTCGGATCATCATCAGGAAGAAACGATAGAATCATCGGTGCCACCGATTATGACAACCGATATACCATGGGAGTAAAGAGCGTAACTATAAAGTCCTGTTGGGAGGACTCTAAACCCCGAATCCTCCTTTGGAAGGTAATTCGGTAAGTTATCCATATTTAAATTTTTCACATTGCATATTTATTCTTTTCATATCATGTTTATCATTTTAGCATCTTATAGCTGCATTTGAAAACGACAAAAATATTTTATGGTTTGTTTTGTGAAAACCTTAAAGCCCCATGCTAATATCCCCGAGGCCTAAACACCTCTAGGCTATTTCTTCGTGGTGGCATAAAAATAAAATAAAATAAAATAAAGATGCATAAGTACTTTATCTTACACAAAAAAATGAAAATCCAAAAATATATTTATCCACGACAACCCAAAGCAATATGGCTAACCCCTAATGCTTAATCAAGTTCCACTAGCTTTGTTGTCTATTTGAATTCAAGAGAGACATGCTAGGCTCCATCCTTGTCGCCAACTACCTCAACTTCTACTTAAACCACATTTCAATTCGGCTTGGGGAATGCACTCCCGTTATCCCGATAAGTATCTATCTATATTATAGTCTATATCTATACTATAAAAGAGCGATGAAAATGAAATTCATTGTCACCTTAAAAACTCCCTACCCACATGAGACTCCATTGGGTGGACTAACAAGAGAAGGAGAACAGGAACATATGGAACATCCAAGTTTCTCTCTCGCGGTGCCGACCCTCCATCTGTTTTCTACGCGCCGTGAAAGCTACCCCGCCGCCGGCACTCTCTCGCCCGCGTACCCACACCCAACGACCTCTTCTTCGCTACCATCTACAACGACGCCGACACGCAAACACACGCGCCCCAAACGGGCGAAAGCATCCCCGATACGGCGCTAGGAGAGATTGGCGCGCACGGCAATTTGCTCAGCCGCCACGGACGGGAAACCACCGAAGACCCGCCCGTCCTCATCGCAACTTCTCGCGCTAAGAATGGAACATCGCCGGCTGCCGGCATCGCCGGCGACGCATCGCTCCGCCGCGCTTAAGGCCATCGCCGCGAGTGCTCCTCCTGAAGCCGACGCACCCTGGCCGCTTCCTTCTCTTTCCTCCTCCACAAAGTTGTTGTTCCTCCCTCTTCGAGTACACGCCACATGCCAAATTCCACGCTGCCTCCATCGAGGCGACAAGCTTCCCTTGCCGGCCACGAAGGTCACGTCTCGCTTAAGAGGTTCCCGTCCCTCAGTGCGCTATCCATCCACTTTCAGTTTTGATCGGTTAATCTCCGCGCAAAGGGCAAATTGTTTGTAGAGTTGATTTTGAATCTCAATGGTGATGACGATTGATCCAACATCTAACTCGATGATCTTGGTGATCTCTCCCGAGACCCTACTCTTGATTTGATCTCCGGCAACACCCTTACGCGACGGCGATCGCAGGGCGCTACCTATCACGGTCTCTCCGGTGACCGCGGCCAGCGGTGCACCGACGGTCGAACCTTGGCGCCGGCCGGAGGCCGCACACTAGGCAGGTCGCGCCCGGCCGCAGCGGCGAGATCCCGTCGTGGAGAAGAAAGTGGAGGAAGCGGTTTCGCTCATCCCCGTATACATGGCATGGATTGATGGAGGAACGGTTCTGCTCATCCCCGTATACAAGGCATGGATTGATTGACTTCCTTTTAAATGCATGTATATGCTACATACGAATCTTGCTTGTTGCATGAATGGAAATTCCATTCTTTCTTTTTATACACTGCCACTTTAATCCTTAATTGGTTGCCATGAGTTAGTTTAACATCTTTCCTATGCGTCTGTCGCCTGAATTCTGTCCGCCGCCTTCAGGCGACACGCGTCGCGCGCGCAAACAACGCGACCTCGGCTGTTGTTGTTGGGTTCGATGGTTTATCGGGTCCAGAACAACGCACCCGCTACCGCCTTACCTTCATTTCTCCGTCTTCCTCGTGTCGTCATTTTCCCCGACTTCCTCGTGTTGCTCTCCCCTGTTGCCCTTGCGATTTCTTCAATCCAGTGCTGAGCTTCGACGCGGCGGTGGCGGTCATCGATCCGGCAGCGTCGGAGGTCGATCCGGTGGCGGCAGCGCTTGAATCGGCGGCGGCAAGCCGGCAACGCTTGAATCGACGGCGAATCGGCAAGGGTTCCAAATGCGCGCGCCCAAGGCGATTCCTCTGGGGAACTCGTGCTCCCCTCGGAGATTTGCTCCCTTAGGTGTCGCGGTGAGTCCACCTTCGAAGGGTCCCGCCGTGGAAGGCGCCGGATCTGTTGCCTTTGTCCGCCTTCGCGTCTACTCTGGCGCCAGATGCTGTAAGTTAACTTGTTTATCCTCCCTTTTGTTTGTACTTGCAGATCCGGTGTTTAAGCAAGGAGAGGTTCTCCTGACTTCACCTCGGTTCGCTGTTGGAGCCGATAATGCTGCCGCGCCCTCCCTCGCTCCTGCTCCCATGGAGTTGGCGGCGATTGGATCGCAGTCCCGCTCTCCTTCCCTCCAGCCTCTGGTGCATGTCTCGCCTCCCTCCCTTGCTTAATTCCTTCCCCTGTGGGTAGCGCTGGTGCGGAACAATCTGTCGTCGCGGCGTGATGGTTTTGTGAATTGTGATTCGTGGTGGGGATGGAATGGATGCGAGGCTCCTCGTCGGTTTATGCTTCTCTGTCCCTCCCGTGGGTAGGTGGGGAGTGGATGCAGCAGCTGGGTAGGGCGTTTGTGGGGAGCGTTAATTTTTTTCAATTTCTATGAGACCCACGTCCTGGGTCTCCAATTCATGGCTGCCTGAGTGTCTGTTATTCGGCCTGTTGGTGGATGTCTGTGACTGTGGCTTGCGTGCGTGAATTATCACGATGTATCAGCGCTCCACTGGTTTTCGATCGAGTCTTGACAAAAACATGTGCAACGTGTTGTCTCTGGATAGAATAGAAGAGGATGCAATGCAAGCAAGCTGGCGTACCTGCAGCTGATGGAGGCCGTGATGGTGTAGGCGATGCGTGGCGAACAGGGCCGTGTGCTGCAGCAGTATGCACACCCACGAGCTGCTGCTACCTGCCAGGGGGCATTAGTTCCATTGTTAGGATAATTAATTAGTTAGAAAATCGCAGAGGATGTACTACTGTATTGATGAACAACGTGTTGTGCATGTTCAATTTTTTCAGTCTGAATGTGCAAGTTCATTAGACATGCATCTCATTCAGGTTGAGTGCAGGCATTTTTTTTTCTCTATCCAGGGTGCAGTTTTGATTTGTGTAAAATAATGAAAGTTATTTTTGTTCACTTATTTTGCTGATTTAATGGGAGAATGGGCTATATCTCCTTGTTTGCTTACATCCATTGTACCAGTGCTGAAAATTTCCTTGTAGATCATGGGGTTTTCTGTGCCCCGTTCATACACCTAATGGAGAGCCTTGTGGTTTACTGAATCATATGCAGATATGCCTTCTACATGTTGTAACATATTCTCATCTTGTCATTTCTCTTGAATTTAAATCTGCACAACACTGGTTAAAGAAAAGATATCACCATGCTTTAGAGAGAAGAACCAGCAGCTTTAGTCTTTCACATACTCTGCATTCATGTTACCCTGAAATTGGCGCTAGCATGCCTGTAGTAACCCTGAGTGACATATATCATTATAATTCTATAAGGCTGTGACCAATTTTTTTTTTTTTCCTTTCCATTCCCTAGGTCAAGATCTGAGCCATTTTCAGATGCTGAAATCAAGGTGTGCTTTCTACCTGTTCATTTTGTGTTTACTCAATAATTTTCTATTGAGAGTGAAATGTGCTTTGTTGAATTCTGTACAACCTACAATCCAGTTTTATGTTGAACAGTTCAGAACATAGTAGCGAACTAAAATTTACACATTTCAATTTCTTTACAGAACTTCTGTAAGGTACTCTGTACAATCCTGAAATTGTAACTATGAGCTATAGGAGGGAGGGGTCATGTTCTACTAAATATATTGTGTCAAAAAATTGACATTGGCCTATAAGTATCCTCTGATGTGCTAGTAGAATAAACATGTACTTTGTACTTTTTTTGTAGTCTGTATTAAGGGTAGATAAGTTATGTAAGCAAGGTAGGGCTGTATTAAGAGTAGATAAGTCATGTAAGCAAGGTAGGGCAAGACATTCTCCAGTTCAAGTTTGCAATCATTCCCTGTTGTGCCTAAGTCTTCAAATTTCCGTGTTCATTAGTCATGCCGTATGGCCAAAGCTTTCAGGCAATTATCTGTCTTGCTTACTTGCTTATCATTACATTACAGAACACTTTCAGGAGAAAAGCAATGGAGTATCATCCAGACCAAAGGGTAAATACACTATACTTGTGTCTCCTCACTCCCTTATGTAAGGCTAATACGCCCATTGGTTTCATGCAAGATTGTTCTAACTGGAGCTAAGGTTAGCAACCATTTCCTATGCCTTGGTCTGTCCTGAATGTATTAGGGTACACCTGAGCTATTATTTTCTTTTTGTGAGTGCATCAGAGTATATGTCTAGGTGAGAGATGAGATGTGCTGCCTTCAAAAATATTTATCCTCATGAGTATTCATAGTGAATGTGAGATAGTGTCAATCTTAGGTTGTTTACTTTATCAAAGGCATATATTGCAATCGCCAATAATGTAAATTGCAAGTAACGAGCATTGCAATTTTAGTTATGAGCATGTGCAATATGTGGAATTTTAATGGACATGACATCTGTGCAAATTTCATGCTTGTCTGAAATTTATAGCTCAAGGTTCATGCTTGTATCTGCTTATGATCTCTAAAAACTTTGCCACTATGTTCTGTTCTGTAGTCTAGAATGTCTTGATTCCTGAAAACATTTCCAATCAGATTTGTATTTGTCTTAGTAGTATTGATGGTTTTGCCTAGGAGAATTTTCTTTGATGGTCTGCTACAAACAAGCATCCCTGATTTGTGGTTGTTCTTGTTGCTTGCAGCAAGTGGATCTACCCACATTACCTGACCCTCCTGCTGAGCGTCAAGGCTTGTGGTGTGCTCCTGCTGTAAGATCCACACACCATCCGACACCAATACTCATGGTGGTGCAGGCAAGATCCTCCAATTTCTTGATTGTCATGCAAGCGAATGCCTCCCACCACTGGTATGCATAATTCTCATGTTTTAAAATAATTCATGTGGTACATCAATGGAAAATTCTTAGATTATTTTCATGCTAATAATCAGGGTGTCGATGCTGACCCCAACCCAAGAGCTCATCACAAATGGCCTACATGGATCTGAATGGAGGTTCAAGCACATCTATAGGGGTATGTACAGTACAGTCTCCACTAAATTGTCTTCTAATTAATTTGGTTACAGAACAAGGGAAAATTTTCTGGTGCTTAATTCTGCATTTCTTGGTTCCCTAGGCCAACCCGTCGGCACCTTCTGACTACTGGATGGAGAACATTTTGTCACATCAAAGAAGCTGATTGCTGGTGGCGCATTTGTCTACCTGAGGTAGATCTCGACTGAACTTAAGCGAGCGACTTGTGCATCCAAAAAAAGAGAACCTTGCACACATGGCCATATATCAAGTATATGTACAACTTACATGATACCATACTTTTTTTGTAGGTGTGAAACAGGAGAGCAGCGTGTAGGAGTGAGGCGCCTTGTGCAGAAGCAAAGCACAATGCTAGCATCTGTTATATCAAAGGCAAAACATGCATCTTGGGGTCCTTGCAAGTGCATCCATGCTATTAAGAGTAATTCAATTTTTCCTAGTGTATTATAGACCAAGGGTTTCTTATATGTTTCTCCTTTAATTTGTTATCATGTGTTGTCGATTTCCTGTCCTCTCATGCTACATGATCAGTCCATCTCTTTTTAATCCTGTAGGTTTTCTAGAACTGTTGTCGATAAAACAGATCTTTTTTGCCACAGTTTTAGTTGCAGTGCTCTGCTCGTATTAATCTGTTCTATTCACGAAAAAAATAAACATTTAGTTACTTAATAATTGCAATCAGCAATGCTGTAGATTGCAAGTATTGAGCACTGCAATTTTAGTGGTTAGGATATGCAATATATCCCTTTTTACTTTTGGGGGTTGACTATTAGTAAGGAAATCATTCTTCCACTAGAAACCTTCCAACTTTGTTGACCTGGGTGGTGTGTAGTATTGTAGTGGGCTGCACATGGTGTATTTATTAGGGACTAGCCTAAGGATTGTTTCCCAAGTTCACTGAAAAAAATATATATCTATGACTGATAAGCCAATCCATCGTGGAGATTGTGCATATGTATTTAGGAATCTGTTTATAGCCAATCCTTTGATTCCCAAATATGTTTGTCAAATTGACTAGTACAAGAGTTGTATACTGACATTCAACTGTATTGCAGGTTGGTCTTGTTCAATCAAGCTGCCTTCTCCAATTGTTACATCGTCCTGTTCATTTAAAGACAAAGTAAGTGATGTCAAGTTTCAGTAATGGCAAGTAGGAATAGTTGGAATTGCAACTATGTTAGACTGCAATTGTCTAATTCTCAATATGCAATAATTATCTAGGGTTCCTAAATTGCAAAGTAAGTGATGTCTTTCTATAGACATAAATTGTTAATTGTGATCTGTGCTAGGGCGGACCATGACTCTGTGTTCTGTGGCTTGTAATCTGTGATCTGTGCCAGTGAACACCATAATTTTTGTCTTTGTCTATCCATAGAAAATTTTTGTTAATTATGATCTGTACAGGGGCAGACCAAGACTCTGTGTTCTGTGACTTGTAATCTGTGCTAGTAAGCATTATGATTTTCCACCTCTCCTCCTCCTCTAGGGTTCGACGAGCATCTCTTCCTCCTCTGTTATTTGTCCTTCCTATAGAAAGCTCTGTCCCTTGTTAATCTGTAATCTGTGCGGGGTAGACCAATAGCTCTGTTATTTGTCCTTCCTATAGAAAGCTCTGTCTACTCTGTGGTGGTGGGCGAAGGGCGCTTAGGGTTTGCCGGAGCTCGGCGAGCTAGGGCACCTTAGCGCCCGCAGGGGTGGTGGGTGGTGACGGGGAGTGAGGGTCGAGTCGATGGCATATATAGGTAGAAATCTGTCTATTGTCCTTCCATAGTAAAAATTTGTCACTTGTCCTCTGTGATTGTGCATATATAGTTAGAAATCTGTCTATTGTTATGATTGGTGAGAAGTTAATCTTATAAGGGATGCTTGGAACTAAGTAATAATTGTTATTCTGTAGGTTGAGTTGGAGGACCCTGTGGAAAACATTGGAGCTAAATTGGTCAGGCAAGCTGCAGCTAAGACAAATGATCTTGCTGGAGATGGGACAACAACCTCTGTGGTCCTTGCCCAGGGGTTGATTGCTGAGGGTGTTAAGGTGTGCCACTAGCGAAGATTGTTGCTACCTGAATATTTGAATGATGAATTATTGTTTCCAAAGCTAAATACTCTCTTGTCCAGGTTGTGGCAGCTGGTGCTAATCCTGTCCAGGTTGTCCAGGTTCAAATTCTCCTTCCTGATCACCTTTGAGATGCCTAGGTTTGGGTTGTGTTGAGTGTTAACCAATCTCCTACTGCTGACATGTAGCAATGCTTGTCACTTTCGATTGCTAGGCATGTGTGTGGATCGTTGTCTTCTGCTGCGATGTGTGTAATAACTCAGCGATTGCATGTGTTTCTCCTGCCGCTTTCAATTCCACTTAGGGATCTTGTAGTCTGGGTGAAACAATCTTGGTCCATTCTGGGTGTGTGTCCATTCTTTATGCTGTAGTTGAGTTTGCTCTCTGTCTTTTTGAGGCATTGTGGTTTTGTCTGTGGTAGGTCCATGAGTATAATTTATTTATTTTGGGGTGGGTGTGGTAGTATGTGTGGCTGTTGGGGTGGGCTCACGGGTGCATGTTTTGAATGGTTGTATGTTATTAGTGTGTGGTAGTGTGTGTGTCCATTCACTATCACAATTTTTAGATATCTTCTATATAACTCAAACCATGCTTCCTCTGGTCCCCTGACCAATGAATAGAACCTATTAGTTGTTCTTGTCCATAGTAGTCGCAGTGCTCTGTTCCTATTAATCTAATTTATTCATGAAAAAACAAATAAAACATTCAGTTACTTAATAATTGCAATCAGTAATGCTGTAAATTGCAAGTATTGAGCACTGCAATTTTAGTGTTGAGGATATGCAATATGTCCCTTTTTATTTTCAGATGATAACTATTAGTAAGGAAATCATTCTTCTTCAAACTTTGTTGACCTGGGTTGTGTGTAGTGGGTTGTCCTGTGATTTGTAGATTGTCAAATTTGTTGAGCATTGTTTTGCAGCACTTGGTGTAGCTTACCAGGTTTGTGAATTGTGATCCTTGACATGCACTATTGCTGCACTCTTACTACAAGGTGTGTTGTACAAGTTGTGTCGGGAGTAAACACTCAATAACCTTGTGCCTACCTCGCCTCAGGAAGACATTAGTGTGCTCTGTGATTGTGTTGTTTAGGGGAATAAATGTTGTAATTTGTCCTTCCATAGAAGAAAATTGTCTCCTGTAAATCTGTGTATTAGATATGCCTGAACTGATATCCCCTTGTTTGCTTGTCTAAATATAAAGGTACAATAACTTGCATCTCAAGGACAGATGAATATTATCATTAGTCTGATGCTTCTTAGTTCTTGGTCTTATATGGAGTCTGATCCTGTAGGGGCTGCTGGCTGCAAATGCTGGAGCTGCACCAATGGCATTAGTTACTTTAGTATTGCTATTGTCTGCTTTGCTTCCCTTTCTCATACTAAAATGCCTCGTTACTTGTGGAGTTGTTTGCAGATCACATAAATAATGGTTAAGGTTGTTCCTGTGCTTGGTAGCAGTGAGGGTGTCAAGAGCACCATCTTCTTCACCCAAGAGTGAGATGGCAACAGGAGACCAAGGCCAAGAGAAAATGAGCAAAGGAGAGGCGGTGGCCATGTTAACACATGAAGAGAATTTTGTTTTGTCAAGAGCTTGACTATTCGATTGCTTGCTGATGTGTGGTAGAGAGCAGTTGGACTATATAATTTAGCTCACGGGATATTTTTTTTTTTGATTCTTGCATGATTTGTAGAAGTGCTGGGTTAGCAACACTGATATGTTGCTTTTAGGCGTTGCAAACAAGAAGATCATGACATTGCAGCCAACCAATTGTAGAGATTGTGGTGGTCCTCTAAACGTACAACCAAAACAAAGAAGTCAAACAAGGCTATCAGTCTTTATGCCAAGTCTGTCATGTGCAAGGACAAGATGGGCAAGTCGGTGAGGAACTAGGTATAGAGAAACTTTATCCCCTGCTCAATGCTTTATGTGGGTTGGGACCTCTGATGTAGTTCCAGATGAAGCTGATTTGACTATCGGATGCAATGTTTTTCAGAAAATTTAGGTAGCATTCCTGTATTTTTTGGCATGTGTTTCTGGATCCAGATTCAATCGCCATGTGTTTCTTTGTTGCTACAGGTGTGCAATGACATAGTTGTAATTTTTATGTATGCTTGTATATCTGTTCATTGGATCCATAGTGTTATTTTTGGACCGAATGACCACAACTTGAGATAACGGGTATTGGATCATGTGCCCGTTACTGTTTGGCGGGCCTGGTAGTTGCCTTGGTTGGGTTTGCGGGTTTATTCGCGGACCCGATAGCAGTGGCTGTTACAGAACAAGACAACAGACAAATCTGGCCCTTGGATTCAGATCCGATGGCTGTCCCAGTCGCCTGAGATTCCACCTTTTTCTCAGGCGACTGAGATATAGCAAACCCCTTAGTTTAATCCTTAATTGGTTGCCATGAGTTAGTTTCTAAGTGCGCGTACTAGATTAGATTGCTTTTGACAGTTTCTGTGAGTTAATTGTTATGGTTACTAGATCATCAGGGTACAAGGTAATCGGCAATTCTTGTACTAATTCATGCATAAATCAATTGGTGTACAGATCCTTGCAGCGGCGCTGATGATAGACCTTGTCGCTCATCTCTCCTTGTGAAGCGGCAGTGAAACGGCACCAGCAACCACTGCCAGACGACGTCCAACGGACGGCCGACCGGTCGCACACGTGACCTGTCGGTCCATCGCAGTTCATCGCTTGTCGCGAACTCTCCGGCGCGCGCCCGGTCTGCCAACGTTGGGAACAGCAGCGCCATACACGGCAACGATGAGGTCCTAGCGGTGGAGGCGAACTCCGGCGAATGCACCGTTGACGAACCGGCCTGCAGGGGATCGGGGACGATGTCGCGTTGGCGAATAGGGACGTTTGCAGCTAACTGGTGCGTGCTCGCCGTCGGGTTTCCTTTCATTGTCTTTCACACGTGGTTATTGTTACGATTAAAGAAGAACAGTACAAGCTAACAGAACATGTGCAATCGTGTACTAATCCATGCAGGATCTTGTGAAATTCGAGGGAACAAATAGATCTAAATAATGTAACATTAATATTATTACACTGATAGCTTTATTTTCTGCCTGTGAAAAATATGGTTGCATTTGTTACTCTAACCAAAATTTCTTCAATTTTAGTGATTTATGATCAATTGTGCGACAGCGAAGGGCCAGGTCAACGTGCTTCTTAACCTCGCTGTGTGACGAAGGTATGCAACCAAAATCCTGTTTTGTAGTTCAAATAATCTTGTGATGGATGTCAATTGTTTTTTTTTTCGTCGTTGACCCTACCATTAGGCGTGGGTTATGAATTTCGTGAATCAGTTAGCAGAACAAATTTGAACATTGGGCCTACCAAATGCAACTTTGCTTTGATCGAGCACTGTCACCTATGGAATTTTGGTGGTTTTAGCTGAATACTCGGTGTTTAAATTTTCTAGACGTTTATAGTTTCCTCTTGCCTCGGATATTAGTTGTTTTTTTCACCCTACTTGCTGACCATTGGTATCCCTAAAAACATCTAGACACAAATACAGTAGACTTTTTGTTTTCGTGTTTACTTCTATAACTAACTCACTTTAGTGATTTTGATATATTGTTTCATCAAGTACAGATGCTTGTTAAATCAAAGAATAATTCTAAATGGACTGAATTTTTCAGGGTTCAGGAATCAGGACCATGCTGATGAGAAAGTAACATCAACTCATATTTTGTTAGCAGCTCTTGTCAATCTTGGCTCTGATAAAAACTTGAAAGTAAAATATGCCAATGTATATCCATTTGGAGCTCTCCACATCATAAAGCTGGGAACTGACGTTGTTTGGCATTACAGGCTAGCAAGGTGATGTCATTGGATTAAATAGTTATTTCTGAATGGTTACCATTTGGTCTTATCTGAACTGTATGTGTAGTTCAGTTAAGATGACATGTATGACTCGAAATGTGCTATGCTAAGTTTTTTGATTTCCTTGCAGCAGCAAATCTATCAAAATTATTTGGAGTTTGTAATTCCTATTTGGAGTGTTCTAATTTCCTTAGTAGCCAATAATGTAGAATGGATTATTCTTGTGTTATGTGTGTTGCCCTACATTTTTTCGTGATTGAAGGCTTCTTTTGGAAGGTGATCCTACAGTTACAGTTGGTTGTCATATTTCAAAGATTATTCCAGCCCAATTGGTATGTACTCTTTTTTTCATGCTTCTTTTATATTAGATTTACAGTCAAAAACCATATTATTCTTTCGTCATTTTTCTGTTTTTAATTTAAAATGCCTACTTGTGGTTGTCAAATCTAACACAAGGTCAACATCTGAAAAAAAAAGTTTAGCCATAAATTTGATGGTAGAAACGATAATTATGAAACTATTGTAATAGGATGTCACCTGTCCTAGGCTTTCTATCTATAAACACGTGCGTGGCGCACGTGCATTGCCACTAGTATTAATAATATTAGTTAAATATTTAGTTTGCTATAGAGTTTGTTAAGAGTCTAGTTTTATAAAGTCTAGTTGTTTAAAGAGTCTTTTGTTTAGAGTGTGAATAAAATAATCAAGAGAGAAGTATACACCAGTTTGCTTGCTCAACTAAAATGAAACCCCCAAAATCTGCCAACATGGAGATGATGAATAGTTGCTCATTTGTAATACTTTTCTTGTACCTAGCTTTCAAGCTTAATTTCTCTTGAGCTCCATTTGCAAAATTACTTTGATTTGAAATTTACTCTAAACACAGAAACCTATGGGTTGCAAATGCTTGCTCTAAAGTCTAGGTAATTGACGGATATGATATAAGATAGTCGAGCTACTATTTGATCTTACTCCTAGTGACACTAGATTTACGGAGATTTACTTTTGAAAATTTAAAATGCACATGATAAGTTCCTGTGTGACAAGAGTGTTTGAACCACCTACCATAGCCATATATACATATTCCTAGATTAGAAAAAACCTTTAAGGTATATATAGGTTGCTTGCTTTACATTGAGTTTGTTCTAACTCATGTCGACCCTTAGAAACTTGTCATCTTTGATCATGTACACTCCACTCCACCTCATTCCACCTCACTACACTCCATTTCACTTTCGACTCCATTCACTTATATGCTATTTCCACCTTGGAAGTACGCATCCACCACATATACATACCACTATCCATTTCACTCTAGCCACCAAAAATGTTCTACTCCTATTGGGAGAGAGCGACCAAAAATATTCCCTATACCCATTCACTCATTCATTTCTAGCTAACATCTTACGTGAAGCTCCATTACTTTTGTTTATCTCTCAAAAGTTATTCTGAGAAGAGATTTGGGTTGTAGATTAAAAAAGGAGATGAAAAATGGACAAGTGTGTCATTTGTAAACAATGGGTACTTAGATGCTTTAAGCTTCTCCATAAAAAGAAAGAAAAGATACGACCCAAGTTCTCATAAAGTTTTTGATTCAAAAGAGAGATGATCCCTCAAGGACCAAAAGTAAGATTTTCCCTCATTCATTCCATACACCTTACTACATTTCTTACTATATTCCCTACCATCTATATTCTATCCACCATACACATGCACCACTTGATCGGTGTGACTCGTGACTTTGGATCCATTGTTTGAATTTACAATATATGCTTAGTAAGTAAATATAGTTTCTCCCACCTATGAGCTCGGATATAAGCCTTAGATATAGGATGAGAGAGAAGAAGGCATAGTGTGCTACTTGCCTTAGCCAAAAAAAATACTACATATTATGAGAGAATGACAACACAACCTTATTGCCGTAGAGAGGATCCACAAATACCACAAATGAGAGACAAGAGAGAGTCATACTAGGAACTTTGAGTTTTATTTGAAAATCAAAGCAAAAACTCGGAAGGACAGTTGAACAAAAGAGTTTGAGATACGATTGCTTTCGACTTGATTGTTCTATCTTTCAATTGCCCAAGATTGAAGAAAAGGTTATATGCCCCAAAAGTAAAAGGTAATATGGGTAAGTTGAAGGTTTAAAAAGTTTATTCTTATCGTCAGAGAAATTTTGTTTGAAAGCATGTATACTCTTAAGGTGTGAAAGCGTTGCGGCAACTCGATCCAAGTAATTTAATATAATATCATGTGTCTTGCTAGGGACTAGCAAAGAGGTAAGCTTTGGGGAGCTTGTTGATTTTGTTATAGCATAATATTATTAGTCAATTAAATATGAAATAAGGGCTTAAGATGAATATCAACATAAGTCTAGGGGTCTAACTAACATATTTCCACAAGTTTTGGTATTTCATGACTTTTGCGAGGGGACTAACAGAAAAGCAGAGAAGAACGGTGAGAAACCAGAAGAGTTTACATCCCATACGATGACAAGACTTAACCATGAAGTAACTCAACCCAAAATGTGGACTAAAACACTCTAGAAGGTACCAAAAGATACCGGGACAAGGGAGATCTCGAGAGGATCTCCACCCCCTGGCGCCGCCCGGAGGCCTTTAGGCCGCCCGCCAGGGGGGTCGATCTGTTAGCCTCGGCTTTCTATGTCGGTTTACCACCGACCTTGAGGTTGTATCTACACCATTCTTTGGAGGTCGGTTTGATCCAAGGGTCCCTGTTCATCGCCAAGTGCTATATAAGAAGACCTCTGGCCCTAGGGTTAAACCCTAATTCATTATCAATTCATTCCGAGTTCATCTCAACTCACAACAAGTCCAACCAAGTCTAGACCTATGCCCTAGTTCATCATATTAGAAGTAGTTAGCTATCCGGCTAGTTCTAGAGGAAGTCAAGTTCATCTTGGATTCACGATAGTCAAGAAGTAGCGGGAGCGTGATTCTCGTGGATTCTCTCTTGTATTCGATCTATAAGTATTATTATCGAAATACAATTGATATGACTTTGATCTTTATAATGATTATATTCTTATTGATATGTATCTATGCATACTATAGTTATATGTTTAGTTTAGTGAGTTTGTCTTATATCTTATGCATGGAATTGTATAGCATCAACGTAGATGATCACTATGTGGGTGATAAGCAATGTGTGAACGTGGTGTTTATACAACGTTTATCTGCAATTGCACCCTACATTCCGGGACGTGTGGTAGATCGCGGGAGTGACAGTCCTGTTGAGTTCTTTGGAGTCCACCCTCCGAATGATAGGCCAAGTTGAGCCATAATTACGGTGATGATCAAGTTTAGTCCTTGATTGTCATTGGTAATGCTTACCATGTGTAGATGTATTGCAACCTTACCATGATACCTAGATGTATTGCACTAATTATAGTATTCATTGACATATGATTAGGAGTATCTTAGGAATATTCTTTTTATTCTTTCTATAACATGCTAATAGCTCGTATGATACTAGTGGCATATGATGATCTTAGACTTGGGTAATTATCATTTATTCAATTCTCTTTATCTTGTGACTTATCCTGTTATGAGTAATGTTAGATGCATATGGCTACTCGCATTATACAACTGCAAGTGGATCTCAAGTAAATCACAATCTAAATCATTAGACACCTATCTCTCTACTTTCCATAGACTCCCCTTCCCTGTGGTAAAATATAAATACGATACCTGGATTACTCCCGGTGAAGTGCTACGAAGGTATTTCTATCTGTGCGCTTGCAGATATCATGTTCATTCTTTATCAAGGCCTATCAAGAATACCATACCCGCATTTCTTAAAGCATTATTGCTAGGGTGATAGACTAGTGTGTAGGTAATGCCTAGAAATGAGTGGTATACCTTGAGTACATATCCTTAGTGAGATTAACTCCACTATGGGTAATGATGCTAAGATTACACCCCCACAACTAACACCGCCTAACTTCACCTTTGTTGGATCGTGAGATTAATTCCACATCCAAGCTAACATGATTAGATAGAAACCTTATATATTTCTTTCTCCTTCCTAATTTGGATCGTGTAAGAAATATCAACACCTGGCATCAACTATGATGAAACCTTTAGTCATGTGGTCAAGACAGCAACTGTTTAGGTTTTCCTTACTCTGGCACTCTCTCATTCAGCTCGATGTGAAGAATGCGTTCCTCCATGGCACCTTGAATGAGATCGTCTACTGTGCACAACCGACTGGTTTTGCTGACTCCTCCAGATCTGACTTTGTCTGCCTCCTGAACAAGTCCCTGTATGGATTGAAGCAAGCTCCCCGCGCCTGGCATCATCAGTTTGCCTCTCACCTTACCTCTATTGGTTTGTTGAGACGAAGTCTGATACATCAGCTTTCATCTATCGTCATGGCACCGATATGGCTATCCTGCTTCTCTATGTTGATGACATCGTTCTGACAAACTCTTCTATGAGTCTTCTTCAGCGGATTATTGCAGCTCTCCGCCGGGAATTCTCTATGACGGATATGGGACCCCTTCATCATTTTCTTGGAGTCCGCGTTCAGTGCCAACATGACAGTCTATTCCTCTCACAGTGTCAGTATATGCTAGATATTCTGGACCGTGCTAGTATGCTCAACTGTAAGCCTTATAGTACTCCTATGGATACTCATGCCAAGCTGTCTATCGATGGTGTCACCGTGGCCGACCCCACTTCCTACCGCAGCATTGCTGGCGCCTTACAGTACTTCACCTTCACTCGTCCGGACATCGCCTACGCTGTTCAGCAGGTTTGCTTATATATGCATGATCCTCGGGAACCTCATCTTTGTGCTATGAAGTGGATTCTTCGCTATCTTCAGGGTACTTTGGACCTCAGTCTCCACTTTCATCAGACCACACCGGCTGATCTTATTGTCTACACGGATGTTGATTGGGCGGGATGTCCTGACATGCACAAGTCCACCTCTGGCTATGCCGTGTTCCTTGGGGACAATCTCATCTCCTGGTCATCCAAGCGTCAGCCCACTGTTCCCAAGTCCAGTGCAGAGGCGGATAGAGGGATGTGAAGGGTGTTGCCGAAGCCTGCTGGTTGCGCGAACTTCTGCAAGAGTTCCTCCATCCTCTTCGCCACGCCACCGTGGTCTATTGTGATAATGTCAGTGCAGTCTACCTCTCCAGTAACCTAGTTCAGCATCGGCCGAACAAAGCATGTCGAGATTGATCTACACTTCGTCGAGAGTGAGTCGCCCATGGTGAGGTTCGCGTCTTGCATATTCCCACTACGTCCTAATGCGCCGGCGTCTTCACCAAAGGTTTGCCGACGTCCATGTTCACGGAGTTTAGGTCCAGTCTTAATGTTTGTGGTGCTCCCAGTTAAGACTGTGGGGGAATGTTAGACCGAGCACTGTGTGTTTGCATGTGTAAGACTAGGCACTGTGTGGTTGCATGTGTGTGTTGCGTGTGTGGCTACATGTGTGCTGAGGTTGTATACATATGTACCTGATCAATTGAAGAAAGTATCAAGCATTCCTATATTCCACTCTTTCAGGAGAGAGCACCGACCGCTCCCCATAGGCCGCGGCATCAGCCGGCCATGGCATGGTTCGCGGCTTCGTGCTCTCCTCCTTGGACATGGGCACGAGCAACGTCCATGCATGAGCGCACGAGCGAGCATGACGGAGGCGCGGCTCAACATGCTCTCCTCCTTGAGGACGGCGTGCAGGACACGAAGATCCCCTTCTCCATGGAGTTGAAGGCGGCTCCACGCTGAGGGAGAGGGAGAGCACGTCAACGTCGTCCGTCACCGCGCCCTCCATGGCCTTGCGGAAGTCGGAGCTCAAGCCCTATGTTGTGCCGGGGCGGCGTAGTCGGCGGTGTCTCGTCAAATCCCGGCGAGGAGAGGCCGGGCTCACGTCACTTTCGGCGTCGTTAGATCCGGCGAGAAGAGGTCGCCATCCCGGCCGATGGAGGGCTGCGCCGCAGCGTGCCTTGGTCCGCGGTCGAGGCGGCGGCGGTGCGGAAGGTGAAGAGACGAGGTGAGGAGATGCTGGCCACGGGTGGGCCTAGCTAGGCCCCAAAAAAATGACCATGGGTCCGTTTTTCCTGGCCTGGCTAAGAGGTGGTCGGTGGCCCGACTGGCCTGGCTAACGGGCTGGCCAAGGGCAACCAAAAGCCCAAATTTGGCCCCCCAGAGGCCATGGCCAGCCCAAGCCGGACAACCAAACACACCCATAGTACCTCTTCAAACCAAACATTTGGAACTGCTAACCCAGAACATCCAAGACTTGTATATCTAGCAATGAATTGCAAAGGAATTCCATCAGTATGTGGATCACTTATCGCAGCAAATGCAGTTGCTGACGTGTTGAGAAACAACCTGGATGCTCAAATCTGGCGTTCGATATAGAACAGGGCCAGAAAAGTGTTTCAGAAGAACATGTTAGCATATGGGGAGAACCTAAAGTTACTTATCGATCAAGGCCGTGAGGTAGACATGACCGACATATTTTCGAGTCCTATTAATTCCCTTCGCATCATACTTTATCCTAGTAGCAGTAGCACGACAATATGCTCCCGCCAAAGAACTACCAACAGTGGCACTTGGAGAACTACTGTTAGATCCTTCTATTAGGCCAAAAGGAGAGTTTAATATATTGACATGGCAGTTACTTCAGTTATTCAATTGGCTCGAAATTGCATGGAACATATGCTTGAAGGACATAATTTATCAGGGAGCAAGCGCCAAGCAGTGGCTTTCTGATAACATGAACCCTGTACAATGTATTTTTAAAAAAAAAAAAAAGGTTATCCAATGTAATTATGATCTTCAGATGTAATATGTAATATTTTCATATGTGTGCAGTGATTCTGATAACATGAACTCTATCCAATGTAATTATAAACTTCAGGTGTACTATTTTCATGTGTGCAGTTTGTGCAACAGTGATTATTGCAGAATACTGGTGAAAAAGTGATGATACTAACCCCTCCACAACCTCTTCAAATAAACCATCCGGTCCGGACGCTTTATTATGTTCCATTTGGAAAACCGCCTCCCTGACCTCGGCTTCTGTAAATTCAGCCACGAGCACATCATTTTCCTCCTGTGACACTTGAGGAATATCATGGGTTAAATTTTCCATGAGAGAGATATGAGTTTCCTCCGGTGCTCCAAAGAGACCCTTATAATATTGGGTGATGTGTATTTTTAGTTGATAATCTCCAACTAGAACGCCCTTGGCTTTCTAATCAAAATTCTAAGATTAGAGATATGATTTGGGTTGGGGTTGCTGCTTTTTGCTGGGCCATCTCGAATACCCGCAATGACATTAGTTTTAATAGAACCAAATATAACTCTATTCTGCAGGTTATCTTCAGGGGAACATATTGACTACGTTTCTGGGCACAGTTACAGCGTGACGATTTCAACAAGGAACTACTATCATCGTTGAGCACCAAAATTGAGATGGTCTCGCTACAACAGGCGAACGGTGGTTGGAAGCACTTATATATAGCGTGCTAGTTCCTTGTTTTGATTTTCGAGCATTTGTCGCTCCTACTTTTTTCTCTCTGAGCAGTTGTCGCTCTTCATCCAAAAACTCTGTAATAATTGGGTTATGTACGTCTACGGACGTAGAGGCCGGATGTTTCATCCGTTATTAAAAAAAAAATGTGCATAAAGTAGTAACTCTATTTCCTCCGGACAGGCGTGCAAAATAAAACTAACCAGCTTTACCCTCTTTGATGTAAAGCCCATGGTAACTATTTACTTGGCCAAACAATAATTGAAACACGACGACCATTTATGCACTTTGCAACAAAATTCAGAGGGTGCAAAAAAAAAAAAAAAAAAAAAAAAAAAAACTCACAGAAAAACGATAAAATGTTTCAGAAAAAGCAAGAAAAGTTCTCGAAAAGTTTTGAGGGATGGATTAATGAAATTTGATCATAAATAAGTCATTTAGAACCGGAGATAAAGGATTTTAAGAAACTTCCAACAAAGGATTAAACTGAGAAATGAGGAATTTGATGGTGGAAAAAGGCACTTGGAAACGGTGCATCACCTTTTTTTCGAATGTCAATTTCCTGGCAGGTTTGGGAACTTGTGGCATCCTGGAGACAATGCCAAAGCTTATGTCCAGAGTCCTGGGAGCTCACTCTGAATCTGGTGGACGGCTTCAGTCAGATGATATTGCAGGAGGAAGGAGAGAACACACAATGGCAGATAATGTTTGGAAGGCTTCAGGGATTCTGGATAAATTTACCAGATACAGGAACCATGCCAAGATCAAATTCAGTCAGGTTCAGAGTTACAAGGAGAAGATATTGATATTCATCATTTTACTTTTCAGCAAACAGCTGTCGATTTGGTGTCAAATACGGCAAATATGCAATATGCTATGAATGAACCCAGTTGGCATACCTCTTTTACCAGGGGTGTGTTTAGATCCCAAAATTTGGTGCAAAATTTTGGAGGAATGTCACATCGAGCACTGTAGCACGCGTTTCGTTTATTAGTGGTAAATATTATCCTACTATGGCGTAACTAGGCTCAAAAGAATCGTCTCGCAATATACATCTAAACTGTGTAATTAATTTATTTTTTTTTACCTACATTTCGTACTTTCGATAAATGTGCGGTATTTTTGATGTGATGGAGAATCTTCTTTTTGCATAGTGAAATTTGGAGAAAGTTGGGGTGCTAAACACACCCCAGGTCATCAGAGAACTGAGTGCTGCAGACAAGGCTTCCTTCCTGGCATCATTGCATAATGCATATCATGCTTGTAGGAATTGGATATTGTAGAGGGCGTACGGCTTCCTGAGACTACTCATACCTACATACTCCCTCCTTTAAACCTGAGGAGTCAAAATCACTGTAGACGAACAATGCTCCACTCTCACAAAATCACTGTAGTTCTTGATGGTCAACAGACCAAAATCCATCGAAGATCCGATCCCTGCCATACGTTTCGACCCGGCCTACACATTATAAGATGTTTTGGCTTTTCTACATACATTGTTTTTACTATATATTTAGACATAGTGTATATCTAAGTGCATAACAAAATCTACATATCTAGAAAAGCCATAAAGTCTTATAATTTGGGGTGGAGTATTTACCAACCCCTTCATGAATAATAGAGGAAAGAAGGTTGAACAATCCATGTCATCTAGTAAAATTTTCTAGTATCATAATTTTTTCTACAAGATCTAAACAGTAAGTAGAGCCATTGCATATTACTTGGCCTAAAGTTTTTATGCATCTAGAATGACTACAATATTTTTTTTAAGAAATGATGATTACAACTCACAACACCAATACTGAATACTGCATATATAGTTCTGTTGGGATTGACACATGCTTATTCTTGAGAATTTCCTTTTCCTATAGTCTACTGTTTGATCAGATAAGCATTTATGGAGCTTAACAGATGTGACTTACCGTTATGTTACCATTAAGCATGAGAATAGATGTATTGCTCTTGACTAATCTGCTGATGTCTACAGAAGCATCACAAAAAAACATATGTATTTTCAGAAAGGGTTTAACTTGAAGTACCAGAAGTGTGAACTTTGTCGAAAGTCGAAACTAAGCTGTTGTAAACTTTTATACCATGTGTTTCAAATTTCTACTGTGTCCACTACTTATCCCATTCATTTTCACCCAAATTTGTAGGATTTAGTTAAGTTTGACGGAAATACCCAATTTACTAGTACAATCCTGTTATGGTCGTGGTTGGACTGAGGGGTTGAGGAAGAAGAGCAACAGCGATGGTTGCACTACAATACCGTGGGTACTGTTCACAGCGGCGGTGGTGGCTAGGGTTGTAGGGGCACAAAAAGGCCAGCCGCAGGGCTGAGACCTCGCCCGTGAAGTAAATCATCGCCCCTACGATCCAACCAATTGGGAGAGAATCAATAGACTCCTTTTCGGGAGTGATTCATCCTTCGAGCGCAGCATACAACTCCCCGTTGTGCTGCGGCTCTTCAAGTGTGCTTCTTCCCCTTCTCCTCCTTACCATGGCAAGTCCTTGTGAAAAATAACTCACATGAGTAGAAAAAAGAGGGGGTTAAGAGACCGTCCTGGCCTCACCCTAGACACTCTAAGATCCTTTTTCAAACTTGCTCTGCTCCCATTTCAAGTCAAGAGATAGATAAATAGCCACATCCCATTACACTGATCGGGGCTCTTTGCCCACGACCGACAAGAGAGAAGGGATTTTCTTCTAATCTCTTGCTTGATTCTAAATTGATACATCTCCTCTCATTATATAGAGAGGTCTTACTTAGCCCCTAAACAAGCGACTAATTAACCCTAATGAGCTAAGGCCCAATGGGCCCTTGAATCCTCTAACAAATCCTCTTCCAACTTCTTCCCTTTGTATTGGTTTGATGACCGTTTCGTGTTCGTTACTATATCTTTAAACAATGATTTATTAGTTATTGATATGTGTAATCTCGTTTTGATTGTTTTTCACAGTTGCACTTGCACATCAAAAGCATTAGATTGCATGAGAACTGAGCGCATTGCAAACAGACATCAGTTGTATGGAACTTCTCCTGATGCACCTTTCATGAGGGTTAACAAAAGATCAATCTTTATTGAATGTGTTGGTGACCGTACCTCAGTTGATTTTTTTTTTTTTTTTTTTTTTTTTTTTTGAAACTTTCAACGGGGGATAAGCTCCCCACCTGATTTTATTGATTATAGCTCTTTACACATCGTTACAAGGGTTTGCATGGAGGCCATGCTGAGAAGATTACAGATTGTTACATATTGGTTGAGGATGCAATCGCCGAGTCTAGGACCTTTAGCCATTCTCGTATCACCTTCTTGCTCTTTTTTGGCATTCTCTCTCGCCAGAGCAGAGCTTCAGTTTTGCAGATTAGAAGCAGTTGTCTGACAGTCGTGTGTTCATCTGTAAAGACGAAGGCATTTCTTTTCTTCCAGATTTGCCAGCAGAACAACATCACCAATGCACTGTATTGGTCTTCTGGGATACCGCTGATCCTTGGTAACTGGGGCCAGCTTGCGCATTGGGGGTTGTCATTGAACCGAGCACTGATTTTTTCCCCAGAAAATAGCAGGAATGACCTCAGTTGATATTTGGAGTGATTAATGGGAACCAACTTGTAACTGCAGGCTGCAGACCCTTGGGCCTCCTTGATGATGATACTGCTCAGAGTGTTGATGAGCATGTGGCCCCAGGATGTATAATTAGAGTAATGCAAAGTCAAGCGTACTTTGTGGCTAACATAGCTTATGGGTTGCAAGTAGCGATTGGGTGAGCTTATGATATGTTGGCAAATGAAGGCATAGTCAACCTTGTCAACTTATGATATGTTGGCAAATGACAAGAAAGGATATAGCAGCACAGAGCGGCTTCGATGGGGCTGTTGTGTGATGAACAGAAATACTTAAAGCAAAGCGCTTGGCCTCTCTCCCCCTTGCTCAATTCTGCCCAAATTGAATTTGCTGTGGTTGCTGAGAATAATTGTTGAAAGGAGAGTGGCTACTGCGTTGTGTGGTGTGTGGGCCTTTTGTAAGTCATAAAATGACAGATGGCAGATGCCATGCAAATGGATCCCAAAGTCTTGCAACGAGATACAGACACAAGAGTCGCTGGACACTCGTGCAAGGAATTCTGGTTATCGTAGCACACAAATCCAGGAGATTGGAAACCACAAGAGATAGGGTGGATGACAAACCTCTGGGTGGACCATTTGAGGCTGAAAAGCATCCCGGTTGTCATGGTTGAAAAGTAGAATGGCTTCCTCTTTGTCCTACAGCCTGAACTAGAAATCAGTTGACAAGTACACTGGAGTCAACTATTGTAAAATCAGATATGTGATTGTGGCCAAAGTTATGGATACCAGAAGTCAACTCAAAGAAGAAATCTCTCCAATCTATACCTATTAATAAAGAGAGAAAATTTCTGCCACTTTTTTTCACCTCTTTTTCTTTCACCTCTCCGTTTCTCTTCCCTATTTGTATCGGTATTTGTACGGACTCTAGGAAACAGCCTCGAGAGTCATGTTAGAGTTAAAGTTGAGACGGAGTTTGAAAACAAGTTGCAGACCGACATGTACAGTAAAGATCAAAACGTCATCTATATACTATATACCAAGTTAAAAGGATGTCGATAGACAATCCGATAGCTAACCTAGCTGTACAATGCAATAAAATATGCAGGGCCACGGTGGGGATATTATTTATGCGTGGATATATATATATGGAACATGCATATATATATATGGAACATGCATAAATCACGATCACATGTGTTATCCATACCTACTAACATAGCAAGAAAATTTCTGGTGCCCAATTTTGGTTCACCCTTCTAAAAGCATCCAACCTTGGTCTAGAAGAAGCAAATCGAGACCCCTCTGACTACGACTCCCGCCCACCAATCCGAGCAGGCAATGCAAGCAAATCAAGACCCCTCCGGCTGGGACTCCCACCCACCAATACAAGTAAATTGAGATCACGAGCACGAGCCGGGAGGGAGATCACACACGACTAATCGAAAGAGAGGTACTGGCCGCGTCACCATCGCTAGGGTCACGGGAGGGACATCACACGACATCGTCATCCACGGCGCAAGCCGCGAGGATGCATATCTTCTTTCCTCACCGATGATGCAGATGATGTTGGTCACCATCGCCTTGGAGACAAGCAGGCGGCCCGCTAGGCGTAGCCGCGCGAGCCCCATCTTGCTGGCCATCCACGAGACATTGAAGGAGGCGGTCTCGTCGGCAATGGACAACATGATCACCTGGCCAGCAGCTCGGCGACCTCACTAGGGCATACACCATGTTGTAGTACATGCCGCCGCCTGTAGATAAAGGTCGTGAGGAGTAGGCTGGTGGCATGCTCGCGTATGTGAAGATGCATGGTGGCCCTCCGCATGTCAAGATCATATCGTACGCCTCCCCATGATGAACTCGAGAATCGATCAATGCATTTGTATTTGTGCATTTGTATTTGTGCGTGCATCACACATACGTATTATTAGCCCTTGAAGTTTAAATGGATGGTACTCATATATTTGCCCATCACCCGTTGCAACGCACGGGCACTTTTCCTAGCACAGGCAAAAAGGAGCTTCTACTGAAGTCTGGACTTTGTTTTGTGCAAGGAGATGCACACTCAGCTGCTCAGATAGACTTTGTTGATGGTTAGCTCAAGTAAGAGACTCAAAATAATTAGATCCTCAAGTAAAGTAATGTGCTCCAATATATTAGTCAGTTCTCCTATCATCTCAGGCCAAAGCGATGCCCCAAGACTGCAACTTCTTACACATGTTTTTCCCCTTTGCTATGCTCTTCTCTCGAATCAGTTTGGTATCCTTCCCTCGCAAGCTGCAAGCACAATAGTCGTCCCTTTGTACTTGCTGCCACAATAATGCCTCCGACAATGTCAATGGCTGGTTGCTGCCAAGAAGAGAGAAAAGGGGACTGAACTGAATTTAATCTGATAAAATGTCAAACTCCAAACCCGTGATGAGGATAAAAGCATGAAGATGCCCACGTCACGGGTTGGCGTCTGGCGAGATAGTACCAGTGGGGTTAAAAAAAAAGCAGAGATGATGTAGCACGGAACGGAACGGATGAAGCGAACATGGGAGGGCAGCAGCACCAATAGGGCAACTTGGACAGCAAGCAGCCACATCACAGGTGTTGTTCCCACCTCAGCCTTCGCCATCATCGTCACCGAATCGAAATCCAGAGGTAGCATCACAAATCTTAATCTCCCTCAGGACAAAAGCATTACCTGTTCGTGTTCCAAACCACATGTCCACACGTATGTTTTTGTCCACACGTATGTTTTCGTCAGTACTCAGCAATCCACCCTTGGGAGTGGGGATTTGGCAAGTTGCACCCAAATCAAAGTGTGCCAAGATGCCATGTGAAAGGATCGGATTTTTTTTTTTTTTTTTTTTTTTGACAAAGAAACGGGGCCGTAGCCCATTGGATATATTTAATAAGGACAGCAAACCGCTGTCAAGATGTTACAAGCATT
Organism: Hyparrhenia diplandra; assembly: GCA_015847255.1. Lineage (NCBI taxonomy): Eukaryota > Viridiplantae > Streptophyta > Magnoliopsida > Poales > Poaceae > Hyparrhenia > Hyparrhenia diplandra. The sequence continues at coordinate 209,796 of JADLZK010010260.1, forward strand.
ATCAAATACATACTCCTTAAGAGAGGAAATATGACAGATATTTTTATGGGGAGTATGATTACAAGAAACAACCGGATAACTACAGGAAGGGCCATAATTTGATGCCTCTTTTGCCATGTCATGAGCTCTGTGATTTTGGCTTCTGCTAATGTGTTGAATTGTAGCCTGAATGTCCTTGCAGATAGTATGAATGGGTGGAGAGAATTGCATGAGCCTCCAATCAGGACAGTTATTACCCCCATCATCTTTGACAAATTTGACAAGCTGTTCACTATCAGAGTTGAAGAAGACTCCTGAGAGGGTTAGAAGCTTGCAGATTTGAGCAGCCAGATGAAGGGCTGCTGCTTCAGCTTGTAAAACCGATGTACAATCATACTTGACAACAGCAATATGAATTTCCATAGATCTGGGTTTGTCCAAAATGACAATACCCAATCCTGCTTTCCTCCTGTGAAAACTGTCATTATCTGGAGAAATAGAAGCATCAGTATAACACACAACATCAACAAGTGGATGAACCACATTGTTGGATGTTGACTGTAAATGAGTTGAGTCAAAGCCTTCTGTTTGGTCTGTGACAGAGTGAATATTAGTTCTGTGATGCTCATTTAGCTTAGGAGAGAAGATGGAGAGTTCAACCTCATGAGTCGAGAGAAGGGCATGAGCAGCAAAGTGCACTTGGTTAGGAGACCAGCGCTTTGTTATTGAATCTGTGGTCATCTTCTCCCTACGATTTCAGCACCAAACCGAGGCCGAGAGCGTGGCCGCCGCCGAGGGCCATTCGGCCCGCCGGATCAGCCGGATGAACGGCCAAGATTAGGCCGCCCCGTCCATTTTTCAAAAGGCCCTCGACCTTTGTGAAATCCAACCACAACCCAACCCCCATAATCATCTCTCGCTCTCTCATCTCTCCTCAAAATGGCTTGGCGGTACCAAACCCGAAGTGCCGACGGGTTTTACCCGACAACGAGGGCGGGTATGGAATGAGTTTTCTACCCGTGGAGTACGTTATTGGGCAAAATCTTGTACCCATCGGGTATGCGGGTATGGATGCGGTGTCTACCCGCTGGTAAGAAAATACCCGAAAAAAACCGCCCGACCGAAAGTGTCTAACTCATTTTAGCCCATGTAGCCCATGAATTAGGCCTAAATCCAACTAATATGTCATATATATATATGTCATTTTAGCCCATGAATTCGCCCAAATCCAACTAATATGTCATTTTAGCCCATGTAGCCCATGCATTGTCGGTGCGCGACGGGTAACCCGTTACCGCAAGCTGGTGCGGTATGGAACAAAGTTCCTACCCGTCGGCTTCGCAAGGGTGCGGTGCGGTAATGGTATGGCTTCGCTGGAATGTAGTATGGGTGGCCAGTACCCATCGGGTACGTACCCGTTGCCATCTGGAATCTCTCCCGTTGCGGCACCGTCGCGCGGGGGGAACCGGCGGCTCCGCCGCTCCCGTCCCAGCCCTCGCCCGTGGCTCCGCCTCCGCCCCTCTTCTTCCTCTCTCTCCTTCTCTCCCTCTCTTCCCTCACGCGGGCAGTGCCCGACGTCCCCTCGCCTTCTCCTGTGTAGCGCCCCCATCTCTTCTTTGCTCTCTGTCCGTCGCGGCCAGGCGACGGCGGCAGCGCACGCCCTCCTCCTCTTTAGCCCTCCATCGCCTGGATCGCAGCGCATCGCGCGGCGCTGCAGCCCCGGCAAGCAGCCTCAGCTAGGGCGGGCCCCACGCGAAGGTGACACGGTGGCGCGGTGCGAGCGCACAGCAGCCCCGGCATCGCGTCCTCAGTAGGGCGACAGAAGCTCCTGGCTCGCTCACGCGACATGGGGGCTCCAGCAGCGACGGCCGCCGACACCGCAACAGCAACGCCCGCGCCTCCGCCGTCGCTCTCGCACGGCAGCAGCTGCACCAGCGCCTCTGTATGCTCTTCCTGTTTTTCTTTTTTATTTTGTCATCTGTTCCCAATCGATATGCACACAGCACATGTAAATAAAATACATTTGCAGTTAGATGTCAATAGCAATTATATAGCCTTCTGAATTTTCTTTGTAAAATTTATGTGATTGCCTCCTGTTTAATACAAAATTGTATTTCCCTGCTTCACCGGTATTCTATTATGTTGTTCAGTTAGTCTTTGTTATTTGTAACAGAATAACCATCATCCTATTGCTTTCCTAAATTATCCTAATGAAATACACCGAGGCGGCGACCATGGAGGCCTGGTCCCTGCTGGGCGTGGGAGTTCATCACTTATCTATTAATAATCTGCTAAACAATTGGTTGAATCAAGCATTTGATTATTGGTTCTTTTGTTGCCATAGAATAAATAAAATATCATTATTTTTCACTAATCTGAGAGATACCTTACCTTTCAGTGGTGAATTTTGATTCTACTCCTAGCAGTTGTATTGTTTTTAAGCGGCTAGCCATGCCTTCAGTATGATCCGAAAAGTGCAGTAATAGCACAGCATCAGTACCTCAATTTACTACCCTGCAAGGTATCTTTCCTAGCTCACGTTTTATGTATCAAGTTTTCCTACTTTCACTTTCGTATTTGTAGGTACACTCATTTTGTTTGAATGTCTTATTACATCTCATGATGATTTTTCAATAGGTGTCAAATGTCCATGCGAAGCCTGGGAAACTCCTAAAGTGAGTATGAAAATTTTGTTTCTTTACTATATTTTAAAAATATGCCAAGTCAATTGTGAAAGTTAAAATTAATGAAATCTGAAAATTGTCATGTTCACAATGGATTTTGATACCTAGAGGATTTAGGGAACCTTGAATCTCAGGGATAATATTAGCTCTAAAATATGCTCACAAGAATAAGGTTGCATATGTATTTGCTTAGGCATTGGTTCCAGGTTACACTAATTTACAGCTAACAGTTGGATCAAAGATAAAGCTTCTTCTATTAATAATGATTACTGTGCAGCCTCCTAATTATTGGACCATGAGTGAGAAGAAGGTACCAAGAGTTGTGTTAGTTGTTTATTTGTGTTCTCTGAATTTCACAAGTTAAGCATCAGTATTTGGGTTCTGTGATTTTTGGAAATTAAGCATCAGTATTAGTATAATTCTAGAGGTATAATAATTATGTTAGATAGTATGGTAAGAGTGATCTTGGTAAGTCTCCACAATTTGCTTGGGTTCACTGCATTCTTTTTCAACTGTATACCAATTGATGCTTTTGTTTGCCGCATGAGTAACACTTGGGTTACCGTATGATTTATGTTTGATTTCCTACATTAGTAATAAAGCCAAGGCTGACTGTGAACTGAGGTTTCATTGCTTTGCGATTTAGTGATAATCCCACAAGCCAAGCCATCTATACACTTCTTTAGCCATGTACTCACGTTGCTTCTTTTCTGTACAGATTGGTTATGTAGAAACTGACATAAATACATTAACTACAGCTGAATAATGTTGTTCTATCATGGCAAAAAGAATAATTGAGGATTAAAGGAAGGTTGATCGCTAGAATGAACTATCACAAAGTTTGAGACCTGTAGTAAAATGAAATAACTGTTTTTGTTAGATTTTTCAGTTGTTGGTACAGGTGCTACTAATACATAGTAACAATTTTGCTGCACAAAGGCAGTAATGTTGCTTTAAAAAAAAAAAAAAAAAGAAATTTAGTATGATTCATATGTAGTCCAAAGTTTCATTTAAGCACACTGCCATTCTCTGCAGTCCAGCGCACTTTGTGCGATAGCAAACCGAGCATCTATGTGTTCAGTCAGGTTAATTTGAAGTTTTTGTTTTTTAATTCTCTCAACCATTCCTTACTTGTATAACTGAGCTGTATAGGGCCTGGTCGAACAAGCACATGAGTTAGTCTTGGGTCTCGGCGACAGCATAGAACCAAGCTTCCATTTTAATGTGGTGAGGGAGAAAAGGAATCAGACAGCAAAGAAACTGGCCAGGAAATACAAACATGAATACATTTTTTGCTTAAGCAGGTAGATAGGATTATATGAACGACTGAGATTTTTGAGTTTATTCAAAGTTTGCTCCGATGGTTGACAAGGATCTAAATTTTCATTAGCCTTTGATCACTGCAACTTGACAACTACTAATGCATGGGTGGTTTGATAGATTATTACTGGAACCAACAAATATACATGAAGAGTGAAACTCATGTGTTGTGCTTCTTTCCAGAGTTGAAGAGAGAACTTCACAAGGCCAGTAGGATAACGCATCAAGCACTTTCGCCGCGCTGCTTGGGGCGCCCATCATAAGCACCCCACTGTTGTGAGTACCAGTGCCGTCCGCTTCAATACTTTTGCTGTTAGTTACTCTACCTCCTGGTTAATTTACATGGACTCGATTATTGCCGTTTGTAAATTATCAGAAGGCGTTGTAAAGATTTTGGCAACATCATTTGGCTTCAAACTTGCATCATTGCATATTGCCAGTTGAATTAGGCTCTGGTTTGTCTCCAACATCTGCCTGAGACTGGGACCATGAGGATCTACAGCAACATTAACTCGACAGGGCTACAACGGGTTGCTTGTGCTGTGGTATGGAATACCACAGTTACAACATTGACATGTCAAGTGTCCCACTAAAGTCAATTCTACATTCAGAGAAGACAACTGCTTTGATGGTGTTGTTCTGGTGAAGCATTTCGAGAGTAGAACAAAAGCTTGTGCTGAAAACATTCTTCTGGAATTCCACCTGCTTCACGCTTGAGCCAGGGCCTAAAAGTGAACAGAGAAGTTGCAATCCCTGAATCTGCCATTCAATACCATGGAATAGGATGTTTCTCAAATTCATGTAGTTCTCTTTGTACTCCACAAAGTGAACAAAATTAGCTTGCTGCATATAGTTTTCAGAAGTCTGATTATGGCTGTTCATTGTTAATTAGTGCTCATGAGTATTGCCTTGAGGTTTTGCAAGTGCAGAAAGATAGAACTGCAAGACACGAGGTACAATGCTGATTGATGTACGGACGACACTGAATGAATAAAATACAATGGTTCAACAGATATGGTGATGTTATGCCACTAAATGATTTTTAAGTGATACAGATTTTGTTCTTTGCTTTCCTCTGTCCTTATAATACACTCAACAATTGTGATTCCAGTTTATCCGGCCTTATAGCTGTTGTTGCACTGAATTGGCTCCTCGCCAACATGGAACAAAATGACAGCTTCATCATTTTGCAAGATATGCGCGAAATTTTATTTATCACATCCATCTTAGTCCCAGGAAACACATATCAGCTTCTTCACATGCTTCATTGTTTCACTCTATGCCTTATTATGTTGTTACTTTGACTATGCTTAGTTCTTGAATCCATTTCACAACAAATAATTATTTGCAGTGCAAAATATCACGGTCCTACTGGCCATAAGCGGCAACGCCGCGATCTTTTCTAGTTCCTTGGCAAGTTGCACCCAAATCAAAGTGTACCAAGATGCCATGTGAAGGGATGACTCCATCCAGCAATTCTCCACCAAAAAAAAACGGTGTTGTGTTCACAAGAATATATACCTGTGGAAAATATGGCAAAAAAACACCCTGCTACAGAATTTCTAGTCACGTACACGTGGGCCCACAGGACTTCCAATTCCATCCTTGTCCGTCCAGAAAGGATGGGGACTGGGGGAGGGGGTTGGAATGAATCAAAACCAATGGTGCTTGTGCAAACAACCAAATCAGGTGATCGAAGAATTGCGCAACATAATAAAGACCAGTGTTTGCTCAAATTTACATGCCGAATACAATATTAATCCTTGTCTCTCTCACACGCTAACACAATGATCCCCGAATCAGGTGACCATCGACATCAACAAGAACACGAACACCCCCAATACAACACCGAAGGAAAACGAAACCTCAAATTGCCCTAACAAAATTCGGTGGCCTAAGAGCCACCAGCAACAATTCGCCGAATCATGGCGGGCGGCGGTAAATTACCAACGGAAGATAGGCTCGCGGTTCGTCGTTTTCAGCGGTGCGCCGTGACGAGCGTCTCGATGAAGCGCAGGCCGTCGAACCGCGGCGCGAATCGGTCCCCGCGGCGACCGCCACTATGACTGTGCTCCCTCGACGCCGACGAGGAGGATTCCTGTGGTGAAACAGGAGGCGCGAATCGTAGCAATTAATTAGCCAACCCCGAATTCCATGCCACGATCCATTCTCGGAAAGTAAATCGAGACGGAAGTGGTAAATCGCGCGAAACAAGACAAGGGAGGGAGACCAAGAATCCAGAATCCTTGATCCGCGGGAGACACGCACCTCGTGGACGTCGTCGTCGTCGTGGTGCTGCCGGGAGAGCACCAGCCCGTCGCACCTTCCAACGGCCGCGGCAGGGGCGGACGCGTCGCAGTCGCAGGCGAGGAGCTCGGCGCCCGACGCCGCCGCGACGGCCGCGGCGGAAGCCACGGCGGCTGCCAGCCCCCACTTCATCTCTCCTCCTCCCTTGCGCGTGCGGCGGTCGGCGCGGTGCGGCAAGGCGGATCGCCTGTGGTCGGCGACTCCCCGGACGGACGGCCGGCTGACGAAGTGGGTCCACACGCGTCACAGCGCTGCGGGCCAGGTGTGAACACGCTTGCTTGCTGGCGACGAGTACGGGGGATGGAGCGGCGGCGTGGGGTCGCGTATATAGGGAGGGAGCAGAGCAAAGGGTAGGTCCGGATTTGGCGCGCGGGATTTAACCCGATTGGAATTTCTCGTCGGCCTGCAGGGCGGGCGGGCGGGCGGGCCCCACTGGTGGGTTCGCTCGTTTCAGTGGCGACCCGCCAGCGAGTGGAAGGGATGGATCGCGCGCGATTGGACGGCATCGATGGTGTCGTGTCATCCTGTGAGTCAGTCACGGCATGGGTGCGGCGGATTGGCCAGTCGCCAACTCGGCGGGGCGCCGTGTACATCGTCCCGTTAACGTGGCGGCACTGTAAAGTCTAAATTTATGTATTAGCAAATATATTTAATGCAAACAAACATTTCGTGCAAACTTCGTGCAAACCATGACAAAAGCCGCCTGAATTTATCGAAAAAAAATCGCACATGTAGATGATATGTTAATAAACAACCTTGTAAAATATCTTTATCCAAACTCAACTTCGTTTGTGAGATATAAAAATAACAAATTTCTAACAATAATGTGGACAAATTTCGCTTGAAATTTGTTATTTTTATATATCACAAATAAAGTCGAGGTTGGACAAGATATTTTGTACGGTTGTGTATCATCATATCATCTACATGTGTGATTTTTTTTGTTGAATTTATACGACTTTTTTTGTCGCGGGTTTTGCATTTACAATAAAAATGTTGGTTTGCACTAGATATGTTCCCTACTTATTATCTTCATATTTATTGCATTTTACCGATGTGACGATGATGTGGCAAGATATTTATGAAAAGAGAGAGAAAACAAGACTCCAAGTCTTATTTGGACTCTAAATCCACGGCGGCATCCTAGGTAATAAATAGTTTTAGACTACATGGTAGAGTATGCATTGTGAGTGCCCTTAAGAAACAAGGGGCAGGGCAGGCAACCGGACGTCACCATGCGTTCTCCTTCTGCACATGTTACTCCTACAGGCGAGGACAAGATATAGCATTGACTTGTGCGTGCGTGAAGTGAAGGGGCGGATGTACACTCCCGGGCTACCCGGACTGTATCCCAGGGTGAGAACCAAAAATCACCTTAATAGATCTTATATTTACCATAAAAATAGCTCATAAAAATATAGATTTAGCCCTACGTATAAAAGTATTTTATACTATTTTTAGCCCTCTCTTGAGGTGTTTCTAGATTCGCCACGGAAGTGAAGAGAGCAGACGCCGTGTTTGGGCTTCATTTTCCATGATGGAACTTGAGGAAATTTTGCAGTGATGTTGTCATGAGACTCATGATAAAACTTATTTTAAGATGGGATCAAAAGTTGTGGCAGGATCCTTGGCTCCATTAGGTTGTGCGTATATACACAGTACATTCAAAAGCCATGGACGTCAAAAGAGGAATTTAAAACCTAATATAATACATAGCCATCATGGAATACTAGCAGGAAACCCGTCGGAAGTTGGAACGTAACTAAATCATACCGCGAAGGTATCTTTCACATGTATATGTAGGTTGGGAGATATTTTACTATATAGTAATTTTTTGGTGTCAATGTGAATATGGTGAACAGAAATTGTGTGAAAATAGCATGACAAAGGGCCTGTAATCAACAAATAAAGAAGGGAAATAAGCATGTTTTTTCCAGTAACGGGCGTCTGCAGCCTTGGTATCTGATGAAACAACAGATGCAATCACTGGATCAGTGATAACTTGGTGCAAGTAGGGGCTGCAACAACTAATTGTGGATAATGTCACAGTGTATCAATTCCACAGCTAAACTGCATTGCAATCTGAATCGTTGTTGCTGAGAGTGGCGTCGATGCTGCCAATTGCAGAGTCTCTGCAAGAGTACATAGCGTTAGTTTGCAGTTTAGTAAAATAGTGGAGTTTGTGGGAGGCACAGTTCATTTTAGTTTCAGTGAACATTAGTAATGAAGGAGCAGTTTCAGTAGACAAACATGGTAAGCAGGTAGCCTACTGTGTAGTTGTTGTTTAGCGAAAAGTTATAGTGAATGTTACTGGTACAAATCCTATGGAAATAGTATTAGCGGTAATATCATAAAAAATATAATCAGCAAGTAATTAGAATTTGAGTACAGGATGAGGAATTGGATATTTCTAAATCTGAAACCATTGTAATGGAGAGAACTGTTTTGGTTAGTTGAGAGAACATGCATTGGTAAACATATGTTAGATTTTTTTTGGTAGTTGTTGAATAAGCAGTATGGAAGGCTACTGATTTAGTTGACGTGGACCTAGATGTGACCCAATACATATGTTACATTTACAAAACTTTCAAGGACCAAGAATTACGTAGGTAAACATTTTTTCTTAGCAATCCAAGGTTGTATTAGTAGCAATAAAAAAGATGGAGAGTGTGAAAGTTTATTTAAGTGATTCCTTATACCAAGGACAGTAATAGTGTTAGTACTCCAGGAACATGTATTTTAGTGTTTTCACCAATGTGCGTATGAACTTATACATGCGAAGCCTAGTATTGTATTAGCTTAAGGCTCACCATTGAACATAGTAGGGATACTATTGACCGAATCAATTGGATATGTCAAAAGAGTTGGGACCTTACAAAATAATAATAACTTCAGTCATAGGAGGACCCAAAAAAAAAAAAAAAAATCCATGTTTGGTATTACAAATTTTGGAATCTTAACAGGCACAGGTGTGGAGTAGTGTAACAGCTGTCATTTAAAATTTCAGAGACAACTTATATAGCCCTTTGAATGTAAACCAACACATACAATAGCCTATGTCAATAGCCATTTTTCTGTATGCTAAATCTTTCAAATGCCAAGTTCAGTTCAGCAACTGAAAAAATAGATGTTTTTTTTCCCAACGAAGGAATGCTTTACAAATTACCTTTTTGGATATGACAGGGTTTAGAGTAACTTAAAGGGAAAGTAATATATTGGCTAATGGACAACTAACACCTAATTTTTCAATGACATGCAAAACTATTGATTTTCTTAATGTGCAGAGATGTACAGAAACCAAATTGTGGTAGGCACTATGGTAGTTTTATATGCGTGTAGAATACAACAAATTCCTAGAACCAAGACTGCAGCTAAGGAGATAATTTTAAAGGTAAGACATGAAAACTTGGAAGATTCTATATAAGTGACATTGGCATTTGATTGCACGTGTATCTGTTTCACATATGCATATCTCTGGCAAAAAAGATGAGAAAAAATAAGAAGAGGAAAATGGATAGTGTACCTCCGTTTGATGCTGGCTGGTGAGACAGCCATCGTGCGAGATTGTGATGGACAGGGCTGTAGGCGTGGTGGGTGCTGCTATGAGGTGCTGGTGAATAGGCAGAAGATAAAGTTATCAGGTATAAGGTAAAAGTCGCATTGTAGCAATGAACAAAAGTAGAATGTTCTTTTTCTAAATGCTGAGAGATATAAACCTTAGCATCGTACCAAACACATAGAAGGCTTAGTGTGCCGGTGTAGCAAATTGTATCTAAGCCTAACAATTCAATCACGCTGGTCAGATATCACTCAATTATGAAGAACTACAATTCAAATCATGAAGGTTGCGCTTTCATAGAAGATATTTTTTATGAGGATATTGAAGACAGAAGAATTTCAGAAATGGTGTAACAGGATCAATATATGTACCATAAGGGTTTTTTAGCACCATTGCTAAGCATCTCAATTGGTAGAGCTGCTGTAAGCATGCAAATATCAGGTAAAAGGTTGAAATACACCTAAATCTGTCATTATCAATATCATGAAAGGTTCATCAACATAATATATTATTATGCGGAAACTCCGAAAGTATATCATATAGGGGGCAGTAAGAAGCACTTATGTTCGAAGGCATGCATCTCGGTTAAATCTAAGCATATAAGCCAGAATAACCATTTGGACACAAACGACAGGATAGACAATATAAACCATTAAATGTAGACCATTATAGCAGGCTATACCGGGAAACATATCATCTCAGGAGTTTTTTTTTTCTGAAATCATTTGCCTATGCAATCAGTGGAAGTCGGGAGGAACGAAGATCCATCCAGCAGAGTTCGCAAGCAGGTGGGACACTGCAGTCAAACTGAGCAACAATCTGCCAAGCATTATTAGAGTTACTCTGTAAAGTAGTGTGCCTCCTCGGAACACTGCAATACAATGTCAGGCAATATTAATCTATGGAACATGTAGCCATGAAACAATGGTGTTTATATAAGACTAACTATTTAGTTGTGACGCCGCATAGATCATTGCATCAATTAGGCAATCGAAGAAATAAGAACTGGAGACAGGGGCGGAGCTAGGATGCACTCTCAGGGGGGGCTATTTAATAGAGATTTGACAAAAATCAAGTAAATGAATGGTGGTTTAAATGCTAAGTATAGCAATTAACAAAGGAAATCAGGCTGCCAGGGGGGCTACAGTCCGGGCAGCCCCCCCATGGATCCGCCCCTGACTGGAGACATAGGAGAGAGAGAGAGAGAGAGAGATCGCATGACCTGGAACACGTCATGCTCAAGAGCCCATGGTGGGCGGATCCGCTCCCTCGTTCGTCTGGTTGGCCGCCGCCGCCGCCGCCGTGGGTGAGGGGCCCCACGCCCGCATGTCGGTCGGGCCGGAGCGGCCGGGCTGTGGGGGAGATGGAGAGCAAGGAGGAGGGGCGCCATGTCGGGCATGGGGAGTTGTGGCGGCGCCACGCCCGGGATGAGGGAGGGAGGAGAGCGAGAGGGATAGGAAGGGCGGACCCGGAGGTTCCGGAAGGTTGGACGAGTGGCGGTATGGATCCGGGCGCTTGCGGATCGGATGGCCGAGGTTGTGTTATTGTAGTTTCTATGGGGATCTAAGTCTTAAAAGGAGCGCCGAGTTCTATGACTTTAGTAGGTATAGGATAGATAAGTGAAAGCCTAGGTCAATCAAAAGGAGTACAAGTGAAGTAAGTAATTTTGCATATGGATATGAAGGCATACTCCTTTTGTCCTATAATAAAGTGCATTCTACCTTTCAAAATTTATCCTCAAATAGCGAATTGTCTTATAGTCCAATGGTAGGACGGTCTAGTAGGACGTTATGTAACACCCTGGTGTTAAGCATGTCATTAGCATCAGCATTTCATGAGCATAATCATCATTTGATCATATGCATTTATGCACATAAAATGATACATGTCATTTGCATGCTTAGTTGCATTGAATTTGCTTGTCATGCTTTGTCTTATCATTTTATGTATGAAATGCTTGCATAATTAGATGTTTAATATTTATTTATTCTTAGATATGTTTATAAGATGTTTTAGAGCAAGGTTGATGTGGGTCATGTTCCCTAATTACATTTAGTTTGAATAGTTTGACTTGATTTGACTTAGATTGACTTTCAAAGTGTTTTGTCTTGTTTTGATTAAAAGCCCTAGCTAGGTTTTATGCATGTGTGTGCACCATTCATGAAATGTGTGGATAATTTAGTGTAGAACAAAAGGTGTTATAGGATCGTTTCATGAAAGTGAGTGGATCGTGTTCGAAAAGTCAAAAATAGTTTGATTTGAATGAAATTAGGGTTTGTTTGACCATCGGAGTAGTTTAGCTTCGATCGATCATTACTTTCCAATCTAGACCGAATTAGGAAAAGTTTGTATACGTGTTTTGCTCAGAATTTCGTAAGGAACATTTCATTCCATATGAGTTTTGGCTGAATCGGCATGTATCTCGAGGCACAACATGAAATAGATCGATTAGGGTTTGAATTTCAGGTTTTAGTGACGCTTTCGTTTCGCCACATCATGAAATGCCGTGGCGGCCACCACCGACCCGCGGCGCCGCGTGTCACGCTCCCTTCCGACATCGTGCCGCGCCGTGCCTTATTGAAGGAGGAAACCCGCGTCCCGTGCTTGCCAAGCCGTTCCCCGCCCCTCCTTTTCCCTTGCTCGCGAAAGCGAAGGCAGCAGCCCATGGCCGCGCGGGCCATTGCCGGGCGCCCGCCGCGGCCAACCCACCCGCCACCGCGCCCGTAACCCTCCAAACCCGCCCGAAGCCGCCTCCCTCTCCCTCTCCTGCACCAAGCAGCCGAGCCAAGGGAGGAGTAGAACGCGCGATCGCTGGAGCTCCGACTTCGGAACCGGCCGGCCGGACCGAGCTCCACGCCGCGCAACGTGTCACCACCGCGCCGTTGCCCGATTCGCGCGACACGACCGCCACCGTGAACCACCATCCGGACCACCTCACCAACCAAATCGACGAAGAAAGGGCCAAACGGCCGTTTCCTTCGGGCCGCCGCCGCCGAGCTCCGGCGAGCCCTCCGCTCGCCGTGGCGGCCCCGTCCGTGCCTCCGTCCACCCAAGCAGCGCATCCGAGCCGCTTGACCTACCGGTGCTCGAACGTGCCGTTGAGCCGTTCCGCGCCCGGCTCGCGCGGAACGCGGCCGCTCGCTGTTGCCCGCGCCGCGCCCGTCGGGCGTCGCGTCGTCAAACGCCACCGCCGCACCACCCCGCCGCCGGCTATTGGATCTAGCCCGCCCGACCCCACGAAGCCGGTGCTCGCCTCGCCCTAGCCGCCAGCCACCGGAAACGGCGCGCCACCCGCCACAGGCCCGCCGCCGTCGCCATGCACGCCGGAGAGCCCTTGCCGGTGCTCCTCCGGGCCAACCAAGCACATCGGCGTGTGTGCCTCGACGTGAGGAACCCAGCCATGCCCACGCCCGCCGGAAAGCCCACCGTCGGCGAGATCCCGTCGGTTGGCGCCGCCCCTGTTTTCGGTCACCGACATGCGGGCCCCGTCCTGGGCCGCCAGGAATATCCTTTATTGTTTTATATTTTCCAGTTTTGCATGTATGTCTTGTAAATTTCATATCTTGGTCATTTTAGCTCCAAATTGAGTGAGACAAATTTTGTTGTGTTTGTTATGCTCTGATCTATGATATAAAAATATGAGATGCCATTTTCTGGTAGCTTTTATATTTATTTATATTTATGCTAGTAATTGCCATGAAAATAGATAAATGTGTATCTTTCTTTTGGTGCATGATAAAATAGTGGTCCCTGCACAAAATGTTCATGTTTTGTGATGTACAGCATGGGAAAAATATGTTTGACCCTAGGTTCTGTGGTGGAAATACCATTTTTGATTTATGTGCTATTTACCATGCTTTTCGAGGAAATTCATAGAAAAATAATTACTAGGGTTTTGGATGTGAGACTTGGTATTCTTGGTTTTGATAGGTTTTAGTAGCATGTCATACTCAGAAATCTGTTGTCCGACACTTTTCATAGTACAAAGTATTTTCACCTCATATTTCATTGCCTCCTAGTGATTTTTTTGTGTAGGACAGTATATGCATGGTCTTGCTATGATATTTTTATGGTAGCCGTGTTATGTCAGTAGGATGCTCTGGTAATTTTTGTAGAATTTCCTGAGGTGTTTATGTATTTATCATAATTAGGTTGCATAGAAAATAGCCTAGAAGTATATGTTTATATTAGAGTAATGTGTGCTAATAATTTTATTAGTTGTTCCTAGCATGTTTAGGGCCTGTTGGTATGCCTAGTTAGATAGTATTGTGTTTTTGGTAAACTAGTTTAATTCTAGCTTTATATTTTAGAGTGTGCATGTGTAGTGTTTATTTAGGGTTATCATTTCATGTGAATTAGTTTATCTTTTGGCTTGTTAAGTAGGTTTATTTAATAGATTATGACTTGGGTTGCTTGCTGAAAAAGTCCCAAGTGAAGTGCATGCTTGGATGAATTATTATGAGAGTTATAAGTTGTAGGTTGTTTGAAAACAGAGTCTCTGTTTTTGCTATTTTTGAGGCTGATATTGTCAGATTCAGGTCAGGATGATATGGAATGATTTGTAGATAATTTTGTTAGCTTTCCAACGAGTATTTGTTTGCTGGATTTGGAGTTATAGAACTCCCTATGTGACTGTTTTACTGACAGCATGTCTAGCTGCCATTTTTCGGGGATTAGTGAATTAGGGTGTTTTGCTTGATGTAGATTATTAGGGTTTCTTGTGTAGTTATGATTGTGTTTCTGCAGAAGAGATATCCACTTACTAATATCATACATCATAATGCATTCATCCATTCCTTGTCAATCGTGCATTCCTTAATATTTATCCTTGCATACATATTCATATTGGATCGAAAGGACGAGAGCACGAGGAGGTCGAGAGATGCAGCAATAGGAGGTCCCTTAAGAAAGCGAGGACAGGTCGTCAAGTTGCTTTGAAGTGCCCAAGGCATCTTCTAACATCTTTTCGGAGGCAAGCCCCGGTGCATGCTGCCCTTTCCTATGCTTTCTAACTAAATTGTGTTGTGTCCTTTATATATGTTGATGCATTAAGTTTAGGAAGGTGGTTGAAACCGTTGATGCACAGATATCCTTGTTGAAGTTGATATCCTATCCTATTTAGAGGTCTAGGTTATAAATGCTCGTATGGTGATTGCAAAGAGAGAAAGATTGATTCCGGTCACTTGAGAGGATGTTTGTGGTTAGTCACATGGGTGACTAACAAGTCGCTAAGAACCCGATAAAATAAAACATGCTTAGATTGGATGGATATTGTGGTCTTTCCATCCTGGTCGATTAAGGACTCATACTTTGTCGGGCCGTGGTCGGAAGTTGAACGCACTGTTTATATAGTAGGCTCCGCTGGGTCGCGGAGCCACGGCTCGTGGGAATGTTAGGGCCGGCCATGCTCGCTTTATCGCTCCTCCTTTGGCGATGGTGGAAGGGGGATTTTATTGGGTGCAAGAAGATGCGCACGATGGCATCGCCCTAGTTGTACGCTCACTTGGCACCCGAGAAGGAGGGGTAGCCGGCAAGACCGGAGACTTTTACGCCCCGTAACGCCCTAGGAGTGATCGGGTCTACCTTGATCTAGTAGGCCTGGTTTATGACAGGGTATTCGCCACCTGGTTTGCAATCGATTCGAATCGCCATGTAGAAAGATGAGACTACAGGCCACGCCGCGGCCTCCGCCGTGGCCACGGTGGCAAAAATTTTTGGGCCATTCGATTTGAAGATCGACGGTGCAGGTTGTCACCACCCATGCCGAATATATACGGGCGGGCTCCATCCCTCCAACCCTAGCTCTTTGCACTCACCCCTCACCATCCTCTCTCGGCGGGGGCTAGGGCCGGCCGGCACACGCTCCCGGCGAGGAAGCCCCGGTGATCCTCTCTCCCTCCACCTCTCCTCCCTCCCTCTCGGTGGGTGGGTGGGCCTGGTCGCGCGCGTCCCAAAGGCGGACAGTGGCGTGGCGTGGCGGCCTCCCGCCGCCTCGACACGGCGACCTCACACCTTTCCTCACGGCAAGAGCCGGCGCGGTGGCGGTGGTCAGGGAGAGCAAAAGCCCAGTGCGGCGGCGCGGTGGCCCGACGGGCGCGACCCCTCCGCGCGGAGGCCCGAGCCCCTGCTAGGGCGACCGGGCGCGGGGGTCCAGCAGCGCCAAGACACCCGGCGTGGACGCCTGAGCCCCGGCTAGGGCGGCCGTTCATGGTGGCGCGATGGACCCCGGCAAGGTCGGACAGTAAGCGCAGCGCACCCGGCGTTGCTGTGTGACGGCACGCAGGAAGTGCGGGCCTTGACTTGGCGTTGCGGCGAGCTCCAAAGACGAGTGGATCCCGCACGTTTGGCGGCCCAGGCGTGGATACTGCAGAGGAAGCGGGTACCGCCGTCTCGTGCTCCCGTTCCATTCATCCGGCTTTGCGAGGTGAGAGCAGCATCCCTTTCTGCGTTCTTCCATGTATGATAAGGTGAAATTACTTGGATAATGCTTCAGCTTGTCTTTACCATATTTCGTTATGTGTGATAAGGTGAAATTACTTGGCTAATGCATTAGTTCTTAACATATTCTTACCGCCTTGGTTAGCTTTGAAAAGAGAGCTGCTATGCACAAAGGTTAGTAAAAACCTCTCGATTATACATGGAAAAAAAATAGTTACCTCTTGTCCTTCTTGATGGATCTCTACGACGCCTTTTATAGCATGGGGCTAAAGCAAAATTAGGTTCCATATTGTGGAAACCGGTTGGTGGTAAATGATTTCCCATCGGCAAAGTGACAATCCTCAAACGGAAGATGTGTGCTTCTCTCCGTTGATTGCATTTACATGTGTTGGATAGCTACTAATATATGCTCGTAGGTAGAATATTTGGGAAATTGCCTTCAAGATGTTTGAGGAATGCCCTGTTGCATCCTTTTTACATAGGCTGGGCACTGCTATGGAACAGCTTTGTCTGTGTGCACAATGCTTGCTTATTTGCACCTCCCGAGTTTTTGAAGCCCTACCAGTTTTCAGTTTTCCATTCTCGGTTTTTTCTTCATTGCCTCGATGGGTTTTAATTAAGACGAGCATGATCACTACTTCAAAATTTACATGGTTAAAAATGATGGCTATTACTTGCTCCATTGTAGCTGGGAACTTCTCGGTGGCTTACGAAAATCTACAAAGACGAGCGGATGAGGTATTGCCTTTGCCTCTTTTCGAGGTTATTATGTTCGCCCTGCTGAGTGTATGTGGGAGTTTATTTTCGATTTCAGTTTTTTTGTCATAACTGAAACCAAACATCCTCCGCTTTCTCGTTTCAGCCTATTGTGGCAGTAAATTTTTGTTTCCGGGTCGATTCGCACATATCCGTTTCAGCGATTCATAAGTGAAGTAGAATTCATTTGGGATGTCAAGATGCTAAAAACTATGCTTGTATCGGGGCTAATATAGCATTTAGGCATGGGAATAGACTTTTGATTTCTATATCGTTTTGACCGGGTTGTAAAATCATGAGCAAAAGGGATTGAATGCACGTGAAGAATCGTCTCTGTCAATGTCTATTGGATTGTGCTATGTGTCTCTGTCCTTCACCGTCAATTGGATTGTGCTATGTTTGTATGATCGACAATGTATAGTACACATGATCTGTATATTGACAAGTTGATAGTTGAAGCACATGTTGCTTGATTTGCCATACAATTTCTTGGTCCATGGAACTATGTGGCAATATGATTATAGAATCTTAGAGCTTATTTGTATGAATGCATATGGCAAATAGTGTCGATTTGTATTGGTCGGCTAGAACTGAATAACTTTCTAAACTTATTATTGCTTCACGATTCTGTCATGTCGAGATAGTACCATGATAATATGGTTTTGTATCATTAGATTTCTTTGTCAAAAAAATATAGAACCAACTCTTTATTTCAATTAGATGTCCTTTCTAGCACCTCCAGCCCACATGAATTGATATTAACCTGAATTACGCCGACTAAGTTCAGAAAAATAGTCGTGCCCTTCGCTTTTCGATCAGCCTACTTTTTGCTATGTTTGTTTTGGTGGAGTTTTTAAGCTCATGAACCCTACACTTGGCTGATAAGGCTTTTTTTCTGGTCGATTTTTAGGGTCTTTTTGGGTGAATCATCGTGCCTCAATTGTGTCTTTGATGAAGCTGTGCTTGCGTGATCCGAAGTTGTGCATTCGATGGATGGGGAACAAAATGAAGCCATGCGTAGATAATATGAGGTTGAAGCCGGCGAATGGTTCAGCAGAGGTGTGCATGGGAACGAAATGATGCCATATCGGGTCGTCTTCTTGATTCTCAATGTTGCATTTCTTTATCGCCTTCATTTTTACGCATGGTTCTCTATTTTTTTATTAACACAATTTTGTTAATATTATATGCTCCTAATATTGACTAACACATGTTTATTTTCGTGTCCCATAAAGGTTCAGGAAGCATCTTTTGGTACTACTAAACAAATTCCGAAACTTGCGATTGCGGGCATATATTGATCTATCAATGAGCATTCGTGGAACTGAAGTTGCCAAGGAGAGTGCCGATATTATTATCTTGGATTACAATTTCGCATCGGCCGTGACGGTGAGTTAACTGTCTATCTTTTCTTGTTAGTCTCTGTGACTATAGTTCATGGTGTTTGCGCGCTTGAGGTTGTCGATGAGTCCGTTTGGTGTATGCCAACATACAAAAGTTTATACAAATCCAGCTGCCTCTCAACGTAGCAACTCGATAATCAATGTAGTTCTTGCCGTCGGTTCTGGAAACGTGGCTTTGACGCCGTTCAGGACCTTCAGGTAGATGCCGTGAAAACTCCTCAAGCCAACGTACCCATACTCCTCAAGCCCTGCCCGTCGGTTCTGTTTCATGACTCTTTTCTTAATGATGGCCCGATCAAGCATAATCGATCTTGTTCTTCTTGATGAGCGGGCCCGTGACCCGGATATTGATCTGTTTTCTTTGTTGCACTGACCTATATACTTCGCGCTCTTTTGAGATGTCCTTATAGATTTCCTTCCTTTATAGTCGTATTTCTTCATCTTTGATCTAACTCCTGTAGTAATATGACTCCCTCTTCAGATGCAACTGGACTGGCTGGTTGAGGTTTTGAGGCCTCTGAGAGTTCGCCTTCCAAACAAGCGATGGTGCACTCTCTTTCCTGCTTTGCTTACAATTGTAAGACACCACTTCCTTTTACGTTTCTGAAACTCGTAAGCTCGGCTCTATTTTCCTCAAATGTCTCAAGTGTGTTTTTTATTATAGACACTGCTTCGACTTCTCGGACCGGCGACCCACCATCGGTGAATAATCACCACTAACATCGACAAGATACCAGCAACAGCTGAGAAGACAAGGTAACTTCCTCTTCCTTGTAGAAAACAAAGGAATGTAACATTTCTCCACGACGTCTCAATTCTGAATGCCTTTGTGCGGTGGCGAAGTTAGGCAAAGGATCGGAGTCCACCTTTCGAAAGAGGCTTGAGTTCACCTCGGATGAGGAACATGAAGAGCGTGCATGCCACTATTTCCCTTTTTAGAGTGTTACGTTACCACCCTGTGTCGTTAAACAGCTCCATAAACAACCCAAGATCCTTATCCTAAAGCCATGCCTATTTAGCCGACAACATTCGATTTACATTTGTAGGATGATCTCACGTAAGAAGACAACTTGAACAATGGAAGCCCAGATCTTTGAGTCCCCGCTTGATGATCCCGCACACACCATGTCTAAGAGGTGCGTTGCAAGGACCATTCCTCCGATTACCTGCTCGTGATCACGACGCCTATTGTTCCATTAACTTTTTCTCTTCGGGCTTCATAGCCTCACCTGATTTTTCATACTCTGCATTCAAATCATATGGTTATAGTTGAGTTGCAAATGTTAGTTAAAATGCATGCCCCCTACAGGGGCCAAATTTTTTTTTTTTGGGCAATTGTAGTTTCTCGAAAAGCATGCAAGCTATATGTGTGTTGAGTGCTGCTGGCCAGAACTATCACATGGTCACTGTTTTCCAAAAAATTCCTGCTATTGGTGCCTATCATTCAACAGCTGATTATTTATATTTTGCATCCTCACTACGTGTCGTATTTACATTTACATTTTCACTTTCTAATTGAATGCATGGGTAGGTTACTTTGCGGTTTCTTTTCGTGATGCAATGTGTTGGTGATACTTACATAGAAAAATAGATGCTCATTTGAAATGAACTATTTGTGATAAATGCTTAATATAGTAGAGCTGCACAGTTGAGCTATTTTGAAACCTTCCATAATAAAGACATTTCTTTGTGCTCATGGCTACTCTGTGCTCATGGCTACTCTGTGCTCTCTGCTCTCTGCTCATGATTGCTCTGTGCTCTCTGCTCTGTGCTCATGGCTGCTCTGTGCAATAAATCAAAGAATGGTAGAAAACCCTTAATGAACAAGGATTTATCACAGTGCTCTGTGCTCATGGCTGTTCGGTTATTTTCTTACTTGCAACAGTAGCTCTGCCAGGGCCAAAGTTCCTGAGAACAACAAGAGGGCTCGTCGAGGTTCTGCTCTGGTCCAGAAAAGTGGCTAGATAAGGTGGGGATTCTTCAAACCTACATTTCCCTACGCACATTGGTGGCCTGCGCTTTGCATCTATTTAACAGAAACACTTCTTTGTAGGTCTGTTAACCACTGCAACTCTTTTGGCTGGACGGTCATTTGTCGTATAGCGCCCGAGAGAAGACTCGCTTTTGCTTTGCGGCCGTCGCCGTCTCGCACACCATTGACCGACGAGCTAACGATTTATGCACGGGGCATATATTATTCAGTGATGATTTATGCACGGGGCATATATTATTGTATAGGCTGGGAATGACTATGTAGTTTAATGACTCTTGCATTTCGATTTAGAAGAACTCAGTGTGGCATCCAGTAGCGGTGTTGCTATGGCGCGACAGCAACCCTACGGCCACACCTTCTCTCGACCGTCGAACGTATCCGGTCTAAGACATCGAACATCGAACTGTTGTTGTGGACATCGACACAACCATTGGAACCTGCTCTTTTCATTAAGTCTGTTTGTCTCTGTTTTGGTCTACCCATATGATGTTTGCTGGCACGCTGCTGGTAGACGATAACACCACTGTCGATCTATTCTGTGCTGCACCGATCGTGTGCCCTGAACCTTATAGTGTCTCTTACGACGCGAGACGTAGATACATGCGGGCGGCCACTCTCGCGAACGCGCGCTTATAAACTAGTCTCTCCCCGGATAGTGAGAACCCGGGTTGCTTCAACGGCAATGTAGTCTTAATATCACAATATATGTTATATTTATCATGCTGCTGCTGTTAAAATTCGGGATCAAGTTACTTATGCTGTTATTTATATTACTGAGCATATGTCTTTAACCTTGACTATACAGGATCTATGGTTATGTATATACTAAATAACCTTTTAACTTGGAAGAATTCAAGTAGTATGTGTAGGCTCACTAATCAACCTTTATTTCTGAAATTAAATGTGAGTCAGCCAGCTCCAGATAAAGCCAAGCATAATCCTTGGAGTCTTTTCCTTATTTTCTGGTTTCAGACGGGTAAGTCTTGCGGAGTACAATTGAGTACTCACGGGTTAATTCCCGATGTTGCAGGTGACTCCGTCTAGCATGATCCTAGCCAGTTGTGTGCTGCTGTGGTGAAGAATAATGCTTAGGGCATGGCAATCTCCATATTTTTTTCCCGGTCTCATGCTATTACAGGGTTCGCATTATGTTGGCACTATCTTATTTTATTTCCGCTGTACAACTATCTTGTTTTCAAAAGCTATTGCTTCCGCACTCTGAACTACTTTGTAGACAAATGTGTACGTCGCACTCTGATTATAATATTTTGAATTTGGTTTGAGATACCTGTAGATTGGAACTACTGAGCTCAACGATCCTTGTTGTGTTGTTGATGAGTTTGAAATCACTCGGAGATTTCCGGAATACCGGGTTTATATGGACTCAAGTGTAGATCTGCGATTGCTTCGGTAATTGCGAATTATACTTGATTTCTTATAAATTGGTCGGCTGTCACACGTTACCCATCAAGTTCAAATCTCGGTGCTCGCACCTTTTTCCTAAGATTTTTCTAGGATTTACCGGCGTTATGCATTCAAGGGTGTTTAGCGATTCGCGTCGACGATGAGACGTCAATGGTGACTTCGGGAATCTCCAGATCCGCCGGTGCTCCTTCTGAGGTGCTCATAGGGGTAGGGTTTACGTCACGTGTATTCATTGGGGTGAGTGTGCGTGCGTGTTGTGAGTGTCCTGCATTGTCTTTGTGTAATTCATTCTAGCTTTCAAAATTTATCTCAGAAAGCACAAAAGATAATTTTGTATAAAACGGTTTCTATTTATCATCCAATCACCATTAGTCACATTGATGATAGTGTTTAATTAGGAAACAAAATGAGGGTACATGCGTCTTTTTATGTTTTCTCCTAATTTGTCTTAGAATTTCCATTATATTAGAGGACAGAGGGAGTATGTAGTGCGAGGCAAGTCTTTTCAAAATTTATTCGTAGCACAAAAGATAATTTTGTATAAAACGGTTTCTATTTATCATCCAATCACCATTAGTCACATTGAGGATAGTGTTTAATTAGAAAACAAAATGAGGGTACATGCATCTTTTATGTTTTCTCCTAATTTGTCTTAGAATTACCATTATATTAGAGGATAGAGGGAGTATGTAGTGCGAGGCAAGTCTTTCTGTAGTGCAAGAATTTTTCTTTTTCCTTGTGTTTCCTATAAAAATAAATTGGTTAAATGTACAATTCCCATAAACTTCCTATGTTCTAAAGGGGTTTAATATAACGAAAAGGGGAGAAGAACTTACCAAAAATATTTAGATACTTAGATAAGGGTCCTATTCATAAATTTTCACGAGCTTGATAAACCACTGCACATATATAAAGATTTAAATTCTAAAATCTTCGATTAATAATTTAGCTACCGATTTTTTAACAGTTATAATACAAATTTGATAACATTAGATTTGTAAGTAATACTGCCCAATAATTATAAGTTTATAATTATAAGATAAGATACAGTAATTATGCAGGATGGATACGTAGCTCCATGCAGTTGAGTGGGAGCGGGAGGAATTGAATTGAATTGAATTGAATTGAAGAAAGAAAAAGTAGGCAATGCATTTCGAATGGCTGCGCGCGGTCGCGTGGGAAGAAAGCAGGTGCGGCCGGGGAAGGCGCTTGCATATGGCTGGGCTGTTGGAAGCCATTCCTAGCCAGTAGCCGCAGCAGTGCAGTTCACTGGGCTGTTGGAAGCCATTCCTAGGCCTTGTTTAGATGGCTAAAATTTCTAATTTTTTCTCACTTTCTCTCAAAGACATCACATTAAATACACCAAAAGACATATGTTTGGAGTATTAAATGTAGGTAAAAAATAACTAATTACACAGTTTAGATGTACATTGCGAGACGATTCTTTTGAGCCTAGTTACTCCATGGTAGGATGATATTTACCACTAACAAACTAAACATGCTACGATTGTACGATGTGATATTCGGTTACAATTTTTAACCATATAAACAAGGCCCTAGCCAGTACCCGCAGCAGTGCAGTTCACGCAAGTGCTGGCGTAGCGGGAGACGTGACAGCACCCGGAATAAAAATAGTAGAGGTGAAAAAAAAGTCGGCAGCTCAGCAAATTATATTAGTTTCTTTTGTGCCTTTTCATCAGTGAGGGTGGACCACCTTGATATGGATTATCAGTAAGCACATCGTCTATGTTAAGTACCCTAAAATTTAACCTTGTAGTATTGAATTTGGCACTGTACTGAATTTGATAAAGTGGCACTCTAGTACTGAACTCGACACTGTAGTACTGAAATTTGGCACTATAACACTGATGAATTTGACACTGAAAACAAAATTCGATGTGATGAGGAATCTTGGTGATGTGACGACGAATCTCAAAGTTTGGCATCCAAACTTTAGGTACTAAACGCAGAAACCATGCACTCCACGTCACTTCAACATGCCAATTTTTTGTTTCTTTTTTTTCTATTGGAACGGATTTTTTTAGGTTTTTTTTAGTTTGGTTGGGTGTGAAACCATGCACTGCACGTCACTTCAACATGCCAATTTTTTGTTGTTTTTTTTTTTTTTTTTTCTATTGGAACGGATTTTTTTAGGTTTTTTAGTTTGGTTGGGTGTGCTTTTCGCCAGCTTTTATTGGATAGTCACGAATCATGTTTGTTTCTTCTTGGCGCAAACAAATAAATATAGAAGGGGGCCATTTGCTACCGGATGAACACAACAAATTGGTCCATAGAATCTTTGGCACACGACGCTTATAGCAATCCAAGTGTTTTGGGTGGACGTTTCAAAAACGAAGAGAGATGTTTAGAGTTGAGTGATCCCAATTTTATGGGGTCAAGGAATACTTCGTGAATTGTAAGCATAGGATTTTATCGATCAAACTGAAGAGAGAAAGGCTATTTGTCACGTGCCGATTTGGGTCCGTCAGGGATCGGGCTAGGGCGGGCCACCGCGGGGAGGGGGGGGCGCGCCGCCGCCGCCATCGCCACATCAACATCGTTTCCGTCTTCGTCTCGTCATTATGACAGGATATTTTAGAACTTTTGGTGTGCAAAGGGATATTCCAACTCTATAATGAAAACCATTATTAGGAAATAAATATGATTGCTTGTAAAAGATATTCCAATCATATAAGAAAGGGGAATTTGTCCACGTGACATGCAAAGTGTCGCCACTTTGCTGCTGGACATCGTCAATCTTCGTATTTGCGGGGAGACACCGCAGTTTTGTGTTATTTGGCCCATGGACACCACCGTCTCGTTTGTACACGGTAACGGAGACTTTCTTCAAAAATGACACCGGTGCCCCTGTGTGTGGATCGGACCGGAGCTGGACCCAACCCGACGCCGCATGTCCCGACGCCGCTCCACCACGGCCACGCGGGCGCTAACAACCTCGACGCCAAGACGCCCCGACGCCGCTCCACCACGGCCACGGCCACGCCGTTCGTCTCCTTACCCGCCGCTCCACCCGCTCGTCGCCGGCCGGCCACGCCGGCTCGGCGGCGCTGCCGGGCGGAAGACGGCGAAGCGGGCGCCGCCGCCGACCTCTCTCGCGGGCTCGCCGCGCCACGCCAAGACGCGGGACGAGGCGCCGAGGAGACCACGCGCGCCGGCACTCGCCCGAGCCGAGCGCAAATTCGAGCCGACGCCCCAGTGCCGGCCGCCATGGATCATCGCGCCCGCGCCGCGGGCTGCTTCGCTGGCCGGCCAAGGAGGTCCCCACCGAGCACCGGCCGCCGAGCCGCACCATGGACTGCGCTTCGCCACGACGACCCGCGGAGCGCCGAGCCGGCGAGCACCCCGCCAGCGCCGCCGGCGGAAGTCCCCAGCCGCGTCTCATGGTCGCCCAAGATCCGTGCCCTCCGCCGCACCACCCCCATCTCCGACGGCGGCCTCCACTCACGCCGGCTCCCCTCCCCGTCACGGCGCGCATGCTGGTCGTGCCTCGCCCTCTCCCACCGCGGACGCGCCGGGCGGACCACCGCCGCGGGCTCCCGTGTCCCGCCGCTGCGAACTCGTCAGCCCTCCCCTGACTGGAGGTGCGGCACCCCGCTAGATGGGGAAGAGAGATGGGTCCGTCACGCCAACCGCGCGCCGCCACGGCTGTGAAGAGAGATGGGGAAGAGACGGATGGGTCCGGCCACGCTTGAGGCTCGGGGGCACCGGTGTCATTTTAGAACAAAGTCTCTCCGTTACCGTCTCTAAATGGGGTGCGGTGTCCATGGGACAAATAACACAAAAACAAGCAGTTGTCTCCCAAGAAATACTTTAAGATTGACGATGTCAAAAGCAAAGAAAGTGGCAAAGCACTTTGCATGTCCCGTGGACAAATTCCCTATAAGAAAACTTTTAGAGAGATTGCTTGGATTACAAGTCCCACTAGGAGGGCTATATAAGTAAAGGGTCTCAGAATTTAGGGGAACAAGCAATAAAGAAAATCTATTTCCTTCCTCCTCTCTCCCACGCTGCCGCCCTGCTCCCACGCACGCCGCTAACCCCAGCGCCGCCGCCAGCGCGCCGCCGCCGCACGCCGGGCCACGCGGTGATCCCGAATTGATCCGGTGCGTGATAGCCGGTATCCGGAGACCAAAGACGATTCCCATCACCGATGGCTTCCCGAGATGCGCGAGTTCACCAAGACGCCTGAAGGAGCTCCTCGGCGACAAGCCGCTTAAGATCGCCCGCCGTCCGATGAGATCGTGACGCGTTTTCGCGCATGGATACCTCTACACTGCCCCGAAGATTCAGCTACCTCTTCTCCGCTCGATGACCATGACGACCGCGCCGAGGATAGCCAGCGGCAGCCGTCGCCACCGCCACGGGGTGCCCCCGCTACCTCCCCGCACCCACCCCGCCGTAATGACGACTCCGACCTGTTATCCTCAGCCGGACGAGGCGCGGCGCCATTCAGGGTGACGCACCGGACGCCATCGACATCGCCTTCACCAACAACACCGCGGCACCGATCGGCCCTTCCTCTCCACCGACACATGCAACCGCCGCAGATTCTGGCAAATGATGATGGCGCCACCCGTGGCGCGCCTGCTCGTGGCGCCACCCGCGACAACCCCGCCCAAAGTCACCGGACCTACCCCCTCTACACATCGTCCGCCTTGACGTCCCGGCACGACGCAGCAACGACAACCCCGACCTCTGGATACACAAGATGGAGTCGCTGTTCGAGCTGAAGGAACGACATCGATCCCGAAGTTCTATGCCCGTGATGCCGCCTTCCATCTAATAGGTCCCGCATACCGTTCCACAGTCGTCTCGAGTAGGCCACTGGTCGAGGTGGGACGCGTTCACCCACTACCTGCGATGCAACTTCAGATCCCCCCATCCTCACCGACACCACTGGGGAGTTCGCGCCCCCTGCTCAGGAGGGAAGGCTGGAAGACTACATCACCGCTTTTGAGGGCTATGCAACTCGCATGGAACTTGAGAGCCAGCTTCACCGCGTCAGCCTCTTTGTCAGTGGCTTACGCGACACGCTCCGTACGGTGCTCGAGTGGTTCCAGCCTTGTTCTATGGAGGAGGCCATCGACCTTGCTCGCCGCTACGACGATGAGCTATCGGCGCTAGCAGCCCAGGACGCAGGCGACCACCGTGCCGACCACATCGATGATGTCGCCGACATCGACACCGACATCGACGCTGCCCTGGACGACCGGGCACAGGGGCGACAACGCTGGCAAGCCTGCCATGGAGGTGATCGGCGACCGTACACGGCGACGACCACCTCACCGAGCTGCACCTGGGTACCTCGATGAACCAGGAGCTTGGCATCATCACAAGAGCCATCGAGCTTCAGGCGACTGCACCTGAGCGGAGCCTCTTCAACGGCATTGTGAGGTACTTCCACCGCTACTACATCCCTGCAGCTTCGGAGCTCCTGCAAAACCTCCTCCTCGAAGGTGGCGCCCCCTGCATATGGCGTTGCGTGGGCTTCCACCTCCCACCTCGTAGCAAGACCAGGCGTTCCCAACAAGAGTGCTCCTCCTCATGGCACGCCCGAACGCCGCTCGAAGACGTCATGGTCCTCCTTCGACAATGGCGGCAACAAGTTCTTCGCATCGACAACGTCATCGCCAACGCGCCTACGTTCTCGGGCCCCAGTCGGGCCGCCCGTCAAGACGGCCAGTGACCTCCCTCACGGCCGCCTACTACGCCTCTCCTCGACGCCGGTGAAATCTCATGTTTGGTTTTGGAAATTGATGACACACTTGTGGGACTAATCCTTTTCTCTAAGTGATGACTTGAGATAGGATTAGGTGGATGACGTGGAGCATGATGATCACGAACATGGACAATGATGGTGGACATGATGGATCGTCAAGCTTCGGTTATCGACTTGAGAGGAACCCGGGAGATCAAGGCAAAGGTATCTTGATAGGGTTTTCCTTTCGGTGATCAAGACACGATAGAGCGTGTGATCACATTATAGGATAGATAGCCGACTATCAAGAGGGGATGCCGCGACAATCCTTTGGTGAAGGGCTTCTAGGTCCAATTGACTTGCATATTGCATTTAGGACAATGAGAGCACTAACTTCGATCTTGCCTAACTTATCGGCGAGTTAACATGCATGATAATGTGATCATCTTGGACGTGTTGGCAACCTATGGCAAGAGGCGAAGCAAGTTTGAAGCAAAGAGCAAAGAAAAAGATGAAGAAGCCGCTTGTCTCGGGGTGACGGACGCGCTCGGCTCGACCGGACTTACATAGACCGGTGGCTCTAGTCAAGGCTCGCGTAGAGCTCTACAGGCACGATTTGACCGGACGCTCGACCGGAACCTGGACCGGAAGCGTCGACCGGACGCTCGGAGGAGGCCGCCAGCCGTGGGCCCGAAGCTTGTCGGATGCGACCGGAAGCATCGACCGGACCCACGACCGGACTCGCTGGTGAGTCCGGTCGGTGCGTCCGGTCAGTGCGCAGAAAGCACATTTTGAAGGGCAACGGCTCTATTTCGAGGAGAGCTATATATATACTTGGATGGCCGGGTTTATTGAGCTCTCTTGCACATTTGAAGCTTCCAACTTGCTATTGAGCTTGTGAGACTCCTCTCCACTCATCTCCCCATCACTAACTCGGATTCTTGGTGAGATTGAGAGTGATAGAAGTGCATTGCATCATCGGTTGCATCTAGAGGCACTTCATCCTTGGAGAAGACGGGATTCTTGTTTTCTTGGGAATTTTCCCAGTTCTAGCGGCTTGGAGCAAGAGGCGGTGTTGAGCTCAATTGGAGCTTGTTCGAGGCCACACCGGTGGTTTGTGAGGGGTCGTTCCTTACCCGCGGAGATTCGCGAAAGGAGCACTAGTGGATTGCTCGTGGCTTATTTGGCCCCTCTTGTGATTGGTGTGCTTGAGCTCCCACCGGGATTTGGCACCGACCATTAAGCTTAGTAACCATCAAGTGGGTGTGTCGCCACAACGGGACTAGCGTCTTGGGCAAGCACGTGAACCTCGGTGAAAAATCATCGTGGCACTTGTTCTTGCTCGTTGGAGATTTCTTGGTGATCACGGTGATTGGCTACAACCTCGACACTACACCGGTGATATTGTATTCTAGCACCTCTTGCATTACTTTGGTAGTATATCTTGTTAGGGTGCTTAGTGTGAGTAGCTTGTTTAGTTAGCTTAGCCTTGTTAGCTCCTAGTGGTAGAATTAGTTAGTGTATCTTGTCCACCTAGGAGTAACTTAGCAACCTAGCCATTGCTTGTGATTAGAGATATTAGAATTGCTAGAATTGCTAGGAGGCTTGCATAATTAGCTTGAAGCATTTGCTTATTTGCTACGCCGTCTTATTTACTAACCACCTTGCTTAGTGTTGTTTGTAGAATTTTTAATAGGCTATTCACCCCCCTCTAGCCATTAGGACCTTTCAGCCGGTCATCTCGATTCATCACGTGTTCTGCAGGCACAGACATGCTTAGGTACATGTGCCAACCACGTACACCTTCCAGGGTCCTCCAGCTACTCGCCAGACACTCGAGCTATCCGGCATCCTCAGCGCCTCCGTCAAGCGGCAAGAATGGATGGACTGCCCCTTCGTGCAGCCCCCGCTGAGCTATAAGTTCAGCATCTACTTCGGGAACCTGCACTTCGACTTCTCCTTCGCCGATGAGGAAGCCAGCATCTACAACGATGACAACGACAAGTCGGGTCCCCTTATCCACAGCTACGGACCCGGCGTCGCGACATCCCCGATCGGCATCGCCTTCGCGCCAATCTGGTGGGTTGGGCGGCACGTGGACGCGCCGCCTCGTCGAACGGTGGAGAGATGTCACGTGCCAAATTTGGGCCCGTCAAGATCGGGCTAGGGCAGCCCACCCGACAACGGCGGCCCACGGGGAGGGGGCAGCGCCGCCGCCATCGCCACGTCATCATCATTTCCGTCTTCGTCTCATCATTATGATAGGATTATCTTAGGACTTTTTGGTGTGCAAAGGGATATTCCGACTCTATAAGAAAAGCCCATATTAGGAAATAAATATGATTGCTTGTAAAAGGTATTCCAATCATATAAGGAAACCTTTAGAGAGATTGCTTGGATTACATGTCCCACTATGAGGCTTATATAAGTAAGGGTCTGTAATCTCTTAGGGAAACAAGCAATAAAGAAAATCTATTTCCCTTCCTCTCTCTCCCTCCCACGCCGCCCCTAAGGCCGCGCCGCTAAGGCGCCGCCCCCGCAGGGCATGCCAGCCACGTGTCACCCCGAAATTGATCCGTGTGTGACACTATTTATATATAACTACCTATATTAGGTTCTATAAAACACTAGTATATTGCCCGTGCTAACGCTTACGGTTTCATTTCAGTAATGCACATAAGGTAAAATGATGATATTTTTCAAGATAATTATATACTACCCTTGTTTCCACATCTAATTACATGTCTATAAATCATAAGGTAAAATAAATCAACTCATGAAAGGAACACATATTCACTGTTTGTCATAGCTAGCCATTTTTTTTATCAGTCTTAATTGGTCATTGAGACTTGTGACCACTTATATGCTTCTGACTTGCACGGTCCTTCAAGATAGAAGATAGCATGTAGCAAGTCAAGCGGACAGGCTCTCAATCAACATGAACCCATAGGCCTCCACCCAGTAAGCCCTCGATTGAAGGCATTATTGTGCAATAGATTAGTTCCATGCAGAACGTTCTGCAAAATTTAGTAAATATTCTTGAATTAGAGAGGACACTTTTACAGTATAATGATAGATGAAAGTTTTAACAAAAATAAAGGTTTCACAAGTCTCAAGTGTCACGATTACTTACAAGCAAATAATCTTAGGCTGTAGAAGCCATTAGCCTACAAACCTCAAATTTTGGGCACGGTGCAACCTGTAGCTTTCTTGCTGGAGATAAGACAAGACCATCTACAAGAATGTCAGTTCCAGAAGGCATTTACAACTTAGATGGTTACTATTTACAACTCAACATGCACAATGCAAATAAACATATGATTAGATATTTATTTTTAGTGAAATTGACTTAATCTTTTCAAAGAAAAAAAAAAAACGCATGCCTTGCTGAGGTCACTGATTTGACTTCATGAATCTTTGTACCCATTTAAACAAAACAGAGGTCACTGATTTTTTTTTTAATGAAAGGAAAAAAATTGTTGTGGGAGCTTTGGTACTGAAGCAGCTCACTCTGTATAGTGTTGTGGTATTGATAAAATTTGCATGCATCAGGACCCTGGCTGCAGCTAAGCTTTGCACTGATACTCTAGCTAGGTTCAGCAATGTAATACAGCCTCACACTAATTCCATCGTCTTCCATCTCACTACAATTCTGGAAGTAGACAGCCACCAGCTAAACCATTATGAGCACAACAATATTGTATTCATATCCAACTAACCCCTAAGCATAGTGGAGTAGCAACTCAATATGATTTGTTTAGATCGACACACCTGCTCATCTCTTCCCTCTTTATCCTGTCTTCACCATCAATCAGGTTCTGCAGACAGTTTTGATAAAAGAAAAATCGATAAGTAATGGAACTGAACATACCCCGTCTGATGACGTTTGTTATGTCGCTAAATGATAGGCACGTTTGCCGCTTATCCCCCATGGTAGACCAGCTAATGTGTAGTAGTGAATTCGACGATGGTGTCCATTTACATCTGAAAATTAAAATTTGCAAACGAAAAGCAAAGCAATAAGAATACATACTGACTTACTGTCATGGCCTCCGACGTCCTGCCATGCTGCTCACGCAAGACGGGAGGGAGTTGAGTCCTGGGTGTCGCGGATCTGCCGACGGCGTGTGCTGGGGCCTCCTCCCCGCCCGCCACGCGAGCCGGCGAGTAACAGCAAGAGGCAGCAAGGGCGCCGGCGAGGAGGACGAAGAGGAACGAAACCTTAGAGTAGATTGAACCCTCGATGAACGTGTGTGTAGAGGCATTTTCCATCGCTGTTTGAGGTAATATACTTACGGTTAATTATTGAGATCGCCACCGCCGACCTCCGCGCGGGCGCTTCGCCGGTTAGAGCTTCGTCGCCGGGCGGATCGCGACGTCCACGACCTCCGACGGACGGTCGCCCGGTTAGAGGTTCGACCGTCGCCGGGCCGGATCGCACGTCCACGACCTCACGTCGGGCGCTCGCCGGTTAGAGCCACGTCCACGACCTCACGCCGGCGAGTAGATTGAACCCTCGATGAGAGTCCGTCCGCACGTCCACGACCGGTCGATCCCGCACGCCCACGACCCGCCGCCCTTTGTCTCCTCTGCACCACTACACCCTCCGCCGATCAGCGTCGCCGGCGGTGATGCCACCACGCCTGCCGGCGGTGATGCACGACGATACCGGTTAGAGAATCGTCTATTTTTTTACCCCGTGATTTCCGTGGATTGGATTCGCCGCAGCGTGGGCGCGGGGGTCTCGCGGTGTGGGCGTCGGGGGTCTTACAGGTGTAAGACCTGTGTGACAAACTTTGAATCCTAGCCTTGGTTGCGAGATCCGACGGATGGTGGTGCTAGGTCAAAAATAGAAACAACTGTGTCATTATAGTATAGATATAGATGCATTATCGTTATTGTCAGGTTTTTAAAAGAACCAACATATGGATAGTAACATAATATTGTACAAATCTACCACACTAATTAACATTATTGTCAGTTAAATCGACCGACATGCAAAACCTACTATCAAGTTTCTTTGTACTTGCAGATGCTATTAGTTTTATGCAAAGCAACGACTTTATGCCATTATTAGGGGTAAACGCGAAACTTGTATCACAAGTGATTGGATTTTGGTACCATCTTAGAGCGTCCTTGGCATGGTCTAGATCTAGCTCTGACTTGTTCGGCTCTATGTCACGGAGCCATGTCAAAATGACTCTATAAAAACGGAAAAAAAATCAGGGGTGGATGGTCCGCATGCCGCACGGTGTGGAAGTGGATGTGGAGCCATTTCTGACCGGTGGGACCAGCTAATTTGACCAATAACACCATGCGGTGGCTTAATTCTCTATCTACATGGCATAATTTTATTGGAGGTCCACACAGCATGGTACGGATGGTCCGTACCTGATATTTTTCCAAGGAAGGCCCTTATTAGTAAATTGAGGTCTTCATCAGTCCAGCCGCACCACTGCCGGCCTCATCCCCAAGCTACGACCACGTCTAGCAATCGCCTCCTCCTCCCGTGGGCTGGTGTTGCGCTGCGGACGCTGCTGCTCTCGGTGCCGGCGAGCAGCCTCCTCACACATGATCAAGGCCTGCGTCGTGTGGAAAGGATTGCCAAAGCCTGAAACACAATAGCGACAGCATCTCCAGCCTCCGTGCCTTCTCTTGCATTGCTCGTGTGTTCCCCATTTCCAGCTACCCGTCGACCTCATTGCCAGCGGCGATGCTTTCGTGGATGGTGTCCTCAACTTGTTCGGTGAAATGGCACAAGGTATGCATCTTTTTCTCTTCTCTTTTTCCTTTCAATAATTGGTTGCTGATTCTATATAGCCCCCATCTCTATCAGTTGTAGAAGGATTAACATGATTTTAGTGATTTCAATGCAATTGATGGGATGGTGACTATCAGCCATGCGACTGGAGTCACAGCCGCTGGACATCGAGGTTCTATGGAAGCTGATGAATACAAAGTCTCTCCAGTCTCCTTCCGAAATCCAGAAATGGTCTGCCCATCATATTGTTTTTCCCTTTTTTTCAGGAGTAAATCTCAACTCAATTATGTTGTACACCATAATACCCAACTTTGTTCGATTGGAGAGAGAAAACAAACTGACTAGTGACTACATATCCATTTTAGTAATCTAATTATGTTACTAATACTTCCCATTTTGGGAATAATCAACGAGCTCGCAACATAAATAAATGAGTTATAAATTATAGCACAGTACATTGCTTATTGGATCATAGGTGATATCTGTTTATAAGTTTTATGATGCTCATAAGTCATAAATTACCATCGGCGGAGTGCGCGTTGTGCTCCCAGGAGACCTAGACCGCCGACCACCTCTTCTCAGCTGGCGCCTTCATGTAGGAGCTTTGGTTCCGCATTCTTCGCCTGGCAGGACTGGATCACCTGTGCCCGGTGCCCACCTCCACGACGATCACCTGGTGGTTGCAGACCATCTCTCGGGTGTCGGAGACTTTTAGGCGTGGCCTCTCTCTAGTCCTCCTTGACAATTGGGAAGTTTGGAAGGAGTGAAACCGACGTACCTTCGACGGGATCTCCAATACTCCGTCCCAGCTGTTCGACGGGGTCACGTGAGAGGCGGATGATTGGTGCGCGGCGGGTTTCTCGTCGCTGGCTCCTCTGCTCCAGGCGGTGCGGTAGTCCCCTACGCCCTAATCGCACAACTAGTTTCCTAGTTAGTTACAACCTACTGCTCCGCCGTTCAAGCCAGCGCCTTGTGTAATATGTGACCATCATTCTACAGCAGCAACTCGCCAACGTGGATGGTGGATGTAAAACATTTCTTAACTTCCCTTAATGCAATACGTCCCAATGGTACACTTTCGAAAAAAAAAGTCATAAATTACCATGTAGGCGAAGGAAACTACTCTGCAGTCTTGCAAGCTGGATTAATTCACTTGGGGGCTGTTCCATCCCTTGCCAGGCAACACCCCGCCGTGCTCCTCCCATGTCGTGCAGCTAGACTGCATGCTGATGCTGTGACGGTTGCACCTATTCCCACCATCACCTCTGATGACATGGTTGACGTCAACCTGTAAGGCTGCACACAACGTATTCGACCATATGCTTTTGACATATATCCTGGTGAATGCTAAAAAAAATTTTTTTTTTTTCTCTCTTCTCTTTGAGATTTTATACCAAAGTTATAGATATATTAATCTTTGCTAGACTTTGAATATTCATGGATTGATTCCACATTGGAATAGCATTTAAATTGGACAACCACTGCTTGCATGTCTTCTTAGCACCCTTTTTCTACCATACCGCAAGTTGAAGCCAAGCTCGAGGGCTTGTAATAAGTAGTTATAACTTATTGGCAACCACTCTTATTGGGGCACTATAATTTCTTCAGGGCAAGTTTGCAGCTGCAGTGCAAGCAGGTTGCAGTTGAGGCTCACTACCACTCTGCTTAATAGTGTTCCAAGATTATAGTTAAATTCAAACTGGTTTCATATATGCGACTTGATCATAAACATAGCAACTAGATGCCTACATTCTACTTATGTACTAAAATGTTCTACATTACAATATCAGCTTCCTGTTTGTGCAATCTAGAGTTGAAACATAATAATATCTAATATGACACTTTACAAGGCAGCCGGCGAGCTATGCTGCAATCCCAGTTTGCGGACAAAAGTACAGGAAGCATCATAAGGTAAATAGTCCTCATCAAAATAGAACTCAATCTATTTGGTTGGATCCTTTAAATTTTGTCATGATGTATAAAAACTATTTGGTTTCTCAATTTGTATTCTTATCCATTATAAATATCTGGGGTGTTAAAATGGAGCACATTCTTTTCGCTTCTATTACTGATTGACACGTAAACAGTACCTAAAATACACATTTTAGTTGTTATAGAAAAATTTATAGAATAGCACAATCTCACATTCAAATATTGAAAGCAGCTCCTTCCAGGTCCAGCAATCGCGAGTTTAGATCAAGCAGCTACTTCCATCAATCATTAGTTTAAGTAAACTTCTAGCCACTAACAATTTTTCTCCTTTTTTTTAGATAATGGATTATAAAATCCGGCTTTATCTATCGAAAGATAGAATCAAACCAATTATTACAAAACGTTTGGACACCACTCACACTGCACCTGAGGCTCCAGGCAGCCAAGTTTGATAAAACAAGGAATAAAATAAGGTTCGATCTAAATGTGACCAATAAATCTTGTAGATAACCATCCTCCGGAACTAAAGAACTGCAGCGCTGAAGTTTTCAAAGTACTGTCCAGCCTTGCACTAGCTGGTCACGTTGATCCTCAGCTTCGCTGCAGACTTGCCCTTGCCGAAGCCAATGAGTTCCCTAAATAGTACCCGCAAATAAGATTTTTGGTTGACATTTATCAAAAGCCACTTTATTCCTTGTTTACCGACTGCCCAGAGGATTGCCGCTGCTGTTAACAATAGTGAATTTACTTTTTTGTTTGAAATTTTAGTCCATCGAACAAAAAGATCATTCATATTTGTTGGTGGAGTTAAACCAAACAAGTAAGTGTCCAATTTCGCCATAAGAATCGGGCGTGAATGCACTCAAAAAAATAGGTGTTGAATTGTTTTCTCGGAAAGTGACAAAAAGAACAGTTTTTGTGACCATTCCGATTACGTCTAGCTAAATTATCCTTAGTTAAAGTAACACCCTTTTTGAGGTACCACAAGAAAATCTTAATTTTCATAGGTACTTTAATACGCCAAATGTCCTGTGAAACTCTAACACCATTGTTTATTAACGCAAGCATACATGGACTTGATCAGAAAAGCAACCGGCACGCATTTAAACCCCAAACAAAAGTATCTCTATCACCTGTTAAACCAATGTCTTGTACCGACGCAACAATTCTATGCCAAGCAGTTAGGTTTGCACCACTTAAATTTCTCCTGAACGAGATATTTAACGGCACTGCATTACAAGTACTTGGGCCACAGAATCCTGTTTTGAACGTACTTAAACAGGGAAGGGAATTTATCTTTTAAGAGTTTATTTCCCAACCAGATATCAAACCAGAACCAGTCCCGGGAACCATCCTTGATGTTAAAACGCCCAAAGTCCAAAAACTATCTTTTACATTCATTAAACCTTTCCAAAAATGAGAATCTGTTGGTTTTTTAACGCAACTTCCAAGGGGCTTATTTTTGATATATTTATTTCTTACCAACTCTTGCCACATTCCATCTTCATTTAACAATTTAAACAACCACTTGCTTAATAGGCATTTGTTTGGATATCCAAATTTTGAATTCCTAGCCCCCTTGTTCTTTTGGTTGACATAAAACTTCCCATCTTGCTAATATATATTTTTTTTTTATGTTGATCATTTTGCCAGTAGAAGTGTGATCTAAAGCAGTCTATTTTTTCTCCTTCACTGCCTGTTCACATATTTGCCACACTCCCTCTCACAAACACATAGCACAACGCCTATCAATTATCAATAAAGTATCTAGAATAGTAGCTCATCAACGTCTATATTAGCCTACAATGTTCAATGCAATTGACTAGGCAACTGGCCTGCTCCACCAAGGGCGCGACGGTCTTTCTAGTTGAAACCTGATTACCTGAAAGCTTACTGTGCTGTACGTACACAGGTATTTGATGCTGCATCTACAGTACGCGTCTATATCTGTAACGCCATGCCTTTCATGTAGGTCGCTAGCAGGTGGCTGACTGTGTAACACCCGTGGCCACCAGCAATCGCCGGAGACGTGAGAGACAAGGGAGTGCGCCGCCGCGACGAATAGAGGAATCTCTGATCGCGCTTTTCTGTTTAGATTTAGAATAACGATGGTATGTTACAAGCAACGAGCTGGCCTTATATGACAACTCAACACTGGCATGAAGGCCCTACATGATAGAGTTTGACTACTGGCACTTAGGCCCCACACCGACAGAGTTCAACTTAATGATACAAGAACGCCGTTAGCGGCTACCTCATCTCTCATACTCTGTAACCGATTACTCCTCATCCTCCTTTGCCGTGACACCTTCCTCGCCTTGAGTAGCTGCTTGACCCCAAGCAGGTGCGGAAGGAAAACGAAGTCTTTATGACGTTGTAGTCTTCCCACGTAGCCGACGAAACCGGAAAACCTGACCATGTCACCAACACCTGTGGAACAACATGGTTACCTTTCTTCGATAGCCTTCGTTTGCAGAATCGCCTCGGGACAGTAGTAGAAGCTTGAAGATCAGTCACGTAGGTAACTTCGAGTATACTTGGAGTAAAGTTTGGAGTGAATGGCTTCAAGAGAAATATGAAATACCGGATGGATCTCACCGTGACTAGCTCTAGTTTGTACGCAGCAAAGATCGATCTTCTCCAGAATGGTATACAACCCAAAATACTTGAAAGCCAGTTTAGGGAAAGGTCTAGTGGTCACAGACGATTGAGTGTACGGCTGTAGCCTTAGAAGAACCCCGATCCCCCACCTGAAACTCCTTATCGACTCGATTCTTATCGATCGCATCTTCATGCGGTTTCGAGCTTGTTCTAGGTGCGTCTTCAACAATTCGAGATGTTCTTTGCGATTGTCAATCAACTCACCGAAACTCCTTATCGACTCGATTCTTATCACCGCATCTTCATGCGGTTCGAGCTTGTTCTAGGTGTGTCTTCAACAATTCGAGATGTTCTTTGTGATTGTCAATCAATTCAAGCAGGGGAGAGTCTAAGCTCTAGGAGTAGGATTACCTCCTAGATTCGGTTTAGCACCATATAGAGCCAAAAATGGGGAACAACCCAAGGCACCGTGGATAAGATTTGTTATACCACGCTTGGCCAATGGCAACCATGACTTCCATGTCTTTGGTGAATCCTGAATAGAGCACCTAGGATACATCTCTAAACACTGATTGACCCTCTTTGTTTGATCATCTGACTCCTGATGAGAAGCAATGGACAAATTGAGGGTTGTCTTGTAAAGCTGGAATAGGTGTTGCCAAAAGTTGCTGACAAAAATCCTGTCCCTATCCGTGACCATGGTGACAGGAAACCCATGCATGGCAACTATATTGTCTAGGAAGAGTGTGCCACAAGACGTGCACTAAATGGGTGCTTTAAGGGTAAGAAATGTGCAAATTTAGTAAGTCTATCAACCACCACCATAATCACACTATAGCCCTCTGACGTGGGTAACCCTTCCACAAAGTCCATGGTTAGGTCTTGCCAAATCCCAGATGGAATGGGTAATGGCTGTAGCAAACCTGCTAGATGTGTATGAGAATGTTTTGTGTGTTGACATGTGGCACACTATTTAACAAAGCTGTCAACATCAGCCTTCATGCCTTTCCAAAGGAACAAATTCTTTAATCTCTGATACGTAGCATTGACCCCAGAATGGCCCCCAATGGCAGAAGAATGAAATGCAAAAATCAATTTAGTTTGAAGAGCTGAATTGTTACCTATCCATATCAGAGATCCTTTCTTAATAAGACCTTGATCCTAGATGAATCCAACAGAATTAGGACTAGAGAGAGCGAATTGAGATAACAATTGTTGTGCCTGGACATCAGTTGCATAAGAATTGAGCACTTCCTGCACCCACTGTGGTTGTACCTGAGAAATAGTTTGAATAGACATCATATGAGACACTATAGAGAGTGCATCTACTGCTAGATTTTCCTTGCCCTGCTTGTATACAATTTTGAATTGTAACCCCATAAGTCTAGACATGGCTTTGCTTTGCAGCTCAGACTACAAACTTTGCTCATTGAGATAGGCTAGAGACTTGTGGTCAGTGAGAATAAGAAATTCTTGTCTCTGTAGATAGGTCCTCCACTTTTGCATAACCATTAACAGAGCCAAAAATTCTTTCTCATAGATAGAGAGATGCTTGTGCTTTTTCCTCTAGGGCCTTACTCAAATAGGCAATTGGTTGCCCTTGTTGCATAAGTACAATACCTATACCATTAGCACATGCATCAGTTTCCACCTGAAATTGTTTCTGGAAATCAGGAAGAGTGAGAACAGGGGTGGTAGTCATAGCCATTTTGAGGTTGTCAAATGCTTGCCGCACTGAGCGATCCATCGAAAATGTTTTCGATCTCAACACATTAGTTAGTGGTTTAGCAATAACACCATATCCCTTGACAAATTTCCCTGTAGGACCCCCTGTGGAGTACAAGAAATCCCCTAAGTTTAGTCATATTTGTTGGAACATGCCAATTCAACATAGCCTTGGTTTTGCTGGATTAGTAGCCACTCCAAGATCGGACATAATGTGGCCAAGGTATTCCGCACTAGTTTAAGCAAATGTGCATTTAGAGGCTTTCGGATATAAGCGATTGACTCTCAACACTTCTTTGGATGTGCTCCGGATGATCCTCTTTTATGGCACTATAGATCAATATATCATCTAAGAAAACTAGCACAAATTTCCTCAAGAGTTGATTCATAATGCACTGAAATGTTGCGGGGTGCGTTAGTAAGACCAAATGACATCACTTTAAACTCATAATGCACTTCGATGGGTCTTGAAAGTAATATTGTATTCATCTTGTGGCAACATTCTAATCTGGTGGTAACCGGCCCTCATGTCTAGCTTCGTAAAAAATTTAGATCCTGCTAGTTCATCCAGAATTTCTTCCACAATAGGCAAAGGAAACCTATTCTTAATAGTTGTTGACAGTCACCAACGACATATTTTTAACGTCAACATTCTACCAATAAGGGAGTGAAACTATAAATTACTACACACATATACATTTATTATTGACATATTTCCACTTGTAGTGTCCAAATTATCATTGTGCAGATTTATATAAGAAACAAGTGGAAAATACACCAAAAGGCGCCTCCCCGGAAAACGCATTCCCGGAGAACATCAAGCCCAAGGGAGAAATGGACCAAACACGCAGAATCGGGCCGAGCAAACATCGCCACACAACTTTTCAAGCCCAAACACGCCATTTTTGCCTGCCAAAGGCCGGGCCCGAACCGAGCCCAGACAAAGCGCGCAAGCACCACTGGTGCGCCCGCACCCATCCCGATGCGGTTCAGGCCTGTGTTTGGCGAGGCGGTTTGTTACCTTCAAAACTGGCATTGCCGACGTTGGTTGGTCGGTTTAGCAAACTAGGAAGGTATTTCCAGGTCGGTTTTGGCTCCTTCCATATGGGAAGGGACATTTTCTAATGAGCCCCCTCTTCTCTACCTATAAAAGGAGGCCATCTTCCACCATTGTAACACACACCTCACAATGTAGCCTCTCTCTTCTTCTTCTTCTTCTCCTCCCTTTCTTCTTCTTCTTCTTCTTCTTCTTCTTCTCCCTTTCTTCTTCTTCTTCTTCTTCTACTTCTTCTTCTTCCTCTTCTTAGTAGGATGTGGAGCTAGGCAAAGCTACCAAGGAGGGCTTAGCTCCTTGGAAGATGGATTCGGGAATAAATCTTTCTATGGTATTCTTCCAAAGCCTTGCTCTTATCTTATCTTGGTTGTGCATTAGATTAGAGTCATCATGTTATTTCTATACCTCGTGATTTATCCTATGATCTAACATGTTGTTCTTGACATGATCATGACACATGAACTAGTCTATAGTTTCTATGTTGTGATATCGTCATATAGAACTTTATGCTTAAACCATTCATGCAATATAATTGGGTAGTGTCGGATTGTGCCAATGGCGTTCGTTGTGTCCTTCGGGGCTTGCTCGTGTCCTATTCCGTCCATCCGTAGGGTGGGGGCCATGGGGACATGAGTAGTGTCCTAGTATGGGGACGTGGTGTCCCGGATGCCGTATCCTTCGAATATGAGTGCATGCCACGGTTGAGGGGGTAGGCGGCTTGGTCGTGACAAGCCTTGACCGCCCCCTTGAAATCCCCCCCACGTTCGTGTGTCTTTGTAGGAGTTCGTAAATGCTTCTATTGGGCCGTATGGCACCCGGAGTCTCCCCCGTCCATTTCATTCTCAACTCGACCTCCCCGCTCATGCGTGTTGCCCGACTATCAACCGGTTCTATGCACGCCCATGACTAGAATCTGTATGCTCCACTTAGGACTTTCTTTATTCCTTATTTATCTTTATCCTTGAGTTTGGCTTGAGTGAGTGTGTCAAGTTATCCCTTTACCGTTCCTTTATACCCCCCGTTATGAGCATTGGTCCATTACACGGTCA
Source organism: Hyparrhenia diplandra (assembly GCA_015847255.1). Lineage (NCBI taxonomy): Eukaryota > Viridiplantae > Streptophyta > Magnoliopsida > Poales > Poaceae > Hyparrhenia > Hyparrhenia diplandra. The sequence continues at coordinate 251,501 of JADLZK010010260.1, forward strand.
TGTTATCTTGTTCATGTCTCTATTAGATCCTTTTCCACCATGCCTTCCTTTGGGAAAATATAAATAACGATACCCTGAAAATCTCCGGGTGAAATGCTACAATGATAGATCCCGCGCGCTGCGGATGAATATCTTAATTGGCAAGATCTATCACCGTTGATGTACCTAGTGTTATCACCGACACGGTGGTTTCACTTAGGAATGTCAACGGCGCATTTCTAGCGCCGTTATTAGAGATGGGTTCTAAACCCTGTTTCTAGTGATTGCGCTTTTTAAGAAATGCAACAAGCATTTCTCGCACCGTTGTCGGGAAGGCATTGGTTTTTTCTAAGGAATCTTTTGGAACATGTTCATCATGATAATATGCATGTGTAGTGACCTTTGTTTGTAACAAAGTTTATCTAAAAAAAAAAAAACCTTTTTAAAAAAAACTTTCTAAAAAAATATATATATATATATATATATATATATATATATATATATATATATATATATATATATATCTTATAAATAAAAAGCAAGGGCATGCTATCAAGTTAGTATGCACCTTCGTGTATTCTTGTCGCTAACCATTTCAGGTGGAGACTAAGAAGAACAAAGGGGCACGCGACGCTTGGAAACATGGGGGCTACATCATCAAGAAAACTTTGATGCTCTTGGGCGGAGGAACGACTCAAAAAGGAGACCCTAACCTTGCACACCCGACTTTTTTTGGAAAAAGTCCAAGTGTGAGAGGGAGGACGGTGATAATATCAAGTTCCACGTACAAGGGGATCATAAAAAAATATATGATGAAAAAAAGAGAGATGAATAAGAGATTAGCCTCACCTTGCTATATATAAAAAAAAAAGGAAAAAGAGTTGAAAAAAAAAAGGAGAGATAAAAAAATATATAAAAAAAAAATATATATATAAAAAAAATGGTTGTTTAAAAAAAAGAGAAAAAAAATAAGAGGAGAGAGGAGCAGTTGGCCCCACAAGGTCAAAGTAAACAACGAAGACACTGACTCCACCCTTCATTACTTCCATGTAAGCAAGAAGGGATCTTTCTCTCCAAAGACCTTTGTTGCACTGGGTGAGTTTGGTATGCCTCCCTCTACTCCGGTATGAGGAAGTCATTACCAAATCAAGATCATCACGCCACCGATGCAAAGAATTATGAACTCTATCCCCAAGTTTGCCTGGTCAAGTACACTCAGTACGCAAAGGTCTAATAAAAAAAAAAAAGAAGGTAAAGGAAAGGAGGAACGTACTTCTTTTACACCTTTGTGACCACTAAGGCCCATGGTCCATATACACTACCGCGTGTGTATCACCTAAGTCTTGTGGCCCCCCGAGATGGATCATCAAGCTACCACCGCGGGAGTTTTAACATCTTGCCTTCATGCGTGGTTGGTACACACACTGCACGCTAAAAGGTAATAATTCACCAATTCTTTTTACTCATACTTATCCCCATATATATATATATATAAAATTATTTCATCATGGAGATAAAATAAGGCTAGACTTATATTGCATCTTTATCTTAGCCTTGCTTGAGTTTGAAAAGTTTGGTGAAGTTTTTGTCCTCCCTTTATAATAAATTTCAAAAAAAAAAAAAAATCTTGAACACCTAGCTTGCTCGAAATGCTCCTTCCCGCATATGCTTTGAATTTTGGTAATCACGGAGGATGGTAAGTCCACTTTCGTGAATCTACCATATACTAACCATGCAGAAAAGTCAAAGAGCACGGGGTAAAAGCCCAACCGATGAGCACCGAGCTAGCTTGGGGAAGATCCTACCAAGGTAATGAGAACCCTACACTCTCATCCTCTGTCCATTACCTTCCAAAAAAAAAAAAAAAAGTTTTATAAAATATTTAATTATCAAAATAAACAAAAATATTTACTACATAAAAATCTATAAGTAAATATTTTTAAAAAACTACAATAAAAACCTTTATAAATAAAATAAATTCTTCTATGAAAAAACTAACTAAGAAAAAATATTTTCCTAAATAAAACATATTTTCTAAATAAATTTTTAATATATATATATATAAAAATAACTATAATCATTTTTTGTTCTCGGCAATGCCTTTATCTCCATTGGATGAATCTTGTTTTCATTTCATTCGCCCTTTTCTATGTTGGCATGTTTTGGTTTGGAAGATTTGGTTACTCGAAAGTGATCATACTTCCATAGGTGTTTTTGAATTAAGCATGGTGCTTAGGTCAAAAAGTCTACCCTAATCGATTAGACATGGAGTCGAGTTTGATTATTGAATCGAGATGCGAATATAGAATTTGGTCGACCATATGGACTAACCCCCTGCAGAATTTATCAACATCATGAGGGTAAGTCCAAGAGATGACAATGGAGATCGAGTTGTTTGGTGAACCAAAAAAATGATGATAATGATAAAATAAAAAATAAAATAAAATAAATAAAAACCTTTGAAACCCCAAGAATAGTTGTCCCGCTCTTCCAAGATCATCACAAGACAAGCTTGGGGGAGTCTCCCCGCACGCTCAAAAGACGATGTTAATCAAAGATCTATTCATAGCGTTCACAAGCTAGCAACGTTCATAAACCGAAGGTAAGTCAAAAGCTAGCTTGGGGAGGACTCCTACAAAGGTAACTCGCATCTCACATTCCATTCGGTTATTTTCTTATCTTATATGAATGATGAGGTATGAGAATAAAAAAAAATATAATAAAAAAAGAGGGGAAGAAGAAAGAGAGAAAGGAGATTTATTCCACTCCATATATATGTGTTGTAGAAATGTTTAGTTCTACCCCCGTTGAAATGATGAATAGTTGCTCTGTTTTTATGTTTTGCCTGTGCCTAGTTTATAATTTGAATTTCTCTAAAGTTTGGGTTTAGTGGCTAAGTCTAAAAAACTCATCCTAAAAAAAAAAAAAAACCTAATTCATGTGGGTTGCATAGGCTCTATCTAGTCTAAGTTGTTGCCAAGTATGATATGGTACAAATGGATTTGCTATGATTTTGTCCAAAAGAGAAATTTGACATCCGGGAATCTAATTTGAAAGAAAAGAGAAATGATATGGGCTATGCTAAAAAAAGAAAAGAAAAAAAAAAAAAAAGAGATGAAAAATGGACATGTGTCCGAGGGCGAGTAGAGCCCACATCAAAAAAAAAAAAAAAGAGAGGAAATAAAAGACAAAAGTCTAGGGCGAGCAGAGCCCACCTCTCCAAAAAAATATAGCAATAAAGCCCATACTTTCTAAAAACAAAATAGAACTTAAAAAATCCCTGATGAGAAAGTTGATCAAAAGGATGAATGAAAAGTATTTTCGTTATAACCGTTCTATCGCAACCGCCAAGACTTTGAGAAAAGCTAAAAAGCCCCGCCACGATGAAAGGTAATAAAGGGTGAGAAAAAGATATGCCATTTTATTCAAACTCTAGTAGAAAATCTTATTATAACCCTAGCACTTGAAAAACATAATCGGCATAGTAGCAACTCCTCGATCAACAACCAAGTACTTATCTTTGCTCGAGGACGCGTAAAAGGGTAAGCTTTGGGGAGTTTGTTGACGGTCACCAACGACATATTTTAACGTCAACATTCTACCAATAAGGGAGTGAAACTATAAATTACTACACACATATACATTTATTATTGACATATTTCCACTTGTAGTGTCCAAATTATCATTGTGCAGATTTATATAAGAAACAAGTGGAAAATACACCAAAAGGCGCCTCCCCGAAAACGCATTCCCTGGAGAACATCAAGCCCAAGGGAGAAATGGACCAAACACGCAGAACCGGGCCGAGCAAACATCGCCACACAACTTTTCAAGCCCAAACACGCCAGCCCGCCAAGGCCCGGCCCGAACTGAAAGCCCAAGCAGTGCTACAAGACGCCGCACCACCTGGTGCGCCCGCACCCATCCCGATGCGGTTCAGGCCCGTGTTTGGCGAGGCGGTTTGTTACCTTCAAAACGGGCGTTGCCGACGTTGGTTGGTCGGGTTTAGCAAACTAGGAAGGTATTTCAGGTCGGTTTTGGCTCCTTCCATATGGGGAGGGACATTTTCCAATGAGCCCCTCTCCTCTACCTATAAAAGGAGGCCATCTCCCACCATTGTAACACACACCTCACAATGTAGCCTCTCTCTTCTTCTTCTTCTTCTTCTCCCTTTCTTCTTCTTCTTCTTCTCCCTTTCTTCTTCTTCTTCTTCTACTTCTTCTTCTTCCTCTTCTTAGTAGGATGTGGAGCTAGGCAAAGCTACCAAGGAGGGCTTAGCTCCTTGGAAGATGGATTCCGGGAATAAATCTTTCTATGGTATTCTTCCAAAGCCTTGCTCTTATCTTATCTTGGTTGTGCATTAGGATTAGAGTCATCATGTTATTTCTATACCTCGTGATTTATCCTATGATCTAACATGTTGTTCTTGACATGATCATGACACATGAACTAGTCTATAGTTTCTATGTTGTGATATCGTCATATAGAACTTTATGCTTAAACCATTCATGCAATATAATTGGGTAGTGTCGGGATTGTCTTTGAATGGCGGTTCGATTTGTGTCCTTCGGGGCTTGCTCGTGTCCTATTCCGTCCATCCGTAGGGTGGGGGCCATGGGGACATGAGTAGTGTCCTAGTATGCGGACGTGGTGTGGGATGCCGTGTATCCTTCGAATATGAGTGCATGCCACGGTTGAGGGGGTAGGCGGCTTGGTCGTGACAAGCCTTGACCGTCCCTTGAAATCCCCCACGCTCGTGTGTCTTTGTAGGAGTTCGTAAATGCTTCTATTGGGCCGTATGGCACCCGGAGTCTCCCCCTGTCCATTTCATTCTCCCTCGACCTCCCGCTCATGCGTGTTGCCCGACTATCAACTGGTTCTATGCACAGCCATGACTAGAATCTGTATGCTCCACTTAGGACTTTCTTTTATTCCTTATTTATCTTTATCCTTGAGTTTGGCTTGAGTGAGTGTGTCAAGTTATCCCTTTACCGTTCCCTTATACCCCTCGTTATGAGCATTGGTCCATTACACGTCATGTTATCTTGTTCATGTCTCTATTAGATCCTTTTCCACCATGCCTTCCTTTGGGAAAATATAAATAACGATACCACGAAAATCTCGGGTGAAATGCTACAATGATAGATCCGTGCGCTTGCGGATGAATATCTTAATTGGCAAGATCTATCACCGTTGATGTACCTAGTGTTATCACCGACACGGTGGTTTCACTTAGGAATGTCAACGGCGCATTTCTAGCGCCGTTATTAGAGGTGGGTTCTAAACCTGTTTCTAGTGATTGCGCTTAAGAAATGCAACAATAGTCATGGCATTTAATCTCCTGTAATCCACACAAAATATCCATTGCCCATCCTTTTTCTTGACTAAGAGCACATGGGAGGCAAATGGACTATGACTATGAACAATCAACCTAGACTCTAGTAGTTGTTTCATTTGATTTTCTATCGCAGTCTTATGCTGTGGAGAATAGTGATATGGCCTAGCATTGACCGGGGGCGGCTGTAGGGAGAAGTGGGATGGCACGATCATAGATTCTGCATTTGGCTCTTGGAAAATATCAGCATTGTAGTAGAAGATCCTGAACTTAGTCCTATACATTTTGGTTAGCAGTAGGGACTATTGGAACAGACTATGGAGCATTGTGCACTCCGCAAACCCGCCGAACATCATTGCCCTTAATAGACTTAGACATTTCTCTTAACAGAGATCTTGCTTAAGGATACATCTGCTAGTTTGATGCCTTTGAGAGTAATATGCTGACCCTGATACTAAAAGGACATGGTCTTAGCTTCCTAATCAAACTGCATAGGATTGTATTGCACCAGCCAGTCATATCCCAATATTGCATCATATGGCAACTGATGTAGCACTGTCATGTCAGTCTGGAAAGTGTGTCTTTGAGTATACCATCTGAGGTCCTTGACCTGTTGAGTGGTTTCAATCCATGTCCCATTTGTTACTTTAACTCTTTGTTGCTGAAGAGGAGATGTAGGCAGTTGTGTAAGCTGAACAAATTGAGAGCTGAAAAAACTATGGCTACTCCCACTATCCACCAATATCAACATTGTTTTGTTTTGTACAGTTGCTTTCAGCTTGATACAGTCCAATGATTCAGTACTAGCTATAACATTGATAGACAACTGACCAAAGTTTTTAGTAAGCACCTCATCAATAGCCAACTCATTGAGGACTTCCTCACTAAGCTCTCGGTCTAGATCATTGACCACTAGAGCATTAAGTTGAGGTTTCACCCTTTTGCACATTGTTCGGCATGTCCTGGTTCATACTTTTCTCCACATTGATAACACAAGTTGTTTGCTTTTCTATAATCTCAAATTTTGCCTATCCCTCCGTAGATTTCCATATGCATTTGTTGGCTTGCTCATTGTGTCCGTTGTTGCCCCTTTGCTATTGAGGTCTCCCTAGATATTTCACCTTGTTCCTATCCAAGACCTTTTGTTGAATTTTGCAATCACCACTGCCCTTTCCAAAGTAGTAGGGACTCGAGGTTCTACTACAACCCTAATGACCTCCTTGAGACCCCTAACATACTTGAGTGGTAAGGAACAAATCATCATAAGTAGAGCTATGCATACACACATCATATTGCGAGACTTGAATTGGGTAGTGTACTCGTCCACAATATTTGCACTGTTTAAGGTCCAGAGATCATTGATTGCTGACCTATAGTCATCACCGCCAAAGTGTTCCGCACAAATGTATCAAACTTGATCCAAGTGACGGTAGGGTGTGTCACTTTGAATGTCCGCCACCACTTAGTTGCAATCTCCGGAGATGCATCGTTCTTCGCCGACCCACAAATTCTCGGGGATCTTGTAATTAGAGAAATAATTGGTGCACTTATCTAACCAGATCTTTGGTCGTGAACCTTCAAAAAGGGAAATTGCATCTTTGGTAAAACATGATGGGGGCATCTCCTCTTGTTTCAGGTGGTGGCCTATGCTTTCTGAAACAATGAGATGGTTCATTTGGTATGTTTGTCTTACCACGAGAAAAACATTGTCAAATTCCAAGTCCTCATCGGCCTACCACCGAACTTCCACTATCAGATAACCTTTCATTTTCCATTTGTTTGAGTCAAATGAGCCATATCCTAATCATTGGCTCTCACATGCCGAGCAATAACTTGTTGCTCACAGAATCGATCAACCTTCGGGGTGGTAGTTGCCGGTTGTTGTTTCACTTCTGTTGAATTGCCCCCATATCATTCATTCTCTAAAATATTAGGTTAAAATTGTTTGCCATTTCATCCCATCGAGTTTGTTCCTCCTCCTCAGTTGTCACCATCTTTTGCAGAATAATTTGAGTCTAAATTGAAGGTTGGACCGCTTTTCGTTGGAGCCGTTGTGGTCGATTAGAATTACAAAGCAATAGTCACCGCCGCTTTGAGCCGAGGATCGATCTCGAGAATTTCACCACGGTAATAGAGTACCGGAACCTGAATCGTATGACAGCTCCTCCAACACCACCGCTCAACAAGCGATTACGACTTCGAATTTTACATGCAAACTTGTTGCGCAACCCCGGCTGAAAACCGATGCAAACTAGAGAGTAATTGTGAGTGATTTGATGGATCGCTCACCGGGTTACGCCGCCAACCCTATCATGCTTGATGCCGAACCCCAATTGATGTTTGACATAGAGATCAAATCATAGAAATGCAGAAGCAAGTAGGATGACATATCTATGGTGGAGCTAGGGTTTGCTGAGTGATGAATTTGGTGGAAGGATCGTCAACAACAACATGAGGACCGGGTCAACCAAAGGAGGGACCTATGGATTCCTAGTCGAACACCTTGCGGGTGTGACCCGGAAGAGCCAGTCCAACGGAATTATGACCTTGATCTACCCGAGCTGTTGCCTAGGAACCCGAATCCAAAAACTAGAGAGGAAATAGGGTGGGATTGCGAAATGATTTGGGTGGGTAATGATCCGTCACTTGATGATCGAAGAGCTTGCGTGACGAACTGATATCTGGGGAGTGCGAGGAGCGGTGAAGCTTCGTAGCCGCACCAAGGTAGCTGAGGAGGTACTGGTCTTTGATACGACTTGTAACACCCGTGGTCATTGCAATCGCCGGAGACGTGAAAGACAAGCGAGTACGCCGCCGTCGACAAACAGAGAAATCTCTGATCGTGCTTTTCTATTTAGATTTAGAATAACGATGGTCTGTTATAAGCAATGAGCTGGCCTTATATGGAAACTCAACACTGGCACGAAGGCCCTACACGATAGAGTTTAACTACTAGCACTTAGGCCCCTGTTGACACTTGTTATAGCATAATATTACTAGTCAACTAAACATGAATAAGGGCTTAAAATGAATATCAACATAAGTCTAGGGGTCTAACTAACATAATTCCACGAGCTTTGATGATTTATGACTTTACAGGGACTAAACAGATAAAAGCAGAGAAGAACAATGAGAAACCTAAGAGTTTACATCCCATACAATGATAAGACTTAACCGTGAAGTAACTCAACCCAAAATGTGGACTAAAACAATCTAGAAGGTACCAGAAGACACCAGGAGGAAGGGGATCACGTTGTGACCCAACCCCCTGGCGGCCGCCAGAGCCATTTTGGCTGGCCGCCAGGTGGGTCCCACCATTCTGTCTCAGATTTTTATGTCGGTTTACCACCGACCTTGAGGTTGTATCTACACCGTTGTTGGAGGTCGGTTTGATCCAGGGGTCCCTATTCATCTCCAAGTGCTATATAAGAAGACCCCTGACCCCAGGGTTAAACCCTAACTTATTCTATTCATTATCTCTTGACCTATTGGTCATAGAGGTGTCCCAATGTGAGGACAACCTCTCCTCTCTAGTTCTAATCTAGATTAGAAGACCATGTAGAACTAGAAGCCCTAGAGTGAGTTGAAGAGCAAAGCATCTCAAGTTGAGAGATTAGATCTCAGTAGTACCCCAAGAGAGTGACTAGATCTAGTCTTGAGAGCTAAAGTGTGGGTGGAGGAGAAGAAGGGGAAGCACCGGATCTGTCGGTGACTCCTCTATGCTTGTACCTCCGGGATCAAAGGCATCATGGCACTTGATCCTGAGACTTCTATGATGGATCAACTTCTTGTTTGAGTAAGTAATTGTGTTCTTATTATTCTTATTGTTCACAACTCTTATTTGAGTACTTTAATCTGTTGGACGCTATAGATTAGAGGGGTAGCTTAGGTTTAGGCTTGGTGCTTAGACCGACGTTGCTTGTGAATGCACCCTACCTTCAGGAGCATGGTAGTTCGTGGTAGTGACAATACCATTGATTCCTTTGGAGTCCACATCCCGTTGGATAGGCCAAGCAGGACCATGTTGTTGGAGGATTGCATGTTTCATCCATGTTTTCCTTTGAGTATGTCCCCTTAAGACAATATCAACCTCGCTTACAAGGATAAGAACTAGACAACTATAGGAATCTCCTTATCCCTTTATCTTCTCAAGTCCTTGATTCTTTGCTTTCGGGGATTAGTTATATGCCTCAGTTATGCTCACATCATTCTCCCCGTGGATTCGATATTAAAACCCCTCTCTTTTTGAAGTGCTCACCAGGTATCTGTTAAACTGCGGATTATACAAATTATAAATATTTTCGTAGGCTTAGCAAATACCAATGCCCCCCACACGACAGAGTTCAACTTAATGATACAAGAACGCTGTTAGCGGCTACCTCATCTCTCATACTCTGTAACTGATTACTCCTCATCCTCGTGTGCCATGATAGACTGCTGAATCTGGAATTGCCGGGTAGAGTTTCCTGTCCTGCTACTTAATAGAAATAAGAACCAATTCCTAGTGTGGCTAGTCATTGTTAATGTTAGTTAAGTGCTAAAAGAATAAGAAGATTCATAGCGCATAGAACATCATTGTAGCTTTTCCCTAGGAGAGTATTCTAGGGTATCGTATCCCTGGGGAAGCTTTGGCTAAAGAATTCTAATAACTCACAATCATGTATCTACTAACTTAGTAAACCAACTAGACTAAAGAGGGGTAAATGATAAATGAAGTATAAACAAGACTATGAATACTAAGAATAAAAGTAATCTACTAATAATGACTAAAAGAATACTATAATAAATGAATAGTTTAGCTAATCAAGAGGACAACGAGAGAGACAATGGTTCCTAAATACTTCTCTACTACTTTGGTTCTAAGGTAACTGAAGCATGGATAAATATAGCAATCACACAATAACACTTCTGGACATCAGAAAACTAGCCACAAAAATAGGTGAGAAGGGGCTAGGAAGCTCTCACTAAAGTCCTACAAACACCAACCCAAACGTGGTGGAATAATTCGGCCATCGTGGGCTGTCACCACTGGGGCTACCACAAACTATCAGGTGGGATTAGGTGCAATCTTAGGTAACCTCTAGTCTAGACACCATTTCTACACTATTAATTACTACTCTAATTATGTCTATAACTAGAGCACTCGATCTTGGCGAAGATCCGATGCTAAAGCATAAATACTATACTAACCATAAATATATGAAAGACATAAAAGTAAATAGAGAAGATAAATATATATCAAAGCATAAGTCCCGCAGAGTGAAGATACAAATACATACCATAACTCAAGACTCTCCACTCTCCCTAACTCGAACTAGATCTAATCTATTACATTGGCAAGTCTAGTCCTAGATCTACATTGAAGAGAAAGAGTTCCTCACATTAGGACCCTCTCTAATCAATGAGATATGAATTATAATAATCAATTTAATTCTAGAGGTCTAGGGTTATATATATATAAGGGTCACCTAGCCTCCCTTCAACTTCAGCAAGCAAGGTGGTACTAAACCTTTAATCATATCTCATTATAATGCTCATAGGCCTTTATGGGCCAAATCCTGATTTGGGCCCAATTAATCCGCAACTCCCTGTCTTCCATTATTTGTAAAATTAATATCTTTTTCATTACGAGCTCTAAATACAACAAATAATATATCCGTTTCGATCGTCTTGATGAGCTATTTGCAATGGTGTACTCTAATCCATCATTTAAGATACTTTTTATTCTATGAAAATCACCTAACCTGCAAGATTAGTGAGAACACCAAAACTTCGTGGAATCCATTAGTAATAATAATCTTTTATATTATTCATCCATGATTTAGTAGGAAAATAAGTACTTAATTGTTGGCGATAACTACCGTCAACGGTCATCATCAATCATCAAACTAGATTACCTAATAAGGTGTTTCTTGCTCAATACCCTATAAAGAGAAGTTGCTTCTTTAGCTAAAAGCAAAAAAAATAGTAAACAACATTATCGTATCTTCATCACGATTATTGAAAGTTACTTAAAATCTATTTATCAAGGTAGTTTCGGATCAAACCGAACTTGCACCAATGGATCGGATGTTCGAGTTTTAGTGTGTGGCTTGAACTGCCTGATTACTTATGGTGCAACAACATAGTTGTTTGTGCGCAAGTGCAAGCGACTATCAATTGCACACAACTCAACTTGTTACGGTCTACATCGTCTAGAACTGTTTCTGGATGATTACACTATCGGCCACGAGCTTCTTGTCACTATAACAAACAAATTTGGATGATTAACGATTATTTTGCATATGCAATGGAAAAAAAAAAGATGTTTCATCTGAGGAGAAGTTTTACTTGTGTTTGTCAAGGTGTATTTCATCTTTTATTTTTCTTTAAGAAATCTGCAAGGTGGAGGGTTGTAGAGGAGCTTTTGCTCGAGCTGCCCGCTTGGACTTTGTCCAGTTTTCGAGTATGATCGCCAAGCATTGTTCGCTAACAGGATGACCCCACCTCACCTCCATCCACATCCAAACCAACTCCTCAGCTCTCGCGCCTGTCAATGCCTGTGAATCAGCCTGCTAACGGTTTGGGATAGAATGGTTTTAATGGATTGGTTTCTGCTTTGAGCTTATTTAGATTGGTTGCAAATGGGTTGACCTATTAATGGTTTGGTTTGGATCTTAGAAGAAAACAGTTTGCTCTGATTTGGATTGGGTGTAATCGGTTTGGTTCTAAATGGGTGTAGGTTCATGATCACGGCTATTGCATGCCAATTGGCATTGCCATATCAATATGTGGGCCCCACGTTAAAGCCGGACCCACATCAATATGTGGAGGTGGAGCATGTCGGTGGTGGTGTTCATGAAGTAGTAGTAGTTGGAGCCGAAGTAGTCGAGGATGTAGGGTTTGTTGCTCGAGTGCTCCTCCTATTGTTGTTGATGTCGAGGTGCCTCATGGTCCGTGGCATCAAAGGGCGATCATGTATTTGGTTGTCGATGTTGCGGAGGGCGGGCTCGGTGAATACATCGGATGTGGCTTCTGCTGGAGCCTTTAGAAGACAGCCCGGGAGGGTGGTCATCTCCATCTCTTCTTTGGGGGTGCTACTTACCCGCCGCCTTGAGTATATCTTCAAGGTTGTTGACGAAGGCGTCGTTTTGGGCGAGTTTGTCATTGAAGCCATTGTAGAGAAATTAGCGTATGAAGAGGTTGGTGTAGCTATATATTGCTCTCATAACGACACTATATGTTGTCACAAGGGTCGAACATTTCTCCTACAAGGTACCTCAAGTACTTGATTGCGGATAGCTTGAACTATGACGTACCATGAGGAGGTTGCCGACGCCGATGATGGTACCTATCGGGTCCTTGGCGTGGCGGCCGGGCCACGACATACTATGGAGGCGGTAACCATAATGTTGAAGCTATAGGCGATGTTGATGTCGTCGTAGAGGAACGTGAAGAGGGACAATAGATCACCGAGCCATGACAATGGATCTCGCTGCTGCGTCGTTGTTCGTGGTAGAGAGCGATCTGTTGTGTAGTTGTTGGGCGGTTGGTAGCGTCATCGTGGTCTAATCGAATACACTTGGTGCTTCTAAAGTGGTTGGGAGGCACTGCTACCATGACAGCCGGATGGCTTGCCAAGGACCAAGAGTGCCGTTAACGTTGTTGTTGGTGTTGAAGAGGTCAGTGCCAATGTTGAGGTTGTTGCCGGTGTTGACTTTGAGGAGCAACTTTCGTGCAAGCGACTCATGGTGAGGTTGCTATCGTTGAAGATTAGATTTATGCATGGCAGTAAGGGTAGCTGCATTGTTGTCAGTGTCGTGAATGTGTCGTTTGACACGTTCTCTACCATCTCTGTAGCGTTAGAGGAAAGGATCTTCTTCATGGAGTCGACCATTGGTTTGTCGGTGGAGATAATGACTTGTTGTTCCTCCACAACAAGGTTGTGTTGTCGTCAATGATGCTCTCAACTTCATGGCACATGGTTGTAGACGTGCTCGATGGTTACGACGTCAGTGACGACGCTGGGCGTCACTGTCGTGGAGTTGCTAGTGATGTGGTCGATCACATTTGTGGGCGTCCGCTGTGTCTCTGTAGCCGGGTTGTTGACGTCGAAGACAACGTTTAGCGTTGTCGTCGTGGAGTCAACGATCATGGCATTGCAAAACACGTCTAGTACGGCTCAGCGCAAACCTAGTATGGCTCAACACAAGCCTGACTCGGCCCAACCAGAACACCCAAGGCCCACGAAGGGCTCGGGTACTTCACAACGACTCGCCCAAGCGTCACCCGAGCCTCGGGAGAGCAACCACGTCTACGATAGGAGGCACCCTCGGACACGCCTCCGGTCGCCCGAGGGTCGCACCTCAATTCCCATCTCCATGGGAAAACGGCTAAGTCCATAAACCCCATCTCTTCCCATGCTCTCGGTAGATAGTGGGACCCGCCCACACCGAGTAGGAGATACGTGGCCACCCAGGTCCTCTCGCCTAGGTGGAAACTCATGGTGCGTCGTCGCATGACAAGAATGCGGGCACCGCTTGAGGAGGACGCCATCTATAGAGCCTCGCGTCCCGCCCACCGCAGGGGCTCATACATGGTGTTGCCCGAACATTTGGATCGCACAAGGACCGACGACTGTCCCCCTCGTTCTCTCTCGATCCATCTAGACCAAGGAATGGGGAGGATAGCTGCCAGACGCCGCCCACTCCGGTCCTTCCCGTGGCGAAAACGAGAAGCCTGGCCCCCGTCAGCGTACTACGGCGTACCTGGTCATGCAGTGTCCATGCTGTCATAGCACTAACCATGCCTGGAACAGGGCAAAGTACTATGGCCACAGTGCTCCACAACAGCTGATGTATCGAGAACTGTGGTGCCTACCCCATCCTCCCTTGACTTCTACCCCTTGACTTCTACCCCACGACGAGACAGGTGTAATAGGCGATGTATCGAGAACCGCGTGGTGCCCTACCCCATCCTCCCTTGACTTCCATCGGCTAATCGAATATAATCGTAATTAAAACTATTCGCTTAGCCAAGACTTCACCCCTCTATCTAAGACCCTAAATCACCTCACAAAAGATCCTACACAAGATAAATTAGGTGACAAGCCTAGCTTGAGCTCCTAACCAATTCTATTGTAAGGTCACACAAACCTATGCACTAGTACTTCAACCAATGGTGAGCTCCTACACAATTCTAATGAGCAAAAGCATAAAGCCAACCTAAGCTCACTATACACAATGGACAAGGCAACACACGCCTAACCCAAAGGCTCAAATTACTTAGCTACACAAGCTAAGCAAGTAACTAAATAAGCTACATAAGCTAGATAGTTACAACAACACTACTTCAAGCTACACAAGCAAGAAAACAATTAGAGAGCTACACAAGCTACTAATTGCAAGAGATACTCCATAATCATAAGCACAATATATATATGAATGTAAGAACAAAGCTTGTGATCAAGAGAATGCAAACCACCACATAGTGTGGACACAAAATGACACCGGTGATTTTTTACCGAGGTCTTGGGAAGCTTGCTAATTTCCCCTATTCCTCATTGTGTCAACCAACACGTTGATGGTTCTTGGACTAGGCAGCTCTCCGCTAGTTGTCCCCTCAACACTTTCTAAGACACCACTCACAAGGGTGGTGACTCAATGACACACTATCGTAGTGTTGCTCTTCATGATCCCCGCGAGATGAGCACAAACCTCCCACAAATCCTCCTCCGGAGTACCGCACAAGCTCCCTCGCGTGCTTCAACGGAGTCTCTTGCCATGAAGCTATCTAGAAGGTTGAAACCTCCAAGAGCAATAAGCACACCGGTGGCAACACGATCACCTAGTGCCACTTGATGCAATCTCTCAAAGCAATCACACTAGAATCGCTCACTCACTAAATTGGATGAACACTATCAAGTTAGAGTGAGTGGGAGGGCTCTCTAGCACCACAACACAAGCCACCAAGGCTAGAGTGGCTCGGGCACTCGGCCAAACCCGAGTATGTGGTGCATTTATAGCCCCAACCAAAAATAGATTCGTTGCTCACAAAACTTCCCACCGCCGGGCGGTTGACTCGTGGTAGAGGCGGTGACATGTCACCGCCCCAGTCGCCACTTTCCGATGCGTTCGTTCTCCCCACTACTTTCAATTGCAGCCGTCCGATCGCCAACGGCTACTTAGCGCAAGTCAAGGGACCAGCCGAACCACTAGCTGACCCGTAGGTGCATGAGTCAGCTGCTACAATGGCTATAAAACACGCACAGACAGGTATCGGTTGACCCGTCGCTCCACGAGTCAGGGGCGGCGAGTCATTTGGTAGTCCGAGAAGGGTTTCGCACCTTAAATCAGCACTGACGCGTCCATTTGGGTGACCCGGTGGCCCGTTGCTGGGTCCGCTGCCTCCCAAAGACCACCGGCACTTCACACAAGGGTCAGCTGACCCTACATAGTTGCTTCAGCTACCTATGCCCCTACTGTGTCTACTGCTCTTTTTCCAGCAAAAC
Source organism: Hyparrhenia diplandra (assembly GCA_015847255.1). Classification (NCBI taxonomy): domain Eukaryota; kingdom Viridiplantae; phylum Streptophyta; class Magnoliopsida; order Poales; family Poaceae; genus Hyparrhenia; species Hyparrhenia diplandra. The sequence continues at coordinate 267,304 of JADLZK010010260.1, forward strand.
TGATCCCGATCGAATGACCATAACTCTTTGATCCAAACTCCATTTTCGATGATCTAAGACTCTATGGGAAGCTTACTCAGAGGGATAGACAACCCACATGGTTACTTGATCCAAAGGAAAATGGATCAAAATAGTATTCCACTCCATGTGCAGTCTTAGCGTCCAAGAAACACCGAAACAACTGCCTTTCTTCTCCAAGTTGATCAACATCAACTTCAACACCTTCTCCCTTGCAAATGTGCCAATGGAACCAAGTGTACATCACCATGTGCATCTGTGTTAGCTTTTTCACAATCACTTTTCAAAGGAGTTTCTCTTTAGCACACCACACCACTCGATCCTAACACATCACAAAGTTAGATCGCTCAAGTGGCACTAGATGACTGATATGCAAACAAGTTTGCCCCTCTTGATAGTACGGCCATCTATCTTAAACCCGGTCATAAACTTCTCTAAGCACCAATGACCAGCGAAATGAAATACCCTAGGTTATACCTTTGCCTTGCGCATTTCCATTCTGCTCTATCTCCACCAAGTGCCGATGCAACGCATGCATCACCATGATCAAGAATGATATGATCCACTTCATATCATCACATGACCCTCTTGGTCCATCGATCTTGACCTCACTTGCTCTTCAGCATTTGCGTCGGTCCGTCGGTGCCAAGTGTTGCCCAAACTTCACGCCTCGCGGTCTATGACTTCAAAGCCTCGATTTGTCCCTTCACACTTACAACCGGTCCATCAAGCCAAGCCTCATCTTGATCTTCACCATCTTGGTCACATGACTCCATGTCATGTCTTATATGCAATAAAGCTCCTTCATTGTGTCATCAAATAAAGCTCCTTCATTGTGTCATCACATGTGAACTAATCTCGTGTATTTTCTCAATCACACATATTAGTTCACCTAATGTTGTCACTCAATTACCAAAAACCATAAGGGACCTTTCTGGGGGCAGCATTCTCCATCCCGATTCCGGGGTGACAAGACCGACGACCATGCGGTTGTTGGTGATTCTTACGCACACAGAGAAATCATAGCGCGCACGGAAATACCATTGTAGCACTTCACCCGGTGGTAGCTGAGGGGTATCGTATTTTTTCACGAGGGGCGGTCAAGCGGTGGCTTTTCCGGTCTATGTCAACCTAAGGCAAGGGTTTGTTTTCTAAGAGTAGCGAGGTATCTATAGGCTAAGTTTTCCGTGCAAAGGATTCCTATAGTCATTTGTCTACTCACGCCCGGCACCGGCCCGCTCCCAAATGGGTAGAGTCAGGCAATTAGCACCGCGCCACACCCGAACGTGGGGGATTTCAAGGGGACGGACAAGGCTTGTCACGACCAAGCCGCCTACCCCCTCAACCGTGGGATGTGCCACAAAAGGTAGGTGAACGCTAGTCCAAACACCACGTTTGCACTATTGGTCACGAGTTCTTGATGTTGGCCAAGGTTCCCCGGTCAAAGAGTTCCTCCACCAAGAACTAACGTGAAAACGATCTACCAATCCCGCAAGTCTACAACAGCTGAGAAATATATGATAAAAATTAAATAGCTGCAAGATAATCACAAGGCGCTTACCAAAGTGTAAGTAGCTTGCAGAGGCCAAGCCGGGCGGGTACCGACAAGTCCCAAGCACTGTCCTCCTAGGAACCGCGGAACACCGAGGGGTGAACCCGGCAACTCAGAAAGAATCAAGCTTCTTTCTAGCCTTTCCCTCTCTCACTCTCTAGAATTGGGAGATAGAATAGAAGAAGTAGAAGAAGAAGAAGATCTAATTCTACTCTCTTGCACAAGTGGATTTGGTTTCTCCTTTGAATTTTTATTGCTCTTTGAGAGGGGAGAGAGGGGGTCTATTTATACACAAGGGGGGAGGGACCTAAGTGCTAAAAAACACCCAAACCAACCTAGGAAAACCTTCCATGTATGCCAAACCGACCATCCCACGTCGGTTTCACCGTTTTGAAGGTAACAAACCGCCTCCCCCAAAGCTGGGCTCGAACCGCCTCGGCCGGGTGCGGCCGCACCTGTGGTGGTCACACAGCGCGACCCGGGGCTGGCTGGCCCGCTTCGCAGTAGTCGGGCTTCCTTGCTCGAAAAGTTGTAAGGTGGACTTGGCCCGGCCTGGTTTCGACGTTTTGTTGCGATTTACGTTTGGGCTTGCCATTTGCTCCTTTGGGCCTTTTTCTATTTGTTGATTTTATTTCTTTTTCTTTGTCTTTTTGGCCCAAAGTGATCATCCATGAGTTTGTACCGCAAGTCTAAATAAACGCCAAAAACTTTGGAATATGTTAGTTGAAATTCTTATTTCTAGGTTGTTTTGGTGTTGTGTTGACGGTATTTAATTTGTCGTTGGTTACCGTCAACAAACTCCCCACACTTAGCCCTTTACTCGTCCTCGAGTGAAGGCACAGTGGACTAAAGTGGTTCAATCTCCAAGATGTAAGCTTGCATACATGTTATTCCAAGCCTTACCACGCCTTTGTGAGCATTTTCCCGGCCTTTATTACCTTTCATCGTAGTGGGGCTTCCTAGCTTTTCTCCAAGCCTTGGGTGGTTGCCAGATAGAATGGTTATAACAGAGGTGCTTATCATTCATCCTTTTTGATCAACTTTTTATACGGGGTTTTATTTAGATAAAATTTTATTTTTCGAGAAAGCATGGGCTTTATTGCTATAATTTTTTTTTTTTTTGGAGAGGTGGGCTCTGCTCGCCCTAGACTTTTGTCTTTTTATTTCCTCTCTTTTCTTTCTTCTCTTCTTTTTTTAGAGATGTGGGCTCTTCTCGCCCTCGGACACTTGTCCATTAATCATCTCTTTTTTTCTCTTTTTTTTTAGAGATGTGGGCTCTACTCGCCCTCGGACACTTGTCCATTTTTTTCATCTTTTTTTTTTTGCATAGCCCAAGACATTTTTCTTTTTCAAAGAATAGATTCCCGGATGTTGAGTTTCTCTTCTAGACGAAGTCATAGCAAATCCATTTGTACCATATCATATTTGGCAACAACTTAGACTAGATAGAGCGGATGCAACCCACATGAATCGGGTTTTTCGGGATGAGTAGTTGTTTTAACAAAAGCTTGGTATTCGGGCGAGGAATAAAATGTACGCATGCCATGTATCAATTGGTAGATATAGAGATGGAGTTTTGCTAACTTGGTTCAGGTTTTAACACTTAAAGATAAATCACAAGTCAAAATTTAATTTTAAATAAATTGCGTACCTTTGACTTGTGAGCCTCCCCACACTTGTTTTTGTACCTATTTTTTAATTTTCTTTTTGCACAAGGATAAAAACAAGTGGAGACATAGACAATAATATAATAATAAAACTTTATTGAATTTATAAATAATTCAAAACTGGGGTGCACACTTGAAGGAATTACAAAATAATAGGAAGGAAAATACTGAAAAATTAAACTAGTGCGCGCCTAATTATTGATAAAGAGGTAGAGCACTTCTACTCGAAAAGGTCAATGAGATCCACCGAAGCGCTCTACTCCCATCTCCTTAGCGGTGAGCTTGAGCTCCTCGTGCATGCTAACATGCAAGTCTGCTAGCTTCTTCCTAAGGCGGATATTGGCACTATGCCCTCTCGCTAACCCGCCTCTAAGGGTTTGGATGAAGTTTGAGAGATCTCGTGATTTTCTTTTGTACACTTTTGATTGTAGGACCCGTTTGAGGTTCAAAGTCATCCCCGAAGAATCCTTTTTGGCTGTCCCCCGAACACGTGGTTTGGGAACCTTCTTCCTCCATTGTCCGTTTGGCAATTGCTCTAAGGTATAAGGGAAACAAGAATCGCCTTTTTGGAAGTAACTGGAGAGATTCCCTAATAGTTCTTCGTCATAAACTACTGGTTCCTCTATGGGGACATTCTCCTTGCCGTCTACCTTTCTTTTCTTTGGTGTAGGAATCTTGGCTGGAGAAGGTAGGAGAGCTAGGCTTTTTTCTAGGGTTTCCCTCTTCTCTAAGTATTCGGAGGCAAAAGTCATGGCTTCCTCTCTATTAAATGGTACTAGAGCCATAGGAGGAAGAGAACCTTCTTTCTTGTTCTTGACTTAGAGGAAGAGAATTTGAGAGGAGGAGAAGGGCAAGAAGGAGAGGTGTGAAGAATGGAGAGGAGGAGGGTGGATTTTATAGGACAAACACTCCTCTCTGTTTTGGCAGGTTAAAATCTCGCAGAGCGCACCTCACCATTGCAGGTTATGAGAAAGAGGAAGGTGATGGGTGAAATCCCAGCCCGAACGGAGCCGGCCAGGGTGCGGGCGCACCAGGTGGTGCGCGCGCACCACCCAGGCGTCCCCCCTGGTCGAGCTTTCGTCCACATTCGTTTCCTTTTCTGAAAAGTTTTGAACTGGGGTTTGCCGCGCGAGAAACGTTTCCTTTCTTGCTGATCTCTAATTGATTCTCAAATTTGAATTTTGAAAATAGTTTATGCTTTGATTTAATTTAGAAAGTTAATATTCTTTGTGTAGCAAATGACCAGCATAAATTTAATAGAATAAAAAGGAAAATAAAAAGGCAAATACTTAATTAAAAACTACATAGATAACTTTTTATGTTTTACTATTATTATATATAAATATAATTATTACTATTATTATTATTATTAATTTTTTTTTTATAAATGCTGATCATTGTAAATTAATTGTCAAAGCATAAATCTATTCTATCGAGCTCTTGGTTAAGATCAGTCTTGGTTCGAAGAAAAGCTTAAGACGTTGACCGTTTACCTTTTGTATCTCACTGCGTCATCTTGAATTGTGATTGCGCCGTGTGGCGATGTGTTGATGATGATTATGCGGTCCTTTCCATTTACTTCTCGGCTTCCCTTCGCCAAATAATTTCACCCAGAATTGAATAGGAGTACTTTGTCTCTCGTGGCGAATTCTTTGAATTTGATCTTGCCGATCATGCCATCTTTTTGTGCGCTCTTTGTAGAGCTTTGCACCGTGGTAGGCCTTCTCTCGCCATTCTTCTAGTTCGAGATTTGTCTCTCGACGGTTCTTCCCTGGCGAGTCGGCGTCCATATTCCACTTCTTGATGGCCCAATGAGCTCGATGTTCGGCTCAAGCGGTAAATGGCAAGTTTTGCCATAGACCGGTGGTAAGGTGACATGCCGATGGGGGCTTTATATCTTTGTCCGATATGCCCGTGAGAGCATCGGGTAGCTTGTTCTTCCAGCCTTTCCCCATCTCGTTGACCGTCTTCTCGGGATGTTCTTGATTTGTTTGTTGGAGTTTTTCGGCTTGCCCATTTGGTTTTGCGGATGATAAGGGGTAGCAATGTTGTCTTTGAGTGCCCGACTCTTTCAAGAATGTCTTGAATGATTTGTCCTTGAAATGCGATCCTCCGTCATCGATCACCATGCGTGGCATTCCAAAACGGGGGAAGATGATTTCATGGAACATCTTGCGTGCATGCTTGCCATCGGCAGACTCTCGCGCATGGTAGTGCCTCTACCCACTTTGACACGTAGTCTCACGCCACCGGGATATACTCGCAATCATGGGATCTCTCGGAATGGCCCCATGTAGTCAATGCCCCACACATCAAATATTTCTATTTGAAGGTTGTAGTGTAGGGGCATTGCATCCGAGCTGTGATGTTCCCTCGTCTTCGGCGGTTGTAGCATCTTCGATGAACTCTTTCATGTCGTCGTACATCGTCGGCGGAAGAATCCGCGACCGCCAAATTTTAGCTTGTGTGCGAAATACTCCCGGATGCCCAGCGTAGGGAGATGCATGACATTTCTCGATGATCCGCATTCCTTCCTCCCTAGGTACGCATCTTCTCGACAAGCCGTCCGCACACCCCAATACGGATATGGGTCATCCCATAGGTGCCTTTGCTCTCCATTTGGAGCTTCCGCTTGTTCTCCCGGGTGGTACGTATCCTCGCAACCATGTAATTCACAATGTTTGCGTACCATGGGTTGAAGTGCGACACCTTGAGTAGCATGTCGTCGCGCGGTAGTCGTTAATTGGTGGTTCCTGCATGTTAGTTACCTACATACGCGACAAATGATCCGCAACTGTATTTTCTACTCCCTTTTTATCTTTTATTTCTATATCAAATTCTTGGAGTAGAAGAATCCGGTGGATCGGCGCGAGGTTTCGCATCCTTTTGGTGAGAAGGTACTTAAGGGCGGCATGGTCCGTATAAAGCGATTATTTTTGCGCCCACTAAGTAGGATCGAAACTTCTCGATAGCAAAAACTACTGCTAGGAGCTCTTTTTACGTCGTGGCGTAATTAAAAATTTTGGGCTCTGTCGAGTTTTGCTAGCATATGCGATGGCATGCTGCTTTTTGTCCTTGGTTTGGCCTAGGACCGCACCAATAGCGTAGTCGCTAGCATCGCACATGATTTCAAATGGCAACGACCAATCCAGGGGGTTGGATGATCGGGCCGAGATGAGTGCTTTCTTTAGGGTTTTGAAAGCGTGCAAGCACTCATCCGTGAAGTCAAAGGGTACATCTTTGGCTAGCCAGGGGGCCGTAAGAGGTCTAGCGATTTGCGAAAAATCTTTTATGAATCTTCTATAAAACCTGCGTGGCCTAGGAAACTACGGATACCTTTTGACGTTCACTTTGGGGGTGGTAGTTTTTCGATAACTTCTATCTTAGCTTTGTCTACCTCTATCCCCTCTCGGACACGAGGTGCCCAAGAACGATGCCTTCTCGGACCATAAAGTGGCATTTTTCCCAGTTAAGTACTAGGTCCTTTTCTTGGCATCATTTGCAAGACCCGGTCTAGGTCCCGTGTATTTTCTCAATCACACATATTAGTTCACCTAATGTTGTCACTCAATTACCAAAAACCATAAGGGACCTTTTCGGGGCAGCATTCTCCATCCCGATTCGGGGTGACAAGACCGGCGACCATGCCGCTGTTGGTGTTTCTTACGCATCACGAGAAATCCGCAAGCGCACGGAAATACCGTTGTAGCACTTCACCCCGGTGGTAGCGTGGTATCATATTTTTCACGAGGGACGGTCGCGCGGTGGCTTTTTCGGTCTATGTCAACCTAAGGCAAGGGTTTGTTTTCTAAGAGTAGCGAGGTATCTATAGGCTAAGTTTTTCCGTGCGGTGATTCCTATAGTCGTTGTCTACTCACTTCGGGCACCGCCCGCTCCCAAATGGGTAGAGTCCAGGCAATTAGCACTGCGCCACACCCGAACGTGGGGGATTTCAAGGGGACGGACAAGGCTTGTCACGACCAAGCCGCCTACCCCCTCAACCGTGGGATGTGCCACAAAAGGTAGGTGAACGCTAGTCCAAACACCACGCTTGCACTATTGGTCACAGTTCTTGATGTTGGCCAAGGTTCCCCGGTCAAAGAGTTCCTCCACCAAGAACTAACATAAAATGATCTAACAATCCCGCAAGTCTACAACAGCTAAGAAATATACGATGGAAATTAAATAGCTGCAAGATAATCACAAGATCGCTTACCAAAGTGTAAGTAGCTTGCAGAGGTACAAGCCGCTGGTACCGACAAGTCCAAAGACTCCGTCCTCCTAGGAACCGCGGAACACCGAGGGGCTTAACCGGCAACTCCGTGTAGAAAGAATCAAGCTTCTTTCTAGCCTTTCCCCTCTCACTCTCTAGGATTGGGAGATAGAATAGAAGAAGTAGAAGAAGAAGAAGATCTAATTCTACTCTCTTGCACAAGTGGACTGGTTTCTCCTTTGAATTTTTATTGCTCTTTGAGAGGGAGAGAGGGGGTCTATTTATACACAAGGGGGAGGGACCTAAGTGCTAAAAAAACACCCAAACCGACCTAGGAAAACCTTCCATGTATGCCAAACCGACCATCCCACGTCGGTTTCACCCGTTTTTGAAGGTAACAAACCGCCTCCCAAAAGCTGGGCTCAACGCCTCGGCCAGGGGTGCGGCCGCAGCGGGTGGTGCGTGGCGCACCACCTGCCGTGGCCCGAACCCCCGGCGGGCCTGGGCTTCCTTGCTCACGAAAAGTTGTAAGGTGGACTTGGCCGGCCCGGTTTCGACGTTTTGTTGCGATTTTCGTTTGGGCTTGCCATTTGCTCCTTTGGGCCTTTTTCTATTTGTTGATTTTATTTCTTTTTCTTTGTCTTTTTGGCCCAAAGTGATCATCCATGAGTTTGTACCTGCAAGTCCAAATAAACACCAAAACTTTGGAATATGTTAGTTGAAATTCTTATTTCTAGGTTGTTTTGGTGTTGTGTTGACGGTATTTAATTTGTCATTGGTTACCGTCAATGTACCGCCTGATCAACAAGTAATCGGCTCTTATCCCGCTTTAACCCATGAATCCGGGGCACATAGGCCACCTGGAGGACGAAGGATGACCAAAGGCCCGACTGAGCCAATCTTCTATGCCGAGGAACCTCCAATACGATGATTGGCACAATAAAGGGACTACTATTTGGATTCCGGGGACTATCTGAGGCGCGACGACAATCCAACACAACCTTCTCCTTCATCTACCTCCAAACTGTCCCCCTCTCTCTCTCTCTCTCACTCGATAGCCTAGGATGCGCATTGTGAGCTAGTCACTCCCTTCTTCTATAAAAGGGATGGCCCAGCCACAGTCTTAGGCAAGCCGAGCTAGTTCACACAAAACCTAACTTTGGCTAGCTTGACACTCGATAGGAACAACCCTATCCCATGAGCATCGAGCCCACACAATATTGGCAATAGACTCAATCATTTATGAGACTTGGGAGCTAATCCCTCTCTCGAATACTTGTAATTGCCCCTATTATTACCAACCTCGGTACAAGACCACGAAGCGAGCTTCGCGACCGGACGTAAGGGACCTTACGCTTGAACCAGTCTAATTTCGTGTCTCTTGTACACCATCGTAGCTGAAGCACTCGTGACGCTCCATGAATCACTAGTTCGGTTCTTGCGACACCCCTGTTCCCAAGACACCGGCAACATTGTCACTAGCGTGTGCTAGCTTCTCCTTGAGGGCAGGATGTTCCACGTGTAGATCGGTGATCTACTAGTCAATGTTCTCCATGTTGATGGTGAAGACATCGGTTGTTGTTGTCGTGGCGTTGATAATGGTTGGGTTCACCGTTTCTTTGCCGTGAGTTGCAATCGACAATGAGGGTTCGATGACGTCTCCATTGGCACGTGATTGCTCGTTGGCGTGTAATGCTCATCCAAATATGCGAGTTCCTTGTTGTGTTAGGGGAAGAAATATTCAATGAATTTAGTTTTCCAACTGGTGAAGAAGACGCAGACGCCCTTCACAATGTCGTCATTCAAGGTCTTTGGCGGCCTTTGGATGTATGAGGACCGAATAGGTCTCGCGATACCGATGTAAGAGGTATTTGGGGGGAGGCTCATCGGCGTGGTGGAGGCGGCAACTAGGTTTTTGGGGGGCAGCCGAGGTTGAGGTGTGTGGTTTGGGGAGGAGCAAATGACCGAGGCGTGGGCGGGGGCGAGGGTGGGGGAGAGACATCTAGGTTTTGGGGAGAGGAGAGAACAAGAGCTTGAGAGTTGTAGAGGTTTAGGTTAAGGGCTTTCGAGAATTCCTTCCTTGAATTACAAGCTGTTACATGACTTTGGTATTTATGGTTCTAGCTAACTTGACCCCTAACCGGACTCTAGGAGATCTTATAAGATTGGATTCTCTTTTTCTATCCGAACATACTCTTTTCTAAACTGACTCAGACTTGATATGTGTTGGTGTTTCTTACGCACACAGAGAAATCCACAAAGCGCCACGTAAATACCGTTCTAGCACTTCACCGGTGGTAGCGAGGGTATCGTATTTTACACAAGGACGGTCGTAGCGGTATTTGGCTTTTCGTGTCTATGTCAACCTAAGGCAAGGGTTTGTTTTCTCGAGAGTAGCGAGGTATCTATAGGCTAAGGTTTTCAGGCGGTGATTCCTAAAAGTCATTTGTCTACTCACTTCGGGCACCGGCCCACTCCCAAATGGGTAGAGTCGGCAATTAGCTCTACGACACGGCCGAACGTGGGGGATTTCAAGGGGACGGACAAGGCTTGTCACGACCAAGCCGCCTACCCTCAACCGTGGGATGCACCCGCAAAAGGTAGGTGAACGCTAGTCCAAACACCACGTTTGCACTATTGGTCACAGTTCTTGATGTTGGCCAAGGTTCCCGGTCAAAGAGTTCCTTCACCAAGAACTAACGCTCTTAACGAGACAATCTACCAATCCCGCAAGTCTACAACAGCTAAGAAATATACTGAAGGAAATTAAGTAGCTGCAAGATAATCACAAGACTCCTTACCAAAGTGTAAGTAGCTTGCAGAGGTACAAGCGGTAGTACCGACAAGTAAAACACTCCATCCTCCTAGGGGCTCGGAACACCGAGGGGCTTAACCGGCAACTCGGGTAGAAAGAACAAAGCTTCTTTCTAGCTTTTCCCTCTCTCACTCTCTAGAATTAGAAGATAGAAGAAGAAGTAGAAGAAGAAGAAGATCTAATTCTACTCTCTTGCACAAGTGGACTGGTTTCTCCTTGGAATTGTTGTGTAGAGAGGTGAAGGAGGGAGCTATTTATACACAAGGGGAGGGGCCTAAGTGCTAAAAACACCCAAACCGTCCTAGGAAAACCTTCCATATGCGCCAAACCGACCATCCAACGTCGGTTTCATCGGTTTTGGAAGGTAACAAACCGCCTCCCGGCCGGGCGAGAACCGCCTTAGCCGGGGTGCGGCCGCGCACGGGTGGTGCTTGGCGCACCTCGCTAGGGCCCGCCGGGCTTTCGGGCTTTTGGGGCTGGGCTTCCTTGCTGTGAAAAGTTGTGAGGTGGTCTTGGCCCGGCCTGGTTTTGACGTTTTGTCCCCGATTCTTGTTTGGGCTTGCCATTTGCTTCTTTGGGCCTTTTTCTATTTGTTGATTTTATTTCTTTTTCTTTGTCTTTTTTGGCCCAAAGTGATCATCCTTGAGTTTGTACCTGCAAGTCCAAATAAACACCAAAACTTTGGAATATGTTAGTTGAAATCTCTATTTCTAGGTTGTTTTGGTGTTGTGTTGACGGTATTTAATTTGTTGTTGGTTACCGTCAACAAACTCCCCCACACTTAGCCCCTTTACTCGTCACACGCAGTGAAGGCACTGAGGACTAAAGTGGTTCAATCTCCAAGATGTAAGCTTGCATACAGGTTATTCCAAGCCTTACCGACCTTGTGAGCATTCATGGTGGCTACCAAGCTATCTTAGAATAATTGAGCAATGGAACAAAGATGAACTTCTATCTTCTTGCCACTACTCATGCGCAAAGACTTGGTAAGTTTTTGAATTTTTGAAAGAAATAGCATTGCTCTTTATGGTATTGACTCTCACAAAGTCACTCTTGTTTGATTTTTCCTTTCAAAGCACTCTTGTTTGTATCACTCGCACTCATCCTATGTTGCGGGGTTCTTGCGGATCTTTTCGATTGGAGTGGTCCATACGTACCTCTGTATATATTGTCGGGTCAAGCTCGGATCGTTGGAAAGAGGTGCCATACCCTTAGATCGAAAGGTGCAACAAAGTGTGTGGAAAATGTTGATGATATATTTTTCTTTGTGGTTACTCCTTGACTCATGATCTTTTTTCCTTTCCTTTCATATGCTTCTAGAGAGATACAAGCTACTTTTTTTTTCTTTTTTTTTTTTTTTTGGAGATGTGGGCTCTACTCGCCCTCGGACACATGTCCATTATTCATCTCTTATTCTCTTTTTTTTTTTCTTTTCTTTTTCGGCTGCACTTTGTAGCTTTCTCTCTGCATTTTTCTTGATAACGAGGGGAGATGATCATGGTATGAATGGAGTATTTATTTGGTGGATGGCGAAGATGCATGTGGTGCGCAATTCTCATTGTGAGACCCGGGCGTGTATATGTGGGTGTACGTGTTTTTCGATCTTGGGAGTATGAGCCTCTCTCAACGCGGATCAACGGAGCCTGACAAAACTCAACACAGCAGGGAGTAGCTATAGTGGATAATTATATCATTGTTCAGGCTTTGGTAGGATTTGGCTAAGTCAAACCATGAGCATGCTTTATTTTAAATTTTTTTGAAGATAAAACCAAGTCTTATTGCAAAAGAGAGCAAGCGTCAAGTCATTCTACCATATCTCAAAGATCAATTATTTAGATAAGCATGGGGTCCCTAATGGATAGTTGCTCAACAAAAGTCTAGTATTTTGGCAAGGAATAAAATGTATGCATGCTATGTATCAATTGGTAGATATAGAGATGGAGCTTTGCTAACTTGGTTCAGGTTTTAGTACTTAAGATAAGTCACAAGTCAAAATTTAATTTAAATAAATCGCGTACCTTTGACTTGTGAGCCTCCCCACACTTGTTTTTGTACCTATTTTTAATTTTCTTTTGCACAAGGACAAAAACAAGTGGAGACATAGACAATAATATAACAAAACTTTATTGAATTTATAAATAATTCAAATCAAGCACACCTTGAAGGAATTACAAAATAATTGGAAGGGAAATACTGAAAATTAAAACTAGTGCGCGCCTAATTATTGAAAGGGAGGTAGAGCTCCTAAAGGGCCCTGCGTAGGGCGCTCTCTGCATTAGCGACTCTAGCGACCCTAGCTAAGCTTAGTCTTGAAGTTCAGGCGAAAGAGTCTAGTTCTTTCCTAATATCTGCGTTCTCTAAATCGCCCCTTCTACCTCTGCGGCTAAGGTTTTCACTAGCTTGTTCGAGAGAGTTGACTCTAGCGTTTAAGGTTGCTAGTGAGCGGACCTTAGGAACCGTACTACTCCCAGCTGTGTTTAGCGATGGAGTACTCTCGGAACGGCTCTCAAAAACATTGGGAGCCTTCCTTGGTGTAGCACGGGGGTACCCTCATAGGGCCCTCGCTACTCGGCGACTCTCCACAACATTCGGGGCCTTTCTAGGATTCACCCGAGAGATACGAAGTGGAGCACTTGGAGATGTCGCTGGAGTAGGAGTTGGCTTCTTCATAAGCCCCTTCCCACGTCCCCCCGTGGGCATGTCGACACCGACAACGGTGTACGGGTAACTGTAGTCGGAGGTGTGGAAGGAGGACGCTTCCGTCGACGTGGTACGGGCGCCAACTGCTTCAGGCTCCTTCCTCTTGACGCCTAGGGTGCCCACCGTTGGACGAGGTGGGCGCCCAAGGATACTTTTGCGTGTCACGGATCTGCCTGTGGACACGTAGCTGTTCCCTCCACTAGATGAGTGGCGTGGGGGAGGGAGCACGGCAAGAGGGGCGACAGAGGATGGTTCTACCTCGTCACTAGGGAAGATCAAGTCATCCTCATTGAGGGAGCAAAGTGAGCGAGAAGAATTGTAGAGAGTGAGGGCATGGTCGCCATTGTAGCTGTTCTTGGCTTAGAAGAAGAGGATTTGAGATGAGGAGAAGAGCAAGAAGGAGTGGTGTGAAGAATGGAGAGGAGGAGGGTGGATTTTATAGGACAAATTCTCCTCTCGGTTTGGCAGGTCAAAATCTCGCGGAGCACACCTTACTGCGGGTTGTGAGAAATAAGAAGGTGATGGGCGAAATCCCGGCACCGGCGGGGCCGGCCGGGGGGTGCGGGCGCACCAGGTGGTGCGTGCGCACCACCCGTGTGTCCCCCTTTGGTCGAAGTTTTTCGGCCACATCCATTTCCTTTTTCGAAAAGTTTTGAACTGGGTTTTTTTGCCGCGCAAGAAACGTTTCCTTTCTTGCTGATCTCTAATTGATCCTCAAATTCGAATTTTGAAAATAGTTTATGCTTTGATTAATTTAGAAAGTATGTATCCTTTGTGTAGCAAATGACCCGGCATAAATTTAGTGAAGTAAAAAGAAAATAATAAGGTAAATACTTTATTTTAAAACAAAGTAAAAATATATAGATAACTTTTATGTTTTATTATTACCTTATATATATATATATATATATATATATTAGTTGCAACAATTTTAATTATGAAAATACATTTTTTTTTATATGCTGATCATTATAAATTAATTTTCGAAGCATAAATCTATTCTATCGAGCTCTTGGTTAAGATCAGATACTGGTTCGAAGAAAAGCTTAAGGCGTTGACCGTTTACCTTTTGTATTTCACCTGCGTCATCTTGGATTGTGATCGCGCCATGTGGCGATGTATTGATGACGGTGTGCGGTCCTTTCCATTTACTTCTTAGCTTCCCTTCGCGAATAGTTTCACCCGGGAGTTGAATAGGAGTACTTTGTCTCCCGTAGTGAATTCTTTGATTTTTATTGTGATCATGCCATCTTTTTGTGCGCTCTTTGTAGAGCTTTGCACTATGGTACGCCTTCTCTCGCCATTCTTCTAGTTTAGAGATTTGTCTCGGCGGTTCTTTCAATGAGTCGGCGTCCATATTCCACTTCTTGATGGCCCAATGAGCTCGATGCTCCAACTCAACCGGTAAATGGCGGGTTTTGCCATAGACCGGTGGTAAGGTGACATGCCGATGGGGGCTTTGTAAGCCGTCCGATATGCCTTGAGAGAGCATCGGTAGCTTGTTTTTCTAGCCCTTCCCCATCTCGTTGACCGTCTTCTGCGCGGGATGTTTTTGATTTGCTTATTGAGGTTTCGCTTGCCCGCTAGTTTGCGGATGATAGGGGGTGGCAATATTGTGCGAGTGCCGAGCTCCTTCAAGAATGCCTTGAATGATTTGTCCTTGAAATGCGATCCTCCGTCACTGATCACCATGCGTGGCGTTCCGAAACGGGGGAAGATGATTTCATGGAACATCTTACGTGCGTGCTTGCCATCAGCAGCTCCACATGGTAGTGCCTCTACCGACTTTGACACGTAGTCCACCGCCACCGGGATGTACTCGCAATCATGGGACTTCGGATGGCCCCATGTAATCAATGCCCCACACATCAAATATTTCTATGTGAAGGTTGTAGTGTAGGGGCATTGCATCACGAGCCGTGATGTTCCCTCGTCTTACGGCGGTTGTAGCATCTTCGATGAATTCTTTTCGTGTCGCCGTACATCGTCGGCCGGAAGAATCCGCGACCGCCAAATTTTTGGCTTGTGTGCGGAATACTCCCGGATGTCCGGCGTAGGGAGATGCATGACATTTTTCGATGATCCGCATTCCTTCCTTCCTTGGTACGCATCTTCTCGCCAAGCCGTCCGCACACACCCCCGCATGATATGGGTCATCCCATAGGTGCCGCCGCTCTCCATTTGGAGTTTCCGCTTGTTCTCCCGGTGTGGTACATAGCCCGCAACCATGTAATTCACAATGTTTGCGTACCATGGGTTGAAGTGCGACACCTTGAGTAGCATGTCATCGCGGTAGTCGTTGATTGGTAGTTCTGCATGTTAGTTACGCATACGCGACAAATGATCCGCGAATGTATTTTCTACTCCCTTTTTATCTTTTATTTCGATGTCAAATTCTTGGAGCGTAAGAATCCAGCGGATCAAGCGAGGTTTCGCATCCTTTTTGGTAAGAAGGTACTTAAGGGCAGCATGGTGCGTGTAAACAATTATTTTTGTGCCCACTAAGTAGGAACGAAACTTTCGATAGCAAAAACTCTTTGCTAGGAGCTCTTTTTCTCGTCGTGGCGTAATTAATTTGGGCTCTGTCGGAGTTTTGCTAGCATATGCGATGGCATGCTGCTTTTGTCCTTGGTTTGGCCTAAGACCGCACCAACGGCGTAGTCGCTAGCATCGCACATGATTTGAATGGCAACGACCAATCAGGGGTTGGATGATCGGGAGCCGAGATGAGCGCTTTCTTAAGGGTTTTGAAAGCGTGTAAGCACTCATCTATGAAGTCAAAGGGTATATCCTTGGCTAGCGGGGCCGTAAGGGGTCTAGCGATTTGTGAAAAATCTTTTATAAATCTTCTATAAAACCTGCGTGGCCTAAGAAACTACGGATACCTTTGATGTTCACTTTGGGGTGGTAGCTTTTCGATAACGTCTATCTTGGCTTTGTCTACCTCTATCCCCCTCTCGGACAGGGGCCCGAGAGCGATGCCTTCTCGGACCATAAAGTGGCACTTTTTCCCAATTAAGTACGAGGTCCTTTTCTTGGCATCATTTTGCAAGACCCGGTCTAGGTTCTTCGGGACGGCTTTTCGAAAGTCTTACCATAGACAGAGAAATCGTCCATGAAGACCTCCATGATTTCTTCGATCATGTGCGAGAAGATAGACATCATGCACCGCTGAAAGAAGCGAGGTGCATTACACAGCCCAAATGACATTCTACGGTAGGCATAGGTTCCATATGGGCATGTGAGCGTGGTCTTGCTCGGTCATCGGGGTGGATCGGGATGCGGTGGTAGCCGAATACCCGTCAAGGAAATGAAGAAAGAATGTTTCGCTAACCGCTCCAACATTTCATCAATAAAGGGCAGCGGAAGTGATCTTTCTTTGTTGCCTTGTTAAGTTTTCTATAATCAATGCACATTCTCCACCCCGTGACTTGTCTTTGTGGAATGAGTTCGTTTTTAGCGTTCTCAACGACCGTCATTCCTCCCTTTTAGGGACCACTTGGACTGGGCTAACCCAATGATCGTGGTGGTGCGGGACAAATAATCCCGGCGTGAAGAAGTTTGAGAACTTCCTTCTTCATGACTTCACGCATCGCATTATTGAGCCTCTTTGGGGTTCGCATGATGGGGTACTGTCAGGGTCAATAGGAATGCGATGTGTGCATAGTGTCAGGCTTACCCCTTTCAGATCTTGAAGGGAATATCCGAAGACCGATTTGTGTTTTTCTAAGACGGCTATTAGTTGGGTAGTTTCCTGGTCACTAAGCTTATCGCTTATGATGACAGGGGCTTGTGAATCGCCGTTTAGGAAGACATAGCGTAGGCCAGGGGTAGGGGTTTTAGCTCAACTGGAGGCCGAAGTTAGCTCTTCCTCTTTGGGAAGTTCTATGAGTTCCCTCGAATCGTCCTCTTCTTCAATGAAGAATTGGGCGTCTTTTTCTAGGTCTTTTCCGGGTTCTCATATAGCATAACTCCCATGACCTCCTCGGGCTTGTCGTACTCAAGGAAGGGTTACATTACCGAAGTTTTTAGCTCGAGTAACTGGGATAAAACTTTTTCTTCCCGAGTTTGACATCTAAATCCTCGGATGTTGATAGATCAAGAATCTTCTCCAAGGGATGCCCGATCGAATGTCGAAGTCTTGGATATCAAAAATGTGAAAATCCGGAGACAACTTGACATCCTTGTGCGGGAAGATTTGTTCATGTATAACCTCACGGCTTTCAATGGTGGTACGAGGTGCTATGCGCGAGGGGTCCGTCTTTGTGGGGGTCCTAATGGCTTCCTCGACATAGGCTTGTGCAAAGGTTTGGACATTATGTTTATCCCCACGGTAGGGTTATACATGACTTCCACCTAGGTTCCACGATATTTGCAATGGATTGATGTAGAGGGGCCACTTATCCGAATTTCTTCGAAAGAAGGTCCTTCCTCTTGCAACCATTCCGTGCTCATTATGGCTGTTAGCTCCTTAATAGACTCACGGAGGAAGGTTTTATCGAGGGGCTGTTCGAGGGCTAGGCTGGGGACAGTGGTTTCTTCCATTGTTCGTGCCGAGGTGTCACCGAATTGATCGGTAAGGTCAACCTCGAAGAACGGGAGATCCGTGCATGCGGTCTCCTTGTGTTACGATTCGAGCGAGGGTCGCTCTATAGGTTGATCGAGGTTCGGCTTTAGCCAAAGAGACTTCCTCGGTTTTTGCTTGGGTTCTACTCGGATGGGTTCTAACGGAGGAGTATTCTCAAGAATACGGTTTAGGAGAGCTTCTCCTTCATTTGTGGTTTTGTGGGAAAATGACCCTCCGGCTGACTA
This sequence comes from Hyparrhenia diplandra, assembly GCA_015847255.1. NCBI lineage: Eukaryota > Viridiplantae > Streptophyta > Magnoliopsida > Poales > Poaceae > Hyparrhenia > Hyparrhenia diplandra. Next base: position 285,081 of record JADLZK010010260.1, read on the forward strand.
ATTCAAGCGTAGGGGCGGTTACCCCTGTCCAATCCTAGCCGAAATCTTTGTAAAAGCACATGGTTTGGTATGGGCAGTGCGGGCGGATCGTGTAAGCATGGTAAACCCGGTCCCGGGCTGCACCTAAGGTTTCACCCTCTATTTGTCGGAAGTTGAGTATCTCTTGTCGCAGGGGGGCGATTACGGATATCGGGTAGAACGCTACACGAGAATGCGTTTCGTAGTTCTTCCCATTCTCGTTTACCAACCCTACGTTATGGGCGTACCATTGAGTCGCCCTCTCGGTGAGAGAGAACGAGAAACAACTTCCACCTCGGCGTGTCGTGTGTCATGCACGCAATTGTCGGCGCTGACCACGAGCTGCTCAAACTCCGTAAGTGATGATAGGGGTTTTCATATTCCGAGCCCGAAAAGGCTCGGGCCTGAACCATGGCTATGAAGTCGGGGCGAGCTCATACTTTCGAAGTCTGTGATTGGCTTCGCAGATTGGCATGGTTCTACGAGCTCGCCCTTAGGGGCGGATAAGATTTGGATAGTGGGTTGCTCCATGAGTAATAGGGACTCTTTTTGGTATTTTTGTTTAAAGGATACTACCTACGGTCACACAGTCAACTAGGCTCGAGATATAACTCGACAACCGGGTCGACAACGGCGCCGCGAAATGCTTGTTGGTGTTTCTTACGCACGAGAGAGAAATCCGCAGCGCACGGAAATACCGTTGTAGCACTTCACCCGGTGGTAAGGGGGTATCGTATTTTACACAAGGGCGGTCGCGGTGGCTTTTCAGGTCTATGTCAACCTAAGGCAAGGGTTTGTTTTTGAGAGTAGCGAGGTATCTATAGGCTAAGTTTTCCGTGCGGTGATTCCTAAAAGTCATTTGTCTACTCACTTCGGGCACCGGCCCACTCCCAAATGGGTAGAGTCCGGCAATTAGCTCTACGACACGGCCCGAAGCGTGGGGGATTTCAAGGGGCCGGACAAGGCTTGTCACGACCAAGCCGCCTACCCCCTCAACCGTGGGATGCACCGCAAAAGGTAGGTGAACGCTAGTCCAAACACCACGTTTGCACTATTGGTCACAGTTCTTGATGTTGGCCAAGGTTCCCCGGTCAAAGAGTTCCTTCACCAAGAACTAACGCTCTTAACGAGACAATCTACCAATCCCACAAGTCTACAACAGCTAAGAAATATAACGAAGGAAATTAAGTAGTGCAAGATAATCACAAGACTCCTTACCAAAGTGTAAGTAGCTTGCAGGAGAGGTACAAGCCGGGGGGTGCCGACAAGTCCCAAGACTCCGTCCTCCTAGGAACCGCGGAACACCGAGGGGCTTAACCGGCAACTCGGGTAGAAAGAACAAAGCTTCTTTCTAGCTTTTCCCCTCTCACTCTCTAGAATTAGAAGATAGAAGAAGAAGTAGAAGAAGAAGAAGATCTAATTCTACTCTCTTGCACAAGTGGACTGGTTTCTCCTTGGAATTGTTGTGTAGAGAGGTGAAGGAGGGAGCTATTTATACACAAGGGGAGGGGCCTAAGTGCTAAAAAACACCCAAACCGTCCTAGGAAAACCTTCCATATGCGCCAAACCGACCATCCAACGTCGGTTTCATCGTTTTTGAAGGTAACAAACCGCCTCCCTCGAAGCCGGGCGAACCGCCTCGGCCGGGGTGCCGCCGCACCAGGTGGTGCGCGCGCACTCGCTACGCCCGTCGTCGGCTCGGGCTTCGGACATTCGGGCTTCCTTCTTTGTGAAAAGTTGTGAGGTGGTCTTGGCCCGGCCTGGTTTTGACGTTTTGTCCCGATTCTTGTTTGGGCTTGCCATTTGCTTCTTTGGGCCTTTTTCTATTTGTTGATTTTATTTCTTTTTCTTTGTCTTTTTGGCCCAAAGTGATCATTCTTGAGTTTGTACCGCAAGTCCAAATAAACACCAAAACTTTGGAATATGTTAGTTGAAATCTCTATTTCTAGGTTGTTTTGGTGTTGTGTTGACGATATTTAATTTGTCGTTGGTTACCGTCAACAATATGGTAGTTGATGGTGACGGGCGACGCCACACCACACGGGCAGCGCCTTTGCTCGCTCCTCTCCTTTGGGCCCTTGGCCCATCACGCATCATGCGTGCGAAAAAGGAGAGGTAGACACGATTTCATAGTATGCTATTTCGATCGGTATGTCTATTTGTTCAATCATGCTCACATTAGGTTTGTACAAGCTTGTATTTGAGAATGTTATGTGTGCAAGTTATGAAATTAATCCTCAAATTGTGTAACTATTCAATAGTCATCCGTACACTTCTATAGTTCATATCAATCATTCCCCAATTGCTTGTCTTTTTTTGAAAGCGTCCACTTCGGACGTGCTTCATTAAGGGAAAGTAGAGTCATAATTCGTCCCCCTATATCTTAGCGAGGTGTCGTCAAGCTAGGGGGCCGCACACCAACACAAAAAAATTTCGGCTTTAGCTTGCGCCTTAATTTGGACTTTTGTACTAAAGAGGAAACAATTGTGCAACTAAATAGAGAGCTACCGGGCGACTAAGCAGGCTATCCAATAGCCATTAGCAGTGACGCAAGTACCCTATACGCGCCCGCGCACCACTCCTCCGCCTGTGTCTTGATTATGCGCACTAGCTCCACTTTGGCGGGCGTTAAAGTTGATAACGTCGAAGGTTCGCCGGTTGCGTTCCTTCCACACCTCCTAGGTGGCCGGTAGAACAAGAGAGTCAAAACCCTTGTGGTATGGCTCTGGCACATGCGGCAAAGCGCGTAGCCACCAGTCCACTAGCGTGTTGCCGCTGTGGGCAAAGCCCCTCAGAACCCCGTAATGCGAAGCAACCGGAACCACAGCTCCCCGGTGAACACACAAGACATGGGAAGGTGGTCACGGGTCTCATTCTCCTAGGAGCATAGGGCGCACTCTGCCGAGATTAAAGTCCGTGTCTCATCCTCTTTCCGTCATCCATAGCCACCCATGAATGGCGAGCCAAAAGAACGGCTTGACCTTCGGCGGTGCCACTGGTGTGACCGCAGTTCTTTGGCCCCTAATAGCCGGGAGGATCCAAGGAAGAACGCCTTGTGAGCCGACGCGGCGAGGGAGTACTCACCGAGGCCGCCCATTTCCGGCGAACACATGCGGCGCCCCGGCTGGAGCTGTACCCTAAAAGCTTTGCGTTTATTTCACGGCACACTCGTAGACCACCACCACCACCGTTCTCCGGTGATGTCTTGCAGCGGCCGCCTCGGGCGAGGGGCCTCCCGCCGACGGTGCGACAGTGCTCCCTTGCTCCAACGGCCCGTAAGAGATTCGCACCGCCGAAGAGATGGGTCCGTCCGGAAGCCGTGAATTTGTCCGTAACTTGGTCGCCAAAACCGTCCGACTACTACTACCACGGAAGCCCGAAACATGGCGTCGCCGAGGCGCCAATAAAGCAAGATAAAGAAGTGCCCAAGCCAGCCGGGCCTAGTTTGTCCAATCCATCGCTACCGCAAGCGTAGAGCGAACCCCAACACCTTAAGGTCGGTAGGCTCAGCCCGCATGGCTTGGGCGAGCAAACAATTGGCCATGCCACCTTGCACCGACCTCCACCCACCGATGCCGATCCCGCCCGGGATGAAGTCGTGTCGCCTCTTGTCGACCTCCCCGATCGCCGACCTGCAGAGGGAACAACAGATGGAGACGTGAACTGCGATGGCCGAGAGCGTAGATTGTGCGGGGGCGCCGCCCTTCCCCGCCATGGTCAGCAACCCGGCCTTCCACGCCGGAGCCCTGGCCGCCACCCTATCGACTAGGGGTTGCTCATCCGCGTGGCTCAAAGTGAGACGGATAGAGAGCCCCTGTGTAGGTGGCGGGAAAAGACCCTTTTGGCAAAGATGGAAACACCTCTAATTCCCGCCAAGCAGCGCTCGTCGGGGCACCGGACGGGGTTAGAGAGCACTTGTCGATGTTGGTAGAGAGCCCCGAAGCCCCGGGAAAGCCTCTTAGATGCCCTTGATGCATAGAAGATCAACTAGAGCCGGCGAGGAAGATGACAAGGTCGCCGGCAGAAACCGCCGCTCAAAACCTACCGCCACCCCCGGTGAGTGAGTGAGCCGGACGCGGGCGACCGCTTCGATCGCGCATTGAGCACCTCCATCACAATCACGAAGAAGAAGAAGGGTGGTGGGTCCCCCGGGCGGCCCCCTCACGTGGAAGATCCTCCGTCCCGGCCTACCATTGTTAGGACCCTCATGCTGGCCGTGGCGAGAATGTAGGAGATCCAATCACGCCAAATGAAAAGCCCGAGATGCTCCAAGACCTCCAAAGAAGAAGGGCCATGAGGCAGTCAAAGGCCTTTGCGAGGTCAACCTTGAGCAAGAAGGAGGGTACATTCTTTGCTTGGAGCCACTGCGGGACCGCTTATGCGGCTCGAAAATTCTCGTGTATCCTTCGCCCCTTGATGAAGGCCGTCGATTGTCGCTCTCAATGGTCGACATGTGGCGCGCGAGCCGCAACACCAAGGCCTTGGCGACCGGCTTGCCGAAGGAGTGCATAAGGTCGATGGGGCGGTAGTCCCACAGGCCAAACGGGTTGTCGCTCTTGTGCGGAAGCATCATGTGAGCCTCGTTAAGGTGGTGGAAGTCACGGAAGTCCATGTCCCATAGGTCCCGGAAGGCACGTACAATGACCGGTCCATTGGTGGTCCACGTAGCCTTGAAGAAAGAGGTCCCAAAGCCATCCGACCTGGGGGCACGACCGGAGGCGGACTCCTTGATGGCCCTAGCCACCTCGTCCCCGCCAGAGAACGGCAAGGCTAGCGGTGCGTGTCAAGGCGAGGGAGATCGAAGCCGGTGAAGGTCAATGTTGTTCGCTGCAAGAACAACGTCCCAATGAGGCCGTTGTAGAACTCGTGATAGTACCTTTTGGCCTTGGCCCCTCCTCGAAAAAACGAGTGTCCATTGTGTTGGATGGACAACATGAAGTTTTTTTCTCCTCCCGTGGCAAGCACGGAGGTGGAATGTAACACCCCGTGTGTTAATTACCGATTAAACAATGGATTTGGCCAAAGACAAGGGTATTAATTTGTGGTCATGAACTCCACAATAAAAAGCCATAAAGGGTTCATGTTGAGCAATTGCCTCGAAAATGCCCCCCGATTGGCTTAAAACCCCGGTTTAAGGAGTTATTAAATTCTTTGTTTTTGACCAAAGTGGAATTATATTTTCTTCGGGCAAGATATGAAGTTTGACCTTTAAGCCAAATTGGAGATTTTGAGAAGTTCAACAAAAAAGTTATTCTTGGGTCAAGTCGTGATTCAGCTCCTAAGTACCTCAAATATATCACTCAAGTTGGAAAGAAAAGTTGATTTCCGGGACTTAGAATATTCTAAGTCTGAAAAACCATGAATATGGATCGACGTCTCGCGTTCTCGAGATTTTGTTAAGCAACTTGAGTTGGACCAAAAATACGGATTTGAGTTTATGCTTTGAGGAACGACATATCAAAATTTGGGATCATTCGGATGTTGTTTGACAAGGTCTCGACATGTTTTCTCGATCGTCATTAACATGTCGACATTGTCATGTTGGCATATGATTATATTCTAATCCGCGTGCGGCTAATGGTCAAAAAGTGTCTTAACAAGAAATGTAGAGCATCATTTGGAGAACAAATGTTGTTCTTGGCCCATCTCCAAATTCGGTCCGAAATAGCCCAAATTGGCGCCCCAAACCGACCCACGCCGGCGCCGCGCCCGTGTTGAGGAAATGTCGACACGCTGCGTTCGTGTCCGTGCGGCCGAGCGCGCCCACTCCATTGCCGCCACCGACGCTTCTCGCGTGTCGATTCGTCCGGCGTTTGGCTACCCAGGTTGGAGGCCGAAGTCGTGTCCGAGTGTGCCACTCGTCCCCACTCGTTCGTCCCTCGATCTTTCTCGCTCTTTCGCCCTTCTTCGCTGGCCGCGGCGCTGACGCCATGGCCGCCACTAAGCTCCATGGCCGCCGTCGTCTTTGCTTACCCGGGACGCCCCCGTGTCTAGCCGACACCACCGCCGCCTCCGCCTCGTTTCCCAGGCCCCTCGCTGGCTAGCCGAAGCTCGCCGAGAGCCTAGGGTCGCCGGGCTACGCCGCCGCCGCCCGCGTTCGCTGCCGTGGCGTGGCCGCACTCGAGGGCCATGTCGAGTGTCGGCCGCTGCCAATCCGTAGGCGCCGCGTGACCGCCGCCACCCCACGCGCCCTTTGCCGTTGTCGCCGGCCACGGCCGAAGGCCGAAGCTCGACATCGAGCTAGGGCCGACGCCCCGTTTCCCTCCCTCGTGTGCAGCGAAAAAGAAGAAGGAAGAAGAAGAAAGTAGAAGGGGGACCTCAAACCGTAAAATCGAAAACTCGTGGTGCTAGGTGAGAAGTCTATGACTCATAAGAATAGTGTCAAATAGTGGTTGGACTGCTTTTGTAGTTTCATAAAAGTACAGTGGTGTTTTGTGCAAAGATCCTGTGTCGCCCCGGCAGGCGCCGGGCCGGCCGCCCTGTTCGCGCTGGGCCTCTCTGGCGCGGGCCGCAGGGCCGCCGCCGCAAGATTTGGGCCGCGCGCCAAGCACCAAGCCGGGCCGATCCTACCGCTTTAGACCCGATGGCCATTTCCTTTTTAAGAAATGTTTTATTATTTTCTATATGTTTGAATAGTGTCCGATTTTGTGAATTTCATATAAATTCAAATAGTGCTTCTAAATTTCTGAAAATTTTTGTATGGCCTTCCATTGAGTATGTGTATCTATGAAAATTTTGAAACTTTGATTTTGATAGTCCTTGCATGATTTAAAAATACAATCTTTAATTGAAAAAATGCATCTTCTATGATTTTTTTAGAAAAATAAAATATTTATTCAAAAATCATGAAAATTTATTTGGTAATGTTTTATGATGTGACCTACTTGTATAAAAAAGTTTGGGGTCATTTTGAAATGTTTAAATTATTTTCTATATTATGCTTTATTTTATTTATTAGGAAGGTGAGTGTTTAGAGTTTAATGACTTAGGTTTGATGTGTGATTTGGGATTGTTTTATGAATCTTGGATCATATCATAATCAAATGGTCCTTGAGAACTCCTTAGGCAATGGTGATGATATCTTGTAGAGTAGTTCAACAAGTTGGTTTTGTTGGGTTGCAACTTTATCGTGAAGGAAAGTTGTACTCAAGTGTTTATTATTTCATGCATCGTTTGAGCATCATATTTAAATTCCATCATGTTGAAGCATACATTATTACGTGTAGTAAACGAGAGTGATGTGGTTTGCGATGATCGAGGTTGGGAGAATGTGTATCCACTAGAGATGTTGGTGTCAAGTATGACTCGGATGATCCGATCAAGGAATCTAACTTTCCCTCGCAAAAACAGTGCAAGCCCCGGTTCATTAAACCCTTTCCTTGATATTTTAAAACCTTTATATCACTTATGTCTATGCTATGTTGCATTAAGTAATTAGGAGTTGAGTGATAACCTAATTGCTGCATTACCATCCTTGTTTATTTCAATACCATCCTTGATAACTTTGTTTCATTTCGAAAATGCTTAGTGATGCTTAGCCCCGCTTAATTAGTTAAGCTTTTTTTCATCAAAATATTTTATTTGAGAAGATGGTACCTGTTTTTGGAAAAGAAAGAGATGTAGTGATGAATTTGAGATCGGACGGGGACGTAGGTTGAAAGCGGTAGGGATACCTAGCGTGCTTGTCCCGTGTTGGTCGTTTAAGGACCGTCCGTTGTTTGGCCCGAGTGAAATTGGGACGTTTTTGAATGCATATTGCGCCCGAGACCTTTTGGTCAATGGCACGCCCGACCGGCAAATACACACCAGTCGGGCCGACCCTAACTAGCCACATACTCCGTAAGCCGGATCTCGGTGGAGCCAAATCGAAATGGCAACCACGCGACCGGGAGTGGAGAGATGGCGGAGTAGCGTGTACCCCCTCGCTTGAAATTTGGTACGGCGGTGGGGTAATCAGTGTCTCGGGTGGCGCAGCCTCGTTCCCCGCTTTTGGACAAATCTGAGAAAAGGTTGATATATGCAAGCTTAAGTGCTACATATGTATGGTGGTTAGGGATTACCGGGTATAATCGATTCATGAATCGCCGTTGCTTTCGGAGAAGGAGACCCGATTCCCTAACCTTCATCGTAGTAAATGATGGAATATGTTTTTGAGGAAAGAAAGTTGGCATAAGAAAAATATGTTTGCTCTAGAATAGGATAACCTAGAGTATATGAGCTACTAATCGAATTAAAAATATTGAAAGTAAGGATTCACTTATAGTAAGCTTTTTACGCAAAAGAGTTCTTGATTCTTGCTAAAGCCTTACCTTGACTCCTAAGACCAAGCATTCTCGAAGTCTTCTCCTCTTTTCTTGGTCGGGTAAGTCTTGTTGAGTACTCCCGCTTTCGGGGTTTGTTAACCCCCTTTGCGTGTGTTGACTCGTGCTATTAACCAAGGTTATGTCGGTGGGCGCGACATGATCTGGTTGTCTTCTAGTCTACTCGGCTTCCTTGAGATTAATTAAGTTAAGTTTATTCAAATGTAACTTACTCACATGTTGTAAAATTAATGTTATTAATCTTCCGCGACTCGATTTATATTTTTGTAACAAATGTTGTAATGTTGTAGCTACTCCTTTGTTGATCCCGGTATGAGTTATCAAGCGGGGGCTTCTTAAGTTATCGGGTGTATCGCACAAATTGCCGAGGTCTTTGGGACAATGACAAAAGTGTGTGGGCCCGATAATTAGGAGGTTCTCGTTACATGGAAGTACTCGTGGACGCATCTCCTCCCCGAGATGTCGGAGAACGCTGGGCCGGTCGCTCGCCATAGTCCGATGCTAGCGAGGGAGTGTGCCTTGAGATCATGATGTAGGGTCCTCCCCCCACGGAGAGCTCCCTTGACTCCCGAGCGAGGTCGAACTCGTAGATGAGGAGCTCGGCCGCGCCAATCGCAGCTTGATGTCGCCCACACGGTGGCCCTCCATTGCCTCAACGATCATGCCTACGCCTAAACTTGATGTCAAGGGCACGTCAGCGGAGATGTTCGGCCGGGCGGTCCCCAAGTGGTGGCAACGACGCCGTGGAACCCCGCAATCCGTGCCCATGTTGGGTCGTGAATGTAACCTAGGAGGGCCCTAGTTCCCCGCCGAGAGTAAGCAGCAGCGGTGCTTGGTCCGATCCATCCGAGGAAGTAGCACGGAGGTGGTGGTTGGGGAATAGTTGGAGCCAATCAACCGAGGCGAAAGCCCTATCGAGGCGCTCTAGCGTCGGCGCTCCCCGGCATTCGACCAAGTGAATCGTCTACCGTGAAGGTGCAGTTCCTCCGGATGGAGATCATCGAGCGGTACCGCCGAAATCTTCGCATCTCCCCACGGTGCAGCCTCGAAGTTATTCTTGTCCGCCGCCTGGTAAATCTGGTTGAAGTCCCTTGCAGACGAGCCATTTTGAAACAAAGATAATGAATTAATGAGGAACCCTGAGAAGAGCCATATATGATAAATTTGAAGAGACATTATAAGAGAAACATGCATAGTCGTATAGTCAAAGCAGTTACAAAAGTACGGTTCCGCAGTCCCTCATCAGTTCTAGTTCCGAGAAACAATATTAGCTTTATTAACGTTAATAAAGCCAAAATTCTCATAATATGTATTATATATACTGGGAAACAAGAAATTTTTCATACTAGTTTAATTTGATATATATGTTTAATTTGGAATAACAAATGAAGTGATTTTCTATGTAATTAATCGAAGAGTATAGAGCTAGCTAGATGTGAGCAATTAGATCAGGTAATTAACCTAATAGAATCGTCAGTCGACCTCATTCTATATCTTGTCTTGCCGCCTGAATTCCTTGCTCAATATACGAAGGATTAATCCTTCTTTCCTGATCAACCAGTCCACCTAGCTACATATATAGGTCGGTGCTCACTGTGTGCATGGCGGCGGCTCAGGGTGCGAGCCAACTGCTGCTGCGCCATGGCGGTCCAGGAGCTCCCTAGCCAGCAATTGCAGGTCACCACCTCCTGTAGTGTCGCTTTCACTGATGCCAGGGCCCTTTCCCACCGTGACATACTGCTGCCGGTTAAGCTGGTGTTGCTGCAGGGAGACGTGGGACTGCTGCGCCTGTGGCTCAATCAATGTTGACACGTCGACGGTGGCCGGGATGATATTGTTGGACGGTGGGGACGGCAGGTTCGAACCACAGAATGTGGCAGTGATTGACATCTGGTTCTGTGCAGCAAAGGGTGGTGGCGTTCGAGCTCCATTGTGCTCAGGTGGCCTTGCAGGTACGTGAGCTCGGTCTGCAGGTTCACCACCTGCAGACACCCAAAAAAATTGGTTAGCTGGAGAAAACATATTGAGATGAAAACGGCTGCAAACTTCAAATCACATACTCCCTCCGGCCCTAAAATATTTGTCACTTGCGTTTTTCAGAAATAACTTTGAAAAATTATATATTAAAAATTATTAGCAATTATGGTACATAACTAATATCATTGGAAAGATCTTTGAATCTAGTTTTTAATAAATTTATTTGATATAAATAAATTTATTAAAAATATTGCACGTATTTGATATAAATCGTGTCAACTTGTGACACTAAAACCCAAAAAACGACGAACATTTTAGGACAAAGGGGGTATATAGGCTCAATTAATGTAGAATACCGGACGAATGTGTTGGAGTACGTGAGCTCGGTTGGTAGTGCATAATTCTTGATTTGTAAACAGAAAAAAGGATCAGTTGTCTGAAAGAAGGAATTTACGGCAAGTCTAATCGCTTTCCTTTTTCCACGACTCCACAGCTGAGTGTGCTGAGGACGCCGAGCAGCTGATCTTCACCCCTTCTCGGCTTCATGACAAAGGCGAGAAATAAAGGCAACAACCACCAGATAGCAGCGATGATGCAATGCAGTATGGCCCTGTTTGGTTGAGGGACTTGTCCCTCGGACTAAAAAAGTCCCCGAGAAACCAAACATGTAGGGACGAGGACTTTTAGGGACTTTTTTTTCTGTTAGTCTCAAAAAGACTCTCATAGAGGACTTTTTTTTATTAGTCCCTGGGACTAAAAAAGTCCTAGTACTTTTCTAAACCAAACAGGGCCTATATAGATGGAAATTGTCATCAGAGAAGTGGGCAATGGAATTTATGAAAAGATCGATGAGATGAGATGTGCACATCATATCATTTGTAACAGAAAGTCCCCTAAAAATATAACTATGATCCCTGGCAGGCTTTGTTGCTTGTTTTGCTCCTTCCTTGCTTGCCATCCTTTCTTCCTCACTAGAAGAAGGCCCAATGCCTTCCTCCTTGAGGAAGACACCCAAAAACAAGTCCTCCCAACAAAAGAATCAAGATCCATCTGCCCATGCATCTTGGATAACGCATGAAGCTCCAAATGATGACAGGTCAACCATGGTGATATATGCATGATGATGACATGATGTGCTCATAGTAGCTATTACTAATACATGGAGGCGCTGCATCCGTACCTGTTGCTGCAGGGCGAAGACATGGGAGACGCAGCCGTAGACGGGGTCGCGGATGCGCGCCTGCGCCTCATAGCACACTGTGACCACGGCGTCCAGGCGCTTGTGAGGCGGGATCTGGAGCAGCAGCTTGGACACGTTGCTGGCGCCGAACACCTTGTGCACCGCCGCGAAGTGTGCCGCGCCCTGCTCCGAGTCGAAGTAGGGGGCAAAGATGCACCCGGCCACGCACTTGCGCCGCAGGAACTTGCACGCACCACACGGCCCGCCACCGCCTGCTCCAACGCCCCCAGTCAGCCCGCCTGATGAGCCGCCACCGCTGCCGGCGGCTGCGCTCGCCCCAAGGACCGAAGAGCTCATGGCTCCTGCCCTGCTTACGCTCTTGATCAGGCAGGGAGGCAGGATCTTGCTCCTGGCCGTAGACGAAAAGCTATACAGCCGGAGAGAGTTTATATAAGGACAAACATGTCAAGTGCATAAGCAAGTGATATGCAGGTTCTATATCGCAGTGGAGGAGGGTGGCCTGCGCGCATCTATTTATATAGCCAAAAATCAAATGATTAATTAGTATACACTGCAGGTTTTCAATATGTTCCTCTTTTTGGAGCCGTCGTATTAAAAGACATCAAAGATAAGCGCAGGTCCTGGTGGATATTGCCATGCTTAATTCTCAGGAGGGTTCACAATATTGCGTGAAGCAAACTATGGATGCACTCCCTCCCATGTGATCCTAGCTAGCATGACATTCTTCCGTCGATCCCATACGTTGCGCATTTGAGGCACATCTCAAAATAAAGCACACACAGGGCGTATAACATGTGATAGCCCTGTAACTTTCTGAAAAAAAGGAAGTCCATGTCTTATACGTACATACTTACGTAAAGATGTTCATAGTCAAATGTATGTAAGCAGACAATTCAAAAAAATAAATGTATGTAAGCAACCAAACGAATCATCTATAATCAATATATAACGTTCACAAGGAATATGAAGCGTCTAAAGCACGTACAATGGGGTGATTACAATGCCCATATCAGGCTGGCTAGATATAGCATTGTCCCCCTCGAAGTTCACGAGGATCCCGGAGACGGTTTCGGATACAGATGGTGATTGTCGTGACCTTTTTGTAACGGATGTAACGAACGCATACTGTGTGGAGTACGTACGTTATACCAGACTTCTCACGACTCACCTTAAGCTAGCTGTTTCATCGTTCGTAAGAAAACAGTAGTAGTATGCTGTTTCATCGCCCGTAAGAAAACAGTAGTCAAGAAGCTATCTACACCATTCTCTGAACGATTGAAGGAGAAGGTATCTAGCAGGTTATGTATGAACAGCAACATGCCTACAACGATGTTGGTAATCTTAACGTTTAATTATATTTTCAGGTGTAAAACATAATTAAAGTTTTTTAGAAAACTAAATACAATTTCTTTGCCGAGAGAGCCGGCATGATGGGTACTCAGCAAAGTTTTTTTTTGCAAAATAAATAAATAAATACAATTTCTTTGCCGAGAGCCGACGAGTGCTCTCGGCATCACTTATAACTGCCGTTAACGGTCACTTTTATTTACCGAGAGCTAGTGGAGGAGTTTTCGGCAAAGTCTTTGTCGAAGCTTAAATGCACCCGCCTACGAAAAATTCCGGGAAGGCCTTTGTCGATGGCAAGGTACACTTCCGCCGCGGCAAAGCCGCTGCCGAGAGGAGTACCGTCACTACAGAAACAGATCTTGGGCCGACGGATCGCGCTTTGCCGACCACGCGAAAAGTTGGCGGTCGGTGAAGATTTCTTCGCCGACAAAGGCGTTTGGCAAAGAGGCACGGTCGGCGAAGAGGTCTTTCGCCGACAGGCCAAGTTCGTGCAGAAAGAGCAACGCTTGGCAAACCCTCTTCTTTGCCGACCGCAAACGGTCGGCGAAGAAAAACCCGTCGGCATTTCCGACACCAACGTAACGGTTAACGCGTCGCACATTTCGCCGACAGCCCACCGTCCGTCGTCGGCAAGTTCAACATCTTCGCCGACCGCCACCGTCCGGTGGTCGGCCGAAGTTTTTTTTTTAAAAAATTATAAAAGCAATGCCCGCGTTGCACGTGTCGGGAAAAATACCGAAGCGTGGGACTTCGCCGAGCACCCTACGGACGGCGGTCGGCAAAGATGGTCTTTGCCGAAGACCGCTTTCAATCGGTGCTCGGCAAAGATGGCCTTTGCCGAAAGCACCTTTTCCACCCTTCTAAGTTTAAATTTTTTTTTTGAATTTTCCATCACAACTTTTTTCTGTGCCTTAGCTACAGTACATGGAGTTCATTGTTCAAGTTTGAAATTTTTTAAAAACTTTTACTATATTTTATGAGTTTTCATGTTATAATTGAATTTCTTTCGAAAACTAAAATTTGAGCGCAAGTGATTTGAATAATGGATCTAAATGATTCAAAAAATGATAAACATGCTTGTGAGTCTATATTGAGTCCTCATCCATGGTGAGACACCGAAATTCAAATATCTTGTGCGCCAAAACACGCCGACTCACTTGTTTGCCGATTGTTTTAAAATTTATAAAATTCAAACGGAGTTGAAAAATCATGAAACTTGACGAGTTGTGCTTATATCGCATGTGTATGCGCTATGAAAAAAAGTTTGAGTCGATTTCGTGGACGGTTGCATCTCGGATGGCGATTACCAAGACATCTCCAAAGATGTGATAAATGTGAAACTCAAGTTGAGATGTCCGGGTTTCAAAGAAATCCGGTATGCAAACTTGCATGAAACCTTTTCAAATTTTTTCCATAGTTTAAACATGCAATATAACGATGACGTCAAATTTCATGAATTTCCAACTTCGTTTTTTTTAGAATTTTAAAAATGATTCACGCCAAGACGGGAATCGAAATGTCTCGCGCGACAAGATCTTTGGATTTTCTCACGTGTCCATAGATGAGGGCTCAAAATATACTAACAAACAAGAATATCATTTTTCCAATCACATAATTCCATTTTTCTAAGGACTGCGTAGTTCAAATTTTAGTTGTGAAAAAATATTCAAGTAAAAGAAGGAAAACATTAAAAATAGTAAAATATACGGAAAATGTCCCATTTTTTGTCACATACATGTAAACACTCTATCTAAGCTACGAGTAAAAAAATTTGAAGTGAAAAAAAAAAAAAAATATTTTGCCGAGCGCAAAGTTGCCCTCGGCGAAGTCTTCTTCGCCGACCGCCAGGCACTTTTGGGCGGCGGCAAATAAAGCCTTGTCCCGGCCGCCGTGTTTTTAAAAATTTCAAATTTGCCGACCGTCGGGTGGTAAATTAAGAAAGCCGGGTTCCCGCGACGCCCCCGCCTTTGTTGCTTTTTTTTTAAAAAAAAATTCAACTTTTGCCGATCACGGATCAAGGGCCGGCGGCAAAGAGAATTAAAAAATTCAACTTTGCCGACCGCCGGATAAGGGGCGGTCGGCAAAGACCCTCCCCAACTCTATCTACTCAGCTCCCCACCCCACACTCACACAGTCACCCCACACACACACAGACAAAACGCACGCACGCACGCACGCAACACCGCCGCCGCCGCCGCCGCCCGCCGGCCGCGCCCGCCGCCGCTACGGACCTCGTGGGCGCTTCTCTTCCCGTGCCGCTCCCTTCTCCTCGCTCTGACCCGCCTCCCCTCCCTCACTCTTTCCCATCCTCTCCACGCCATCCCCTGCACCCACGACGCCGGCGGCTCCCTCTCGCACGAGGCTGCGCACGTCGTGGATCGGCGGAGGCACAGGCGCCGCCGCTACGGACCTGACGGCGGTGTCCTGGGCACCGTCGATCACTGGACGCACGCGTACCCCTGCCGTCCGCGGCGCGGCGCCAGGCCCGCACCGTCTGGTCCGCGGACCCGCTGACGACGAGCCCGCTCGGCGCGCACGCGACGGAGAGCACGGCCCTGCGGCCGAGCCTTGCTTGCCGGAGGTGTGCCGTGCCCGCTCAGCAGGAAGGGAGGCAGCCACTTCGCCCACGGACTGCCCGTTCCTCGACATCGGTGGGGTAGGACTCGTGCACCTGGCTGCCTCCCGTCGTCGCGGTGGCCGGCCCGGGAAACAGCGGCAAGTCCGCCTTCTCCCGTCTTCAGCTTAACATTCTCATCGATAGGTAAGCAAGCCAAGCGCATGCCCCATTCGACACCTAGAGTTCGCTAATTTTTTGTTGCAATTGGATGGATTTTGCGTCCGCCTTCTACTATGACTATGCTGCGAGCTGTAGGCTGTGAGTTATTTCTGATGCCCAAAGGGTGTCTGATGAAATGCCACATCGGAATGCAGGGCTGCTATGGTGTTAGGGTGTGGGAAAGGGAAGTGTTCTGAGGATGTCTTTGAACAGTTCGTAACCATAGCAGTTCTTAGTGCAGTTAGCGTGCCACTGGGTTTGCTTATCAAGTTGCAGACTTGCAGTTGCATGGGTGGCTAGATGGAGGCACAAAGAATTACCCACTATGCCATGACAAACACCCCTAGGAATCTATTACTTCCATAGTTTTTAACAAAGGAGCATAATGTTTACTCGCTGCTTCCCCAGTACTAATTGGAAAGCGAAAGCCCAATGCCCAACAAGTTTAAAGCGTGGCTCAGGGCCGTTTCGGTGCCCTTGAGGTGGAGGCCCAGCAGCTAGCCCCAGCAGCTAGCAGAGGAAAGGAGGCGCCATCGAGGTGGAGGGAGGCCAGCGACAATGGCGGCCAAGTTCGAGGAACTTACTAGGTTCCTTGCCACGGCGGTGGATATATAGTCGCGCCACCGGGCTCCTAGGTCCGGTCGTTCCACGGTACCGCAGACTCAAGCCGTTCACGGGTACTCCCCCGTGAGTATGATAGCAAAGAGTTTCGATTTTCGTTTCAAATAATAATGTCTAACACCGCAACATTGTCTTCTTTGCGCAAGGCTTCCACCCGAGGATCGGCGGGGGTCGAATCATCCCGCCGCAGTGCTCCGGTGATGAGCAAGGCTTCCCGTCCCCGAACCCTCAAGTTCCACCTTTCCCACCCTTGCCACCGTTGCATGAGCTTGTGAGACTCCCGCGACTTGTCCGGATCATTTGTGGACTTGTTTCTCTTGTGAACTTGATGTTGGACTTGTGAGACTCGATGTAGACTTGTGCAACTTGTTTTATGTGATATATCGTTTGTGTTTCATGTGGCGGATGTGTGCAATGCGATATATATATGTTCGTGATTGAATGGATGAGATATATATTATGCATGTGTTTGTTTGTCAAGGGGGAAAGCGAAAACAAAAAATAACATTTTTCGGGGCTTCGCCGACATACGAAAGCAATTGCGATCGGCGAAGGAGGCTTTTTTGCCGACCGCCTGCGCAATTGCGGTCGGCAAAAAGCTGGGAAAAAAATGCCCGCAGCGGCCACATTCCCGGCTTCGCGGTCGGCGAAAGGTAACTCCTTCGCCGAGCATCAAGATGGTAGGCGGTCGGGCGAAAGTTTTTAAAAAAAACAATTTGCGAAGCACCTACATGGACGTTGGTCGGCGGCGATTTTTTTAAAAATAAAAATAAACCTTTGCCCGTCGGCCCCCCTAGGCGGGCGGCCGGCAAAAAAAAAAACGTCTTCGCCGGCCGCCCCTGTCGGCAAAAAGATGGCGAACGGGACGTCGACGGTCGGTGCGCCAGATTCGCGGCTACTTTTCTTCGCCGGCCGTCTTTTTTGGTTTTGGCGAAGGCTACGCCGAGGTGGTATTTTTCGGTGGTGGCGAATCTCTTATCGCGACCAAAAATTCCCCGACGAGGGCCGACGAGCAAAGCGATTCGGTGAAGCCGCCGGCTCATTTTCGGCCGCCGACCGGCGCCACCGCGGCGGCGAAGCACCGGTTTCTGTAGTGCGTGTCACGCCCCACTTTTAATGGGTGCGTTAATCACACGTTTTTGCGCCGGGATCACGCCACAAACACGTCTATTAGCAATGAGATAATAGTAAGCGTAGTAATAGTAAACCGAGCTATAAAAATATAGGATGGAAGGGACTTACGGTGGCGACCGGGTCACCAAGCCGGGCTACAATATCGAGTTGGCCAACCGAGAAGCGGTGGGTTAACTTCGACAATCCCGTACTCCACGGGCAAACTTGTGCATGGATGAAAACGGGCTTCAACGTCCTTCTCCTAAGCAAACACTTTCGAACTCCTACGACACGCTATCCTCAATCTTGTCGTCGATCTTACCTTCACATGTGCCGATATCACGTAAAAATAGAGGGGTGAGTACAAACGTATTTCGGCAAGTCCCAAACGGGGGTTGTAATTATTAAGGGTTTGGGCCCTAGCGAGTCTCTAAAAATCGCTCTCGCTAGTTCCCAGGTTATCTCATGTCATCACTTCTTTGTCATGACACCACAAAGGTTAGTCTTCATAAGTGTATATCTAATCATAGATGTTCGGCCTAGCACTTGCCCATTCCAAGGGCGTGGCTATTCGAATAGATTTAAATAACTCTGCAGAGGTGTACAAATTTCCCCACACGAAGGGCCATCTTCTTCCACATACGGTTGGTCAAAGGTGGTCCAACGAGATTCCGTACCAGCTTGGATGCCTCCGGGTATATCGGTATAATCTTCACCACGACTTCTCGGGGGTTGGAAGGATAACACGCCACCCTAAGATGACGCATCACCCTAGACAATATGGTGATACCAAATCACCCGGCTTGTAATACCTTATTACCCAACCTATCCATCAACACCACACTCAATCATCAATATGTGCCTCTAGCACCGCGCCCATCGCGCCCAAACACTTACGTGGAAGACCACTCAAAGCATCCACGCCCGGGGACCATGGGGCCACTCTCCCCATGTCCGCCCCCAATAGGTCGTTTGCCTACTCAGGCCACCTTGGCTCCAATTATACCTCAACCCAACGGGGTGTGAAATCAAACGCGCCCCATCCCGGTGTGGTGGTCAAGACGTAATATTATACTAGGTAGAAGGTCTATGAACCGGTCCTTAGGGAAGGCGAGTATCTCAGTAGGAACCCCTCACGGTGATTCCCCGACGTGGTATTTAGGCTCTACCGACTACCACTACTCACCCTCTTTGGTTGGTTAGGGTTCATTAGGCAATCTCATGTTTCTCTTGCTTACAACGTATGAGCGTAGATAACGTGAATGATTACGTCATCCCGCTTTAGCTCCCTAGCTACGTCATCGAGGCTCATACCACTATTTACTAATCCGATTATCATATCATCATTATATTAATTAAGGTCATGATTGGGGGTAAGGACTTGCACCTGGGAGGTTCTTACGAATCGGCACGGCGTCGAAGCGTCTCTAGCTTTCCTCGGGACGGAAACTCCTAATCAGTCGATGTAGAACTACTACAAGCGTGATTAAATATTAAATAAAAGGGCACAACATAAGCTAGAATTTAAATGGGCATCGAATAATGGGACAATGGCATGAATAAATAGGACACGATTTTAGAAGAATTTTGGAAGTTGAGCGAGTGATTTGGAGTTGGATCGGAAAAAGATATGAATTTCCAAAGTTTAATAAAGGATTTATAAAGTAATTAAACTTTGGAAATTTAATCTGGGAATTTTGCTACAAGCTGTGAAGGTGAAACTGTATGGGTAGGGTTATGTGTGTACCTAGTTTATTCATGAATTTTCTGGGAATTTTTCTATACATGGAAAATGGATTGGCACTCCTCTGTGTACGCTGCCGGGGTGGCCGTAGTATTTTCTACAGGCGCCGACGCGTGGGGTCCTGTTACAGTGTGGCCTGGCCTGCACTGTGCGCGTGCACCGACCTGGTGGGCTTGCTGGTCCGGTCTCCCTCACTTGGCCCTTGTGGACTGGGTTCATGGAAGGAAAGAAAAAGAAAACGGAAGGGGATGAGGATTGGGATTGGGTGCCTGGTCACCGTTCTCGTTCGGCAGAGAAATAGAGAAGGGAGAGGGATGGCTAGCGGTGGCTCTCGGCTGGGTGGGGGTTGCAGCTTGCAGGGCTGGTGGTTGGTGGCGGGCTGTGGTTGCGAGTGCGACGGGGTGGCGGCGAGCATGGCGAGGTGGAGCTACGCGGCAGCTATGGCGGTCAGGTGGCGGTGACAGGCTGTGCGGCACGGCGGCGCGCGGCACCGGGGGCTTGGGTGGTGGCGTTGCGCGGCGTGGCGTCGTGAGCGCGGCGCGGCGGCGTGTGGGTGGCAAGGCACGCGGCAGGTGGTGGACGCGGCCATGGCAAGGTCGTGGGCGCGCTCGGCCGCGCGTGCGGCGAGGGAGGGCAAAGCTGGGCAATGGCGTGGCTGAGCGGTGCTGGTGTGGTGCGCGGCTGTGGGAGGACAGAGCAGAGCAGAGGGGTGGCGGAGCTCCAGCGGCGGCAGCTGAACGCAGCGGCGGGCGACTTCGTGGGCGCGGTGGCGTCGACGTCGTCCTCGACACGGCGTCCAGGCGGCTGGGCGTCGACGAGCTCCAGTTGGCCGACGGCGGCGCGATGGAGGCAGGGCGCAGTGCGCCCATGCAGGCCTCGGCATCGGCCGTCCCGGCGCTGGGCTCGGGATGCCCCTCGCTGGTGGCCTCGGGGCTCCTTTTATAGGCGCGGAGCGGCGGCTACGAGCTGCCGATATTTTCCGGCCATGGCGATCTTTTCCGACATCCATGGCTGGCGGGCGGTGTCCGGTCCTGTCATCCCCAAGCTGGCATCCGGCGAGCGTGGCGGGGAGGTCAGCAATGGCACTGCTACGGGGTCACCGGCACAGCGGCCATGGTGACTTGGCACAGTGAGGTCGCGGACATCGCGACGTCCGCGCGCGGCGCGGTGTGCTCCACGTGTGCGAGCTGTCGGTGGACAGGACGGTGGCGCCAGCTTGCCGGAAGTGGTGTCGACGCGGTGGCGGAGATATTTGCCGGCAGAACATCAGCGAGGGCGCTGTGTCCGTTGACGCTCGTCCCTGTGCTCGCAGAAAAGGGCGGACGGGATGCGCCGGGTGCGGTGTGGTGTGTTGTGCTGGCTGTGCTTGAGCTGGCGGGACAGGCAGGTTGATGGGACGGCTCGTGGTGCAGGGGGCAGAGGCCATCAGCGATCCTGTGGCTCGGTCAACTGGTGCTGGTTGATGGCGTGTTCCTCGTGCGTGGCTGGAAGAGAAACAGAGGTAGGGGGAGGGACTGACGCGTGGACCCGCTGTGTAAGTGAAGGAGAGGGAGGGAGAAGATGGGCTGCTGTTGGAGAGATTGGGCCCGTAGCCTCTTTTCTAGTTTCCATTTCCCTTCTATTTTTATTTCCCATGTATACGTATGTACACTTATATGTTTACTCGTATAATACATATGTATACACAGCCATACTCAAATGAACAATGTATTCATTTATATATAGCCATATTATTTATACATGGAACATTTTCTTATATTCCCAGAAAATAAACTAAGTACCTTTGAAGGAATCTGGATTGGAAGATTCAGGGTGGTTGGAGATATGGTAATTGGTAGAACAAGGAGGAGGTCGAGGGGAGGTTAAAGGGGTATGATCATGGAGTTATTATTGAAGGCCCAAAATAAATTCTAGTGACAAAGACAAACATGCAAGCAAACATTCAAACAAGCACTCTAAATCTATATGGTGAGATTTTTGATGCGGGGTTTTCAAAAACAGGGTTTTTGGTTTAGCGGAAAATAAATCCGCTTTTTTAGTTGATTATAAAAATTCAAATTTTTAGTGATTTTTAAAATGATGCGTAAAACACGGGTGTTACAAAGCTACCCCACTTAGATGAATATCGTCCCCGAGATTCCTAGTCTACGAGTGAAGGTCCTAATTTAAGGCCTAAAGGGATAGAGATAGAGAGAGAGGGAAACTTTCCATTGCTTACAGTGCTGTCTTTGCAGAACCCCTTTTATTATCGTGCTTCTCTATTACTAGGGCAACACGATACTGTAGAGGGTATGCCTTCCGCTGTCTGTGATTACTGCTGCTTTTACCCCATCTTCTCGCTCTTGTCTCCGTCTTCGTAGTCTTCTTCTCTGGCGGCTACCCCACTTAGAGGATTTATTCCTCTAGGGTCTTCGATCTCCCGGTGTCTTCCTGTCCTCCGTCTTCTTGCTTGTTCTTTTCGCGGTCTCCTGCGGTGTACTTTACTTGTCTTGCTTCATTCCGGGTAACAGTCATTGTGAACTTGGGATTCCACTTCTCATTTGGAAATCCTAAGTTTTCGTGGTTCTTTATTTCTTTATTTTAGCCCATGTTCATATTTCTCTCATTTTCCTCCGGTTCTTGCCCAATTCATTCTTTCTCTTTTTCTTACTTTCGCCGATCGGTATCCCTTCTTTTCTATAATGCACTACCCCACTTAGAAAAAATTTTCTCGCTTATTATTTTCCCCGTGGCTTTTCGATGTTGAGGCACCCGGTCAAATTTCCTTCGGCGGCACTTTCGCATATTGGTCGTAGATCAAGCATAATGATCTGATTACTTCAAGGGGGAGTACAACAGTAGAGTGAAAAGGTAAGGCTACTCTAAGGTTACATTTCCCTTGGAAGTGACGGTTCTACAGCGTCGGTCATGGTGGCTTCGGCTTCTGCGGGTCCGGTACTTGGCTCTGCATTGGGGGCTTCTTCTCTTGGTGGTGCTTGACCGAGGGGTATGGGTGGTCCTTCTTGTCGGCCTTCTACCGTGATGATGGTGGCCTCGGTGGAGTCCGTCCTTCTTCTCGTGAAGGGGTGGACGAACATCCCTTCCTCAGAAGTTGCTGTGTTCGGGCCAGCCGTGGCATGTCTTCGTGTCTCTATTGAGGGCAATGGGGGTGTCCCCGCCCTGGACGTGTCGCCTTGGATGGCCCTCGTGGTCTGGCGAGTGTAGTCTCCCCCGCATACCGCGGTGACTTTTTCTCGTGGGCATGCTCGCGAGGAATTGATGGACATAGCATTCGGCTTGCTTCTCTCTAGTACTTTTATGTTAGAAACCCCGAGAGTGAAATAAAATTTGTTGAAGCCCTTTCTTCTAACTCCGATGAAAATCCGCGCCGACCGGACGGGCGGGGGGCGCGGCAAGGGGCGGCGGGCCGAGCTCGCCGCCGCCGGGGGCCACGCAGTGGCCGCGCCTGGCAACCCGCGCGCTGAGGCCACGCCAGGGGCCGTGATCGTGAGGTCCACGCCGGGCGGCGCCGGCCACGCGGGGGCCGCTGGCGGAGGTCCACGCCGCCGGCGAGCAGCGCCGCCACGCTTAGGCCGCGCCGCGAGGTCCGCTGCCGGGCGGCAGCGCCGCCACGCCGGGAGGGCCATGCCGGAGGTCATCTGGCTGGAATCCATCACTGAATCAAAGCTCCATGGCGCCGCCGTCCGCGAGAACGAGAAACGTGATGGAGAAACGGAACCCGCGTTTAGAACGGGGTTCGCTCCGCCCGTGAGATTTTAGCGACAGAGCCGACCCGCATCTTCGGCGAATATTCCTCATTTCGGTTGGCTCCATCCCTCGCCTCCTCCATCCAAACACCCCGAAAAGGGGTTCAACCTTAACCCGGCTCGCTCCGCTCCAACCAAACACACGTAGTGAATGAGTATGAATCTATATCTATACCTAATAATAAACATGTAAACCAACCCAATTCGGTATTTCTTTCTAGCCACATGCACTAGGTCGTTTCCGAAGTCATATGTGTGTTCGACATCGATCGGCGTTGTCACTGACGCTTGGATTCTCGGGCGACCGAGACACGCCGGCGGCAAACTTGACGGTGGCGATGATGGTGTAGACGGTGGTGAGGGATGTTCGGGGCCATAGAGAGGAGGAAGAAGAGGGGGTGGTGGTGGTGATGGTGATGCGGCAAGGGGCGCGCGCGGGCGCAGGGCGGCGTGGGCGGCGAGGCTACGCGGTGGACGGCGCCGGGCGGCAGAATCGGGCGACCGAAAGCGATGGCAATCGGAGTTACCAGCGACGACAATTTGGTCGCCGAGGCCTGTTGAAGATGAGGTAGAAGAAGAGGAAGACGACGGGCAGCGGGCGGTGGCGCCCGGGGCGGCGTGTGGCGGTGTGGCAAGGCGGCGGCGTGGGAGGTGATGGCGCTGCGGGGGAAGGGGTGCGCTTGGGGCGCCAGAGAGAGAGAGCTTAGGCTTTTGGGTGTTACCCCTTTAATTTTCTTCTTGATTACAAACGATTACATGTCGCTTGTATTTATAGTCCGAGGGAGACTTGCCTCGCTAAGAAAGGTCTAGAGGTTTCCTTATAGATTGATACCTCTTTTACAAGCAATCTTATTCCTTTCCTATTTTATTCCTATCCTTTATTCCCTAAATATTCTTTACTTAACAAAGAAGGCGATGATGTAGGCGTGCTCACGGCGGCGGCGGCGGCGCCGGCTCTCGGGCGCATGCAAGGCCGGGCCTTGGGCCCCAGGCGGCGCTTGCGTTGCCCCTTGTTGGGCCCTTTCCCGGCGATCCCTTTTTGGTTCATGACATCTCTCCCCCCTTTCGCTGACAGCGTGTCCTCGCACTGTCGTTCTGCACTGGTGACGTAGTTGATGCACTGGGCAAAGATGGACATGCTGATCTTGTAGCTGAATTGATGACGCACGAATAGCCTGATCGTCGGGGGCTTGACACCAATCTCCTCGTGCGTTGCCCAAGCTGGTGCACCCATCTGGAACTTTATGTTTCCGGCGAGGCCATGTAGCTTGGGATCCGTTGAAATAGCGAGTTGAGGTGGAACGGAAGCCTCCAAGGTTGTGACGAGGTTGATGATGTAGGGGGTTGATGTTGGTGGTATGTACCTCTGGTCGTTGTCGGTGAAGCTCATAAGCCGAGACTTGCTGAAGATTGTAGTGTCGAACTCCTGGTTGAGTTGGATTGATGTGCTCCTTATGTAGGGCGCCTCTAGGTGCATTGCAACTCATGGCTTGTTGGCATAGTCGCTGGGACGTAGATGTCATTGAGGAACATCGGAGCCTACCGGGTACGGCACTAGAGTCGTTCCAATTTGCCCAAGCCGCGCGTAGTCGACGCCGCGATGGTTGCTAGTGTCACCGTTGAAGGACGTCCCCGAAACCGCAAGTGGGGGAACCATGGTATGTTGTCTCCGTTCTCTCATGGCGTTCTTGGTGATGCGAGGGAGCCAAAGAAAGAGGAGTGTCGTTCTCGCCGTGGGCAGTTGTGGTACCCGATGTTACGCTTGCGTGGTGCCGATGGTGTTGCCTTTCTTTGCCGGAGTTGCGGCTTTCGATTGATGGTGTCCCGCACCATTGTTGATGTCGGCAGGATGTCCAGCAGGTGTAGTGGATCGTCGTTGTCAAAGGTCGACGAGTGAACGACCGTCTCTTTGGTGGCGCTGGGGGCGTCGGTGTTCTCATCGGCCGTGGCGCCCATGTAGGTGACGTTGTGGTTACCAAAGTGTCGAGGATGGCCGTGAGAGGGTTGTCGTGGTTCACGCCTTTGTATTTGTTGTCGATTGCAGGCATGGCGAAGACGTGGTCGATGTCAGGGGGGTCGTCATCGGCGTTGGGGTCCATGAGGACGTCGTTGCCGTTCATGGCCCCCATGGTAGTGTCGTCGTCGTTGATGTTGTTGGTGATGTCGTCGACGGTACCAGTGTTGAAGACGTCTTGTTTGGCGAAGGTGTTGTCGTTGTTGTTCATGTTGCCATTGTTGTCTAGGATGTCGGGGATGTCGGGGTTGAGATTGGCGACGTCGGCGTCGACGTCGGGCGACGTCATTGAGTCGTCCATGTTGGCACTCGGATGTTCCCAATGTCAAAGAGGATGTTGGCAGTGATCCGGGAACTTATCTCGTACAATTGTAGTAGCTGCGAGACGTTGGCCTAGTTGGGTAGGCTTTTCGTCGGCGGTACCGGTGGACGTTGGGCGCAGCCTCTT
Source organism: Hyparrhenia diplandra (assembly GCA_015847255.1). Lineage (NCBI taxonomy): Eukaryota > Viridiplantae > Streptophyta > Magnoliopsida > Poales > Poaceae > Hyparrhenia > Hyparrhenia diplandra. Next base: position 310,407 of record JADLZK010010260.1, read on the forward strand.
GTTCTCGACCGACCGAACCACAACCGCGAGGGCATCCTCGGGGTAGACGGGTTCGTTTCTTGTAGCGTCGGTGATCGTGGAGGGACAACGTCGATGGCGCCCGTGGGAGCACCGTTGTCGTCGGTGGCGCCCATGGTGAGGGCGGCGTCGAGGAGGTCGTCAAGCTCACCGGTGACCTTCATGCGGGAGAGGTGGCCTAACAGGGATTGCGTAGTGATGGACGGGAAGACCGTTCTCGTACTTATCTTTGGTGTAGTTGAGGATCACACGGCTTTGTCGACAAAGATTCTCGGGTCCAAGCGGCGTGGAGATAGCCTCCCATGATCATCTCCGGGTAAGGCGGTACGGACGGCCATCGAATCTTGACGGTGGCGGCGTGGTTGGATCGCCCGTCTCCTGATACCATCCGTCAAATATCGCTTGATTCGGGCGATTTGAGACACGCCGGGCGGCAAACTTGACGGCGGCGATGATGGTGTAGACGGTGGTAAGGGATGTTGGGGGTCAGAGAGGAGAAAGAAGAGGGGGCGGTGATGGCGACGCGGTGGGCGCAGGGGGCGGCGGGCGGCGGGCGGCGAGGCGGCGTGTGGGCGGCACTCGGCGGCAAGAATCGGGCGACCGAGCAGTGGTAATCGGAGTTACCAGCGACGGCAATTTGGTCGCCGGGTCTGTTGAAGATGAGGTAGAAGAGGAGGAAGACGACGGGTAAGCCGGGCGGGCCGCCCGGGCGCTACCGTGGCGGTAAAAGGGCGTGGGAGGTGACGGCGCTTAGGAGGGGGGCGCAAGGGCGCCGGAGAGAGAGAGAGAGAGAGAGAGAGAGAGCGAGCTTAGGGTTTTGGGTGTTACCCCTTTAATTTTCTTCTTAATTGCAAACGATTACATGTCCCTTGTATTTATAGTCCGAGCGAGACTTGCCTACTAAGAAAGGTCTAGAGGTTTCCTTATAGATTGGAATACCTTTTTACAAGCAATCTTATTCCTTTCCTATTTTATTCCTATCCTTTATTACCTAAATATTCTTTACTTAACGAAGAAGTCGATGACGTAGGGCGCGTGCTCACGGCGGGCGGCGGCGGCGCCCGCCCTCAGCGCGCGCCGGTGCCTTGGGCCTTGGGGCGGCGCTATGCGTTGCCCCTTGTTGAGCCCTTTCCCCGGCGATCCCTTTTCGGTTCATGACAAAGCGTTAGATCGGGTGACTCGAGTGGTGGGAAGAGGATGAGAAAAAAAAAAGAGAAACTAAGAAAGTGTTCCCGGTGAAAAAGTGCAAAAGAGAAAGAAATAGTGGAAGCATCTTAAATTCGAGAAACTTGAGATTGCCGATGTAAAAGTTTAGCCCGCATGGGCCTTTTGCACCCGTGGACTAGGCCAAGCCGTGACGACTCTTCTTTTTCTATTTTTTTCTAATAAAAAGCAAAGTTGTAACTTTTTTTGACTCCTCTTAGACTAGGTCTACACTTTATTTTGATGTAGTTATACATCTGTATTTTCTTTTATAAACTGCTAGATGATGTTTTGTTAGTCCTTTTTGCAATGAAATTTTTGTGGTACTCTTCTATTAATGTTTTGAATTTATGGTTGAAATTTCATATACAATGCATGCATATTGACCGAGATAAATGTCAAAAAGGATCTAAATGAAATACAACATAGGAGCACTAAGCACTTGAGGCCACGTGTAACACCCGGCTTTCCAAAGAAGACCAAGAGCTAACTATATGTGTGCCCAGGATGTCCACACGACACATATAGCAACAAAATGGTAAATAATGAAGCAATGCTTTACTACATAGCGGAACATATTTACATCAACTTACATATAAATTAGAGTACAATAAAAACTATTCTTAATCTTACGTCTTGGTCTCCATACTCCTCGGGACGGTTGACCGGGGGACCACTCACCTAGTACTCATGGACCACCATGAGTGGTACCCATCCCTGGATTTTTCATTGGTGATACAACAAGTGTCGGCCGCACCATACTCGCAAGTATAAAATGAGGTTATGCAACGCTCGAAAAGGCTAGACACAACCGAACCGCGATAAGCATTTTTAGGTAGTCATAATTTATTTATTGAACCTATATCGCTAGGTTATGCTTAGGGCTCCCATGTGAATATAATTACTTATCATCATCGAGGATTAATCATCATCCAAATGATCCATCAATCTAGCTATCTCGAAAAGGATCCAGTCGCCATGACCGTGAGCACTACCGATATATCAATTTGATCAAACTCGCAAGAGAGGTGTACACATTCACCTTGAGCCATGATTGCCCATTGGTGAGGTGGCCTTGCCTCTTAACTTCACTTCCAAGGTAAGTCGGCGGGAAATCACTACAAGGGCTTTCGCTAGTCTCTCTAATGTGATTAGCGGCCACTAGGTTTCAAATGAGCCTAGGCGAATGGAGGCCCCCTTCAAGGCGGCTTTTTGACAGCCATCGGAAAGACATAGCGACAAGCAAGGAAGCCCTTATAGAACCGTCCCCCTTTTGCACCGATTAAATTCAGTAACTACTAATAAAATTTGAGAAAACTAGTTATATGACCAAGGTCGTGCCCGCTTTGATACTTAAGGTTGTACTTGTCTTCCCGGGTTGCCGCTTTAAGATTGATCCTTACGGAGGGCACACTAGAGCACCCAAAAAGGCCCAATGCTCTAGGCTCCTTCTGTCTATATTGCTTAGAAGCCTCCATTTTAATCATGACTACATAAATTACCATGACTAACGTGTGTTTTGCGTAAATTGAGGGGTTGAGTTAGGTCATGGTAATGGTGATCTTAGGCGATGTGATCGATATGCCCCCCGATGATGGAATTCTCGTTTCGGTTTTCCAAGGATGTACGACAAGGGTAAGGGACGGTTAGTTCCGATTGTCGATGGAGTTAAGTGACATCGGATTAGTCGTTAGGACTTTGATTTTTCATTTTGGTCGCGTACTATTAAGGGGGGTACAATTGGTAGCTTGACCTAGGTGAGTTTAGAGATGAGTTGGGGTGTACACTTGAGTTTTCTAGCACTAGGTAGCTCAAAATGTCCCTGAGATCACTTGGAGTTGAAGCCATTCATGAAGATGCGGAGTCGGAGGTGAACAAGGGCTTAATTCAGGCGACCGGATGCTAGACCGGACACTGGGCTTTTGACCGGAAAGGCCCCGGCCGGTTCAAAGATGGTCCGAATGGACCAAATGACCGATCAGAATGTCCGGTCAGTGACCGGACTCGCCGGCCGGACACTGACGTCTTCAACAACGGTCACGAGATTTGATCTGACCGGAGCGTCCGGTCACCTTGTGACTAGAGCGTTGATCGGTGTCCGAAAGTGCTTTTCGACCGTTTGTGAGAGTTGGATGTGGGGGACTATATATACTTCATCCCCACGACCTTGCACTCTCTCTTGGCCATTTGTTCAGCTGAGAAACACTCTTGAGAGTGCAAGGAAGAGCAAGAGCATAAGGTGGTTGTTCATGCAAGATTTAGGACCTCCTTAGAGTGTTTGAGAGATTCAAGTGTGCATCCACTCTTCTAGGTTTGTCTTGGTCAAGTGAGAGTTTGTGCTTGTTTCTCTTGGTGATCGTCTTCACCTAGACGGCTCAGTGGCGGATCATGGCTTGAAGATCACCCGGTGGAGCTTGTGGGTGACTCAAGCAAGCTTGTGAGCGGTTGTGGGCGATTCACCGTGACGGAGTGTCAAAGAATCAGCCCATAGAGATCACTTAGTTCTTGCGAGGACTAAGGGGGAGCAATACTCTTGCGAGAGTGCTCCAACGAGGACTAGTGGGGAGTGGCGACTCTCCGATACCTCGAAAAACATCATCGTGTTCCTTTATCTCTTTACTTTAAGCATTTACATTCGCAATTCTATTTCATGTCTTTACCTTCCTAGAATTGCCATGCTAGAGTAGGATTGGAACCTAGGGTGCTAAACTTTGTGCGGTAGTTGCTAGAAACACACATAGGCACAAGTGGGTGAATTCGGGATATTAGGTTTAAATTGTGCAAGAAAATTTTAGATTAGCCCAATTCACCCCCCTCTTGGGCATATTGATCCTTTCAATTGGTATCAAAGCCATGTTTCTCACGATTTAGGCTTCATCGCCTAGAGCAAGATGTCTAACGAGGGGATGGCCCACCACTCATGTTCGACAAATGATGACTTTCCCTATTGGAAGATTCGCATGGAGGCCTATCTTGAGGCTCAAAACCCCGGTGTGCTCAAAGCCGCCACCGATGGTTACGAAAAACCTAAGGATGAAAAAGCCCTCGGCGATGTAGAGAAGGAACAAGTCACGTGGAATGCCAAGGCCAAAAACACCATCTTGAGGCATTGGCAAGGATGTGTTCAATCGCGTGAGGAACCACAAAACGCCCATGATCTATCGACGGAGATTTTGCGCTCCATGAGGGAACCAAGAGTGAGCGTGTGAGGAACGCTACCATCTTGTCATGAATAAGCTTAATGCTTTTGTGATGCTTCCTAATGAAAATGCTAATGACATGTATGGTCGTTTGAATGTTATTGTAGAGGAACTCAATGTTATTGTAGAGGAAGGCTACCATCTTATCATGAATAAGCTTAATGCTTTTGTGATGCTTCCTAATAAAAATGGCCTCACACAAATAACACCATCGATGGTGTGAGAAGAACCTTGTGTGTCCTCCCCTTTGACAAATATGGGCATATTGTCACCGTGTTTCATCAAGGCGATCTTTTCAAGTCCACACCAGCACAAATCTTGGGAAAGATCAATGCTCATGAGATGTACATGCACATCAACCCCAACGATGAGTGTTGGCGGTCAAAATCATAAACTTTACACCGCCAACTTAGCTCTATAATAAGGGAGAAAAGCACACTTATGTCACATAAACCGTTACTACTAACCTAGTTCCACTTGTATTCGAAGAAAACATGTTTTGCAGGCACAAACGTGGAAACAGGTGAAAGTACACCGAATAAAGATAGAAAGTGCACGTCAGGACTGCGCTTTGGACAAGGGGAATGCACACAGGTCAAAACCAATGCGAACCAGGACAAAGCACCCCCCAGGACACAACCTACAGTGGGCCACAAGTCCACCTACAAAGGCACAGCGCGAGGCGAGCCAAACCTGGGCCGGCCGCCGCAGGCGTGGCTCCGATCCTGCCGCACCTTGTCTCCAGACTCGTCCCTGAAGGAGTAGAGGCAGTTGCATGCGGTGCTTTTTTGTAGAAGGGCTAAAACTCCCACCAAAACCACTGTTTTCCCTTGTATAAATAGAGGGGTACACCCCCTCTTTACACACACAACACACAAGCACCTTTCTCCCTTCACTTGTTCTCTTTTCCTTTTTGATTAGGAGTTAGGCACAATGTAGAAGATTAAGATCTTCTTGGAGATACTTGGTATGATCAATATAGTTTTTCTTATGTGGATCAATACTTTGCTCTTCACATTATTCTTGTTCTTATTATCAATATAGCTATAATAGAGCTCAGTTCCTACGATAGGATCCTAGCGTATGAACTAGTATATAGTTTTCATGTTATGATCTTGTCATATAGAACTCTATGCTTAACGTATTATACATACATGTTTATACCATGATGGGTTCTTCCTTGAGTTAGTCTTGGTTGCTAGTCCTGTTTTATGGGTTTGTCGTCCGCCTTGTGGCGAATACTCTAGTAAAGGGGTCTCGATGAAGACGGGATACACTGTACGCCTCTAGAGTAGTAGTTATAGCGTAGACATGGTGTCTAGGCTAAAGGCTACATTCGTTTGCTGCGCACCCACGGTAGTGAGGTAGGGAATACGTGGTGATAGCCCTATTCGCCCATTGTATTCCTCCATGTCCGGTTGTGGAGTAGAGTCAGAGGGCCGGCATCACCCTAGCGCACTGGGTGTGATCCATTGCCCGAAGTAAACCATTAGTAATTAAGGTTATCTCGAGTAGAATCTCTCGACGGTATAAGTCATGCATGTATATCCGCTATCTTATTAAAGCTATTTAGGATAACCTTCTCCTAGCATGTTTTCTCTTTATCCTTTGAGATTAGTTCAAGTGTGTGTGTCAAATTATCCTTTCTTGTTATATCTCTATTATGGACCTTAGTCATGCTATCTTGTCCATACTCATGCTAGAGACTTTTACACCATGCCTTCCCATGGAAAAATATAAATGAACGATATCCGAATACTTACGGGTGAAATACTTTGTGATGATAGATCCGTACACTTGCGCATTGACCTTTGCACATATGAATCCATCTATCACCGGGCGTTTCTTGATGTTGTCATTTTGGATATTATTTATTTTTGTGATTACGCTAAGAAATGCCAACAAGCATTTTCGGCACCGTTTTCGGGGAAGGTGTTGGTTAAAAGAATCTTATAAAAGAAATGTTGATGATAATATGCATGAGTAATAGCCATTGTTCATAAGAATGATCTTAAAATAAAAAAATCTTATTAGTAAAGGAAGGACATGTGTTCAAGTTAGTATGCACCTTCAGGTATTCTTGTTGCTCACCATTTCAGGTCAAGAACAAGAAGATCATAGATCACATATGATGCTTGGAACATGGAGCGACATCAACTAGAAACTTTAATGCTCTTGGTGATGGAACACACTCAAAGGAGACCCGGACCCTACACGAAGGCCATGCGTGGGGAGAAAGAGGAAAAGTCTTGAGTTCCACACACACCAAGGTGAAAAGAAAATGATGTCAGCTTGCCTTATAAAAAGAAGAAGATGAGGAGGAGCCTCCACTTCTACCCCTTTGCTACCACTAAGGCTCAAGGTCCATGTACATTATTGTGCATTTGACCTAAGCCTTGTGGCTCGCCTGAGGTGGACAATCAAGCTATTGCCACAAAAGTTTTAATGTTGTTACATACACACTCAGGTATCCAAAGGTAATATTTCACCAACTCATTTTACTCTTCTTTTTTCTCTCCATAAAAAAAGGGTTCATATTCATAAATATGATACTAGGGTTAAAATGACCTTCTTTAATCAAAATTTTGACAAGGCATTGGAATTTGATTAATGAACTCAGGACTGGTGTCATAAAACTACTTTATAGTGGATATAAAACAAGGCTAGACTTACATGGCATCTTAGCCTTGCTTGAGTATAAAAATTATGGTGAAATGAATGTCCTCCCTATAATGATAAAAGTTTTAATAAAATTTCAACTAGCTCAATCAACTGCTACTTCCTCCATATGATTTGCAATGAGATAATCACTAGGGATGGTAAGTCCCATCGTGTTCCACCATATCGTAACCATGCAGAAAATCCAGAAAGCACAGGGGTACAACCCCAATTCAATGGATTTTGAGCTAGCTTGGGGGAGGACCACAACAAGGTAACACATATCATGCACTCTCATCTCTTTTCGTTACCTTACAAAAAAATGAAGAATAGAAAATGAATATGATCGCCTATTGTTCACTTGGTTAAATGTCTTCGTGCGTGTTGGATGAATCTTGTCATTTTTTCATGCTTCCTTTGTCTATGCGAGTCTGTTTTGGTTTGGAAATTTTGGTCATACACGTTGATCAAACTTCTATAGGCTTTTTGAATTAAGCATGATGCTTAGGTTAAAAAGTCTAACTTAATCAAATTAGACATGGAGTCAAGTTTGATTATTGAACCCTAGCCGCTAGTATAGATTTTGGTTGATTATATGGACTAACCCATGCGTAAATTTATCAACTACATGAGGGTAAGTCCTTGGGATGACCATGGAGATGAAATCTTGTTTGGTGAACTAAAAAATAACAAAAGAAATGATATTAACAAAACTTTCAACCCCAATTATTATTGTCCTATTATTTTCAATATCATCCAAAGACAAGCTTGGGGATCCCCTAGCACGCTCAAGAGAGGCTACAAACCAAAATTAGGCCATGGCGTGCAAGAATTAGCGACACTCCTTGCGGAAGGTAAATCGGTAATAATTTTAATGATTATTTTTTATTATATTTAGTTAAATATTACTTCCATATTTTTAATTATCTTTAACCATGTTTAATTTATTCCATTTTATTATTATAGTAGACCATATATATTTACATAAAAAACTATATATATTTTTACATCCTATATATACCATCTATATATATTAAATAAAATTATCTTTGAAAAAAAAAGAAAATCGAGATAAATAAAATACCCTAACTAATAAAATAAACTCTTGTTTTTATTACTAAAAAAATTTTCTCTAAAAAATATATAAAAGTATTTATACATATTTATGCAAGTAAATAAAAAAATTGGATAATCGAAAAGTCGAAAGCGATTTATCGAAACCAACTGTTGCCCCAACGGTCTCACGATCGAGCTTGACCATTGGTGCAAGCCCCGCCAAAGCCGGGCATTGGGCACGATGTGGGTCCAAAGGACCCCGCACATTTCCACACCACTAAGGTAGCCGTTCGCTATTTACCACTGCCATCAACTCACAGCCAATATGCTCGCCGCGTATCATGGGGGCAACACACTATAAAAACACAATGTAGCCGGTAGAGCACTCCACTTCTTACATTCTCACTCTCTCGCTTCGCCGCTTCCTCCAATTCTTGCACTCTCCAAGCTTTTCCAAACTTTAGTGCAAGAAACCTCCGCCAAATTTCATTCACAACCCACCCACTAGCAAAGCTCACAAAGTTTCTCTCACTAACGTAACCCTCGCTCGAGTTTGTTCTCTTTTGTCTTGTTTTTCAACATGGACAGGTTCGGAAAAGTTGCTACCACATTCAAGAAATCCATGGGAGGTGTCTCAAGTCACTCCCTTGGAAGCCCAAGCATGCACTTCATTGAGCCCAACGAGAGTCTGATACATGAAGAAAGCACACTCTCGCAAGAGCAAGGACAAGAGGGGATGATGGTCACCGATAAAGACGCCTTGTACCTCAACTTGAAAGGAGATCGGGAGATGCAAGCGTACAACCTCGTAACGAATCTAGAGTTCTCCCACCACGCTTCACCCCCGATGCCCTCACCAAGTCAGGTATGAATTTTGAATTCCCTCTAATTTGAAAAGTTGTTGGTTGGATGGAAATCGACCCCATTGATGAGGGACGGTTTTGACTTCTTACCAACCAAATTAGTGATCCTTGAAAACTCATAATGAAGGTGTTACTTTCTGACTATTTGCGAAAAAAAGTTGCACTTAGGGAGAACTTGCTAGATACATATGCTTAAATACTAAGAATTGCTCTACAAACCTGAACTATTCTCTTAAGAGGTTTAATCGTCATGAATTACGGAGAGAAATTTCTAATTTAATACCTACTACATCAATGTCTTCCCCTCCATTACTCGTCTTTAAAATTTATCCATAAATGGATGGCCATGGCTTTGTTTCCTTGGCAAGATATTCGTTATATTATAAACGCTTAAGCTTCAATACCTTTATGCCATGGTAAACAAAGTAAAAGTTGCTCCTATACAAAAAAAATATAGTAAAATATATAGTGGACAACTTTAAAGGCACCTGCTTTGCTATCTCGTTGCACATCCCTTGTGACACGGATTGCTCGAGGTGTCATTTTGCTAGAGGGACAGGAAGTGATATACATCCCTACCCCACGCATTGAGATTGCAATGCAATCCTTGATACAAGGACATCACCCAAAGCTTGATGAGAATGACAACGAGAAACTCATTTATTATTTTTGGGATATACAATGGAGATTCCTCTTCCTAACCTGGAATTCTCTTTGTATAAGCCCCAATCACTCACCTTCGTTACGGTTTAGTCGGAGGAAGCACGTAGGAGTTACGTTTCTCGCAGGTCATAACGGAGGAGGGCAATGGATGAAGCAGGACACGCACAACCATTTGACTTTGAGGGAATGCCACCACCCATGCCATTCCATGGTGGACCCTCGGCGATCCCGGATCTCAACACATGCATCGAGGCACAAGATGCGCACGGGTAAGATTCAAAATATACTTAACAACTTTGTGTAGGTTATGGATCAGCGATGCCACCAAGTACCAGTAGCAATTCACGCACATCAACGACGATTTGTGCGGGCGTAAACCATGAGGCGGGGAAAGAACTTACGGAAAATGATAGGGTAAAATCTCGACGCATAGGCCTCGAGCTAGCTTAGGGGAGGACACCTTCGAGGTAAGTGTGCATTTTCCCCAATTCATTTAATTTCTTTTATTAAAAAACAATTATGATAAAAAAAAAAAAATAAAAATAATATATATATATATATATATATCATAGAAACAACAAAAAAAAATCCACTCTTTTATGCGACTTTAGATTGTGTAGATCTCTCTTAAAGTTAAAATGATGAATAGTTGCTCTACGTTTTTATAAATCAACTTGCATCTAGTTTATAACTTAGAGTTCCTCAATGTTTAAGTTTGTTGGCTAATATTGTCTTGTCCTAAAAACTTGATAAAATGTGGGTTGCAAGTACATTATCCTTTTCTAAGTAGTTGCCGATATGATATGGTACAAAAATATTCTACTACAATTCCGTTCTTAGAGAAACTTGATATCCGGGAATTATAAAAAAAGATAAAAAAAGAGATGAAAAATGGACACGTGTCCAAGGGCAAGCAGAGCCCACATCAAAAAAAAAAAAAAAAGAGAAAGAGAAGAAATAATGGACATAGGTCCAGGGTGAGTAGAACCCACCTCTCCAAAAAAGATAGAAACCATACTCTCTCTCTCTCTCTCTCTCTCTATATATATATATATATATATATATATATATATATATATATATATATATATATATATAGAACAGTTAGTCCATAGCTAGGTACAGAATATTGTATTCTGTAGCCGAACCCGCAACCGACGAGCTGGCATGAACTGGTGCACCATGACACGACCCCGTGCATTTATGCAGTCCACAGGTCACGCGCATGGCTTTGATGGTGGATTGGTGGTCCCATTCGGACTCCAGGTGCATGCATGCATTAATTTATTTTAATACCTTGATTTTTGCCATTCCTTCCACCGGCAACAAAAACACCGAACACATACTTCCTGGGTTTGATTCTACCTTTCTACGTTTCTCTCTGATCGCATCTGGGTGGATCCACGGATGGCGCGGCGCCCCTTCCGCCCTGGCTCCCTGGCGACCGGCAGCAGTCTTACCACCCTCGACGCCACTGAAGGCGGCCCGCCCCACGCGACGCGACCGGCGACAGCACTGGCGCGGCGGGCCTCCGCGACGCTAACGGTGGCGGCTCTCTGCTCCCCCGGCGGCCCCTCGTCCCTCGCCCGGCGGCCGCGCGCGGCAGCTTCTCTGGCACGGCGACGGCGGCTTCTCCTTCCCCCGGTGGCCACAGGTGCTGCTTCCTGTGCTCTTCCTCGCCGTAGCTCGCGGTGGACTGCACCGACGACCCGGTGCGGCCTTTGCAGTGGCGGATCTAGGATTTCAATAATGGGGGTACGGACCTAGGTGACGTAATTTGCTAATGATATATAATATGAACTTAACTGACGCGATTTAATAAGAGAAATTTTAAAAGGCTCTTTATATCCTTTACAATTTATGGGAATAGAGATTTTGGTGAAGAAAATTCCCTCTAGCAACCTCTTTAATTAGATCTCCAAATATAGACATCCTACATTCTGGATTTTTCGTGTTTACCTAAAGATGGAGAACGGTTATGGCTCTATATGCGCACACGGTATAAAATGTCGTCGAAGTGTACAAAGATATAGAGAGCAATTTTTAATCAATTAATTAACTCTCCAAACAATGATTTATTGAGTAAATTTTATAAAGACTATTGGAGATACTCTATGGATACAATTCATCAACATTTATTTAAGAGTATACAAACATAGTCGTTGCCAAGGTCTTTACTGAATAGTATATAAAAATACTTAGATCATTGTTTTAGATAATAATATATATTATAGGTATTATATACTTAGTGTTTCTAAAAAATTTTTGGGGTACAACTGTACCCCCATGCTACTACTACATCCGCCACTAGGCCTTTGTCGAGGCCGACGACGGTGCCGATATGTACACCATGAACGTCCACCGGCTCTCGGGCAATGAAGCGCTGGACATCCCGGCGTACGTTCCTTGGCGCCGGTGTCGGACCTCCCCCGTGCTGTCCGTGCAGGACACGCGAATCCCGGGCAGTTGCCTCGCGCTGGGGCTCTCCCCTCTCCGTCGTCGCCAATATGCAAGCTACGCGGATCTTGGACCTTCTTCTCTGTGCAGAAGAAAGTCACGGACACGAAGACCATGCTGTTCCTGGTGGCTGGCAGCGCCATGTGGTCGCTGAGTACACGCAGCGCGCTGCTACGTCGCCCTTGGCCCATGTCGGACGGAGGCGGCGACATATGGTGCCGGTGCCGCGCCCCCTGCTTGCTTCTCGCCTGGTGCGTCTTCTCGTGCGACCAGGCGCTGGCGTTCGTGTTACGTATACGTTGCTGGCCACCGTCGCCACCGCGCTGCATGCCTTCGTCGCGCCAAGCGTGGCCAGCCCGAGCTGCATTCCATGGGCCTGGTATCAAATTCCGGCGACATATATATATTATAGTAATTCACTTGTATATGCATGTGTGTACGCTATTCATGTATTCTCGTAACTACTTGTTTATATCTTGCATGTGCACACGCACGGTAGATCCGAAATCAGCTTGATTAATTAATTCATGTATTCTTCTTTGTGTTATGTATTAACGATGAACAAGATGTTCGTATTTCTTTTGTTATTTTCTCGTAAATATTATTAGTGCAAAATCTCGTAAATATGAAGATTCTCGTAAATATTATATAGCACAAATTCTGGCAAATATTTGGTAATGCAAAAAATCGTAAATACTATGTATTTTGTAGTGCAGATTCTCGTAAAATTTTCTTGGTGCGAATTGTAGTAAATATTATTTCTTCCGTAATGAAAAGTAGTAAATCCATTATAGTAAATTTACTATAGGGTTATCTGAAAAGCTTAATGCCTAATTGTGGTAAATAATAGTTCAATATAAGGAAAGCACTATCGTAGAAAGTATCATCTAGCAACAAATATTCTAATGCACTACACGTTCAGTTGTACGAAAAGAGTAACTACGTACGACCTGCATGCACATCTCTGTTAATTGCAACCTGCATGGCAGTAATTGCATGACCTGCATGCACCTGGCGCGCGGTAATTAAGCACACGCTCAGCCACGGCCGGTGCGTGAAAGCTGGTGCGCTCCATGGACCTGGCTATAGAATATTATATTTTGTAGCTAGCTACTTACTATACTATCCTCTATATATATATATATATATAGTAATGCTATTTAGGAAATACTGTTCTAAATAATATTTAGAGCCACGGCGGTGGGTCGCCAGCTCTGACGAGCATGCGCACCCGTAAATGACAGAGTGGCAAGAGTAACTATTACTACCCCGTCATGGGCAGTGTAGAGGGTAAATGATTCATCCGCATCCGTAATTCTCCCAGCCCCAAAAGTAAACCAATACGGCAGACGCATGCAAATGCTTTTCTAGCATGTCATTGCTCCGTGATTGTCTCCTCCCTCATTAATTCTCCCTTGCCTATATTTAGAAGTAGCCAGTGATCTTCATCGCGTTGGTCCACATCCGTCTTCAACCAGCACGCAGATCCCTTCCGGCAGCGGTGGTGTGGCCGGACTCGTCCGCAGTGTCAGCCCAGCGGCGGCATGGCTGGCCCCAGCGGCGGTGATGGGCCGATCACGACAATACCCAACGACGGCGCTGGCTTGATCTGCGGCGCCACGACGCATCCGCATTCTCTCCTCCTGTGATTCTGACATTCAGGCCGTCTCGGGCGCGGAGGTGCAGTGCGACGCGATGCCGCCGCCTTCTCCGTCAACGAGCTCCTGTTGTCCCCAGCGGCCGACCACGCATCCACTACTACAGGATTGATTTTTGCGCGGTGTTTTCGTTTTGATTTTCCGTGGCGGGCATTTGAGAAACCGCCACGAAAAATAGATGGCATGGCACCCTCCCGGCCGGGGAAAACCCGCCCACGGTTGTCGATTTTCCGTGGCGGATTTTGTAAAATAACCGCCACGGTTAATCCATATTAACCGTGGCGGGCATTGTTAAATAACCGCCGCGGTTAATCCATATTAAGCCCGAAAAAAAGCCCAAAACTTCGGGCTTGTATATATTGAGAGAGAGAGGGAGGAAGTGAGTCACTAGGGTTTCCTTCCCGGATTCGGCCGCTCCGGTCTCCCGTCCTCATCTCACTCGTCTTTCTCTCTCCCTCACCCGGCCCCCTCTCTCCCAACCCACCGACGGCGCCCCATCCCCTCCCCACCGGCGGCGGCCGCCTCCCTTCCCCATCCCGGCGGCGCTCGGCCGGCGGGCTCCCCTCCCCTCCCCGACCCGGCGGCTCCCCTCTCTCCTCCCCGACCAGCTGCTGGCGGTGTTCGCTCGATCCGGCCCTTCCCCAACCCCGGCGTGGCGCTCACGCAGCGAGCCGGCCGCGCACGGGCGGCGGCGGCGCTCCCTCCATGCGGATCCCTCCACCGGGCGACATCGGCACCTCCATGCGGGCTCGGCGCGGCGGCGACCTCCACCTCGGCCCTTCTCGCGCTCCCGGCGGACGCAGCGGCTGGACCTCGTCGTCAAGCGCTGGATCGGGCGAGCCCTCCCTCCGGCTCGTCGGCGGAGCCCTCCCTCGAGCTCGCCGTCCGCGGATCCGGCGGGGTCCTCCTCGAGCTCGTCGTCGCGTGGATCCCGGGGCCTTCCCTTGAGCTCGTCGTCCGGCACCTCCGCCGAGCTCGCCGACGCTATCTGTTGGCGGCCGGACCTCCTAACCCTAATGGGCCGGATCGGGCCTCCGCCGGATCTGGGCCCATTAGGGTTAGGTTTGGATTTTTTTATTTGTTTCGGAATTTTTTTTTTTTTATTATTTTTTATTATCCATGGCGGGCAATTTGTCCGCCACCGAAAAATAACCGATTTTCCGCCCGAAAATAACCGATTTTCCGTGACCGCGTGGCGGTGGCGGTCATGAAGCCCGCCACCGAAAATCAAATATGTCCGCCGAAAATCGTTTTTGTAGTAGTGATCGCCGGAGTAGGCTGTTGCCTGTTGCTACCTCGAGGTCGAGGTGACGACCACAACGCACCGCGATGGCGGGCAGGGCCAGGATAACGCGCTGTTCGACCTGCTAGAGCTCCTCCTCGACCTCCTCAAGGGCTCTGGTGGCCAGGTTGACCCATGAAAGGCTTACACGCTTGGGAATCTCCGCTGCCTGACTGAGCACGTCGCCTTCACATGGATTTGTGGGGTTTTTTTGGATGAATTTGTGGACGATTTTTTGTGCTACTTCATCCTGTGATTTGGGAATCTTACTACTGTTACCTCAGCCTTTTACGTTTTCAAGAAATGGATTCACGTGATGTACTGACATGTTGAGATCAATTGGCAGGACGGATACTTTGAATCATAAATCTACGAGTACGAGAATACACACAGAAAAAATGCAGAGACTAATTCCTTAAGTTACTACTTGATTCTTGGTAAATTACCTAATAAATAATATTAATGGTGGTAAATTACTTAATAAATAATCTTAACAAATGGTCCTATACTTTTCAGAATCTTGAAAAGGAATTAATCATGGTTACGAGAAAGAGAAAAAAATCTTACTACCAAGTGGTCGGTGTTAATAGTAATACTTTATTTTAAAAAGTTATTACTTCAAGAAAGAATCTTACTACCAAGTTGCTGGTACATGAAAGTAAAAAGTACTACCAAATGGTTCAAAATATGGACAAATCATGGTTGTGGAAAAATGGAAAAAAAGTACTACCAAATGTTCTGCACACTCACGTGAGAATCACGGTTCAAATGGTTCAAAATGGAAAAATCATTAATATCCCTTAATTATAGGCATTTAAGCGGTAGTAATACTTACTCTTGGAATGGACCAGTTCCTGACCTAGGACAAAGCGGTAGTAATACTTACGGTTGCAGGTTGTAACTTTACTATTGCGGGATCGATTGTGGTAGTAATACTTATGGTTGCGGGTTGTAACTTTACTATTACGGGATCGTTGTGGTAGTAGTAATACTTACGGTTACGGGTTGTAGATTTACTATTGCGGGATCGGTCGGTAGTAAGACTTACGGTTGTGGGAGGAAACTTTACTCGCTGGGGGACGCTCACGGAGTAAAGAACTCTGAGCCATCGTGGCTCTAAATAATATTTAAAGCCTACATGGACCAAATAGCGCGATCTATATATATATATATATATATATATATATATATATATATATATATATATATATATATATATATCGAGCCTTATGCTTCCAATAGTTAATGGAAGCCCCCGAGCACAAACCCCGCACTGGCTCCACCCAACCGGCCGTGAAAATGGTCCAACCGAGGTAGGCTAGACAGACCGACCGATCTGGTCAGACCCAGCACCAGGCCCACCGCCCCCGATGTGGGTGTGGGCAGCCTTCAGGTTGAAATGAGACACCCGGCCCCTCTCTCACGTCTACTGTGTCGGGATTCAAAAAATCAAAATCGATTCCTCTCTCATCTCCGACGCACGACCGTCCCTCCCACCACGGCCCACGGCGGCAGCTCCCCCACCACGTCCCCGGGCGGACACGTCCGTAATCTTGCCGCCGACCACCACTACCTCACGGGGCGACCGATGCTGCCCGTAGCGGCCTCCGCTACTCCATCGACGGCGGATCCGGACCTCAGCCGGCCTCCCCCACACGACCGCCAGTGGTGGTGTCGCTCCCTCCACTGGCGACGGCCCCGGTCCTCCCCGACCAGCGGTGGTGGCTAGGCGCGGTCCCGCCCCTCCTAAAATAGCGGCCGCCCTCGCTCTACACGCACGTGACGGGCTCCAGCGGCGGCGGTTCCATCGATCTGCGCATTACGGGATGCTCCGTCGGTGTTTGGCACCACGCCCCGTAGAATCCAAGCGAGCCTACCGGGTAGCATCGTGCCTTGTTTCGGGTTGGTTTGGTTACGAATCCATGCGTGGGGGCAGATCCGGTGCATCCTCACGGCGGCAGCTCTCACTTTCCCCATCGGCCACTTACTATTCTCCGTGAAATACTTTACAAAATTTCTAAATTTAGATCGACGTTGCATGTTTGTATTTTCATCGATCCCGTAGCTATTCTTGTATGCATGTTGTAGCGATGAGTGCCGGTCAAAAGGTCAGTGAGTTTTATTTTTGTACGCATGTTTCTCATGTTCCGCAATTTTCTTCTTTTTGCCGTGATCCGGGATGGAGGATTGGTTTGGGTGACTACCGACGGTGCAGATCTTCCTAGTTGCGGTGGTGATCCATGCGGCGTGGGCCCCTCCTAGCGATCCCGGCGGCCTCCTCCCCTCCGAGCAGCGACGACGGCATTCCCACCCGATGCAACTACGACGGCGACCGGCCCTTCTTTCCCCACCCCAAGCAGCAGCGGACGTCGCGGCCCTAGTCTTCCCCCACCGCCGACGGCGCTCCTCCCGCACTGGCACAATCTTTATGCATCGTTTCTTTGTTTTTTATGCTCTTTGTTACATATGTTTCATGCATCTCCCCTATTCCCTGCAACGACATCGTCGGTGCGGCTTCTTTTCACCACCGGCGCCACGACGGCGACGACGATGACGTGTGATCTGCGACAGCGGGGGTGCAGCCGGCAGCGGCATAAAATCTATTTTCTTTTACTGATTTATATGGTTTTTATGCAATCGATTTGGGTTGGTTTTTTATGCCGACGGCGGGGGGTTTTATATGCTCTTGATTCGATTCGATGGCAGCAGGGTGCGGCTTCTTCACCACCGCCACCACCCTCCACCCGAGCGGCCATGGATCTGCGAGGGGCGGCGACGAGGGATCCGCCCGGGGCCGAGGTGCATGCCGACGCTGGGCGTAAAACTATTTTGTTTCACCGGTTTATATGCTTTTTATGCAATGGATTTGCTTTTGGATTTTGGGTCAGAATTTTTATGCATCGCGTGTAAAAGGTTCTATGCTTCGTGTCTATTTTTGCTATCTTTATTTAAATGTTTGTATGCATCACGTGTGAAAAGTTCTATGCTCATGTGCTTTTATATCATGCCATGCGTTTCAACAAAAAAACATCGATTCTATGCTCACAGGAATTGAGATTTATGCATGACTAAGCTGTGGCATTAAATATATGTGCTAGTGTTAGAGCTTTTTATGCTGGCATGCATGTGAGGATATGCACCAAACATTCAAATTTCATAGCATTAGAATGTTTCCTATGCCGACGATTTTAATTTATATGCACACGCCTTCCGGATTATATGCTTGTCATCGGTCAATAATGGTTCGTATGCTTGCTGTAGATGTGCTTTGTGGGCGGCCTGACCCCGTGCTTGGCGCCCCCAAACGTTGTAGCTTCCCATGGCCCGTGGTGGGTCGCCTAGTAGTTTTTTTTTTTGCTTTGTATTCATGCGTTTATATGCATGGCTAAAATGTAACCTTCACTGCAGCTACTAACCCGTGCCCAACGGTTTGTATGCATGTTGGAACTGCGGTTTCATAGATGTTGCAAGCATAGGATTTGTATGCATGTTTGTAAACATTGATACACATTTACTCGAAAGTTGCTGATTTGTGACCAGTGCTATAAACTTTTATATGCTTCTCTTGACCAGTGCTATATGCATCCAGTTGTTCAATAATGAGTCATGATTTCAAACTTCAAATTCTGGAGAAGGTGTCTTTATGTTTTATATGCATCTGGACGAGCGAATATATGCATCCCAACCACTAACTTCTATGCAACGTCGGAGCTAAAATGTTTATATGCACATAGACTATTGAATATATCCATTCAATCAACTCTTATGTGGCATGATTCAAATCTGAAATTTAAAATTTTGGAGAAGACGAGAGCCCCTCTTAACCAGTGCAATAATGAGACATGATTCAAAATTCAAATTCCGAAGAAGATGATATATCTCCATATGTTATATGCATCCAGACGAGTGAAGATATGCAGCGCCAACGCGGTCCCAAACACAGACGATATCGTGTTAATGTTTTTATGCACCCAATTGTGTAATAATGAGTCATGATTCAAAATTCAAATTCTAGAAAAGATTATATGCATCCGGACGAGTGAATATATACATCTCAACCGCTAATTTTCTATGAAATGTCGATGTCAAAATAGTTATATACACCCCAGGCAGTGAACATATTCATCCAATCAGCCCTTATGTGCTATGATTGAAATTTTAGACAAGATGAGAGCACATATCGTGTTATTATACACTCGCACACAAGTTTATATGCACAGACTGGAAGCAAAAACTCTTTTGTCTTTATGCACAAATTTTTGAATTTTAAAATTTTTGAAAAAATATTCACAATGGTGCTTGAATCGTGCATAAAAATATCAGGAGTTCAATGGTGAAAACCGTTTTTGAATCGGATGCTTCGTTGAGGAATTATCATGAAAAAACGGAGGGAATTCGAGTGGATGCGTACATATCAGCATGGAACTGCCAGCTCGCGGAAAGGTTTTATGCGTCGTAGAACTGGTTTTGATTATCTTGGCCATTGATTTTTATGCATCGTCGCAACAAAAATGTTTGTATGCATTCTGACCTGAGATTTGAAATTTGAAAAATAGTCCCCACGTGCGTGTGTCAGCACCTGCATTGTGGTTGGCTGGTTGGTTGGGCTGAGTGGGTGGGTGGCTAGTTGGCTAGGGTTCAATACCAATTGGAAGCCCTAGGCTTCCAATAGCGCTACGTATATACCACCATAGATGGTCTAGTATGATCATATACTTCATCCACATGCACTTCGTTTGGTCATATATACCATAAGTCTTGAGATATACACATGGGTGTAACTACACCTAGGGTGTAGAAAAAATTTACCCTATATATATATATATAATTCGGATAGATCGTTGATCAAAGGAATGAATGATTAGTGTTTCTATAAAACCATTCAATCTTGCAACCACCCAACAATATGATTCGAGTAATAAGGATAGATGAAAATGCCAACTTATTTAAACAATGAGTGAACACTTTGTTATAAGCATGGTATGTATTGATTTATATCGGCATTGAAGCAACTCTCGATCAACAACCAAAACACTTAGCTATTTGCCCGGACGAGCAATGGTTAAGCTTGGGGGAGTTGTTGGCGGTTAAAATCATACACTTTACACCGCCAACTTAGCTCTATAATAAGAGAGAAAAGCACAATTATGTCACATAAACCGTTACTAGTAACCTAGTACCACTTGTATTTGAAGAAAACATGTTTTGCAGGCACAAACGTGGAAACAGGTGAAAGTACGCCGAATAAAGATAGAAAGCGCACGTCAAGACTGCGCTTTGGACAAGGGGAATGCACACAGGCCAAAACCAATGCGAACCAGGCCAAAGCACCCCCAAGGACGCAACCTACAGTGGGCCACAAGCCCACCTACAAAGGCACGGTGCGAGGAGGGACAAACCTGGGTCGGCCACCCTGGGGGCGGCGGCCGCGCCGGGCGGGCTCGATCCCGCCACGCCTTGTCTCGCACCCATCTCCGGAGGAGTAGAGGCGGTTGCATGCGGTGATTTTTCATAGAAGTGCCAAAACTCTTGCCAAAACCACCATTTCCCCTTGTGTAAATAGAGGGGTACACCCCCATCTTTACACACACAACACACAAGCACCTTTCTCCCTTCACTTGTTCTCTTTTCCTTTTTAGTTAGGAGTTAGGCACAATGTAGAAGATCAAGATCTTCTTGGAGATACTTGGTATGATCAATATAGTTTTCCTTATGTTGATCAATACTTTGCTCTTCACATTATTCTTGTTCTTATTATCAATATAGCTATAATAGAGATCAGTTCCTATGATAGGATCCTAGCATATGAACTAGTATATAGTTTTCATGTTATGATCTTGTCATATAGAACTCTACGCTTAACATATTATACATACATATTTATACCATGATGGGTTCTTCCTTGAGTTAGTCTTGGTTGCTAGTCTGTTTGCGGGTTCGGCGTCCACCCCCGTGGCAGATACTCTAGTAGAGGGACCCTGATGAAGACGGGATACCCTGTACGCTGCTAGAGTAGTAGTTATAGCGTAGACATGGTGTCTAGGCTAGAGGCTACATTCGTTTGCTGCGCAACCCATGGTAGTGAGGTAGGGGATAGGTGGTGACATCCCTATTCGGCCATTGTATTCCTCCATTTCTGGTTGCGGAGTAGAGCTGTAGGCTGACATCACCTGACAGACCAGGTGGGATCCGGTGCCCGCAGTAAACCGTTAGTAATTAAGGTTATCTCTCCGACGGTATAAATCATGCATGTATATCTGCTATCTTAATAAAGCTATTTAGGATATACTTCTCCTAGCATGTTTTCTCTTTATCCTTTGAGATTGGTTCAAGTGTGTGTGTCAAATTATCCTTTACTGTTATATCTCTATTATGAACCTTAGTCATGCTATCTTGTCCATACTCGTGCTAGAGACTTCTACACCATGCCTTCCCATGGGAAAATATAAATGAATGATACCCGAATACTTCCGGATGAAATGCTACGATGATAGATCCGTGCGCTAGAAAATTGACCTTTGCACATATGAGTCCATCTATCACGGGCGTTTCTTGACGTTGTCACTTTGGATATTATTTATCTTTTTGTGATTACACTAAGAAATGCCAATAATGAATCTTCCTCTACCAAGAAGAAAGACTTGGCATTCAAGGCAAGCATGGACAAGAAAGGTAAAGGCAAAGCTTTCATGACTTCTTCTCAAAGCCCAAGTGATGAAGAGCTTGATGACCTCGCACTCATGATGAAGAAGACCACCAAGATGCTCAAGGGACTTAACAAGAGGGGAATCATGTTTGACTCCAAGAAGAAGAAGTTCTACAAGAGTAGCAAGAAGAAGTCACTCTCCAAGATGGAGTGCTACAATTGCCATCATCTTGGCCACCTTGCTCATCAATGTCCCAAACCCCCAAAAGACAAGCACAAGAAGAAGCAACGGGATAAGAAAGAATAATCATGTGATGATGAAGACAAGAAGAAAGACAAGCCATACCAAGAAGAAAGATGGCAAGAACAAGGACTATCACAAAAGGCTTACATTGTTGGTGATTGGCTCACCGACATTGAATCATCATGTGGTGGCTCTTCCGGTGAAGAAAGCGATGATGAACAATGGACCATGGCTGCAATTGCTATTGGGTCTTCATTCACTTCACCACCACCATCACCATCGTCTTCCTCTACACACCTACTCCCTCCGTCTCAAAAATAGATGTCATTCTCGCTCCCGAGAAGTCGGTGTTTTCAAAATGCCCGGCAATTATATATTAAAATATATAAATATTTATGCTAAGTAATTAGTATCATTAGAAAGATCTTTAAGCCTAGTTTTTTAACAAATTTATTTGGAGATTTAAATGTTGCACGGATTTTCTATAAGCCTAGTCAAAGTTGAAAAAGTTTGGTGACACGCCTCCCATAGTGACATCTATTTTGGGACGGAGGGAGTATGCCTTATGGCCAAGGTTGACCCCAAGGTACAAAGTGATGATGATAGTAGTGCTAGTGAGCATGATAGTTATGATGATGAGTTTGAAGCACCTAGCTATGATGAAATTATAAAATTGCTTGGCAAGTATTCAAAGATAATCTCTAAAGCAAACACTAAGATTGACACGCTTAGCCTTAATAATGAAACTCTTCTTGCTAAATATGACTTAGCACAAAAGGCTAGTGATGAGCTTAGAGATGAAAACAAACTTGTGAAATCCTCACTCAATGAGCTCAAACCTTCTCTAAAGGAGCTCAAAAAAAAAAACATGATAAACTTGAGGGGATTCATAATGAGATCATCACTACATATAACAAGCTCAAAGAAGAGTATACCAATCTCAAGGTTAATCATGACAATCTTGTGATTGCTAGTGAGCTTTTAGTTGATGAGCCACATGTTGCTACTAACCATGTTGTTAAGATTGATATAGCTACATCATGTGATGACTTGATTGATGATAACATTGAGCAAAAGGCTAGTAGCAAAGGCAAGCAAGTGGTTGTGGCCAATCACTTCGATGATTATGTCAAGGTCAAGAATGATAACTTGAAGCTCAAGAAAGATCTTGAGAAGCTTGCTACCGAGAAGACACTTGTGATTGAGAAAGTTGGTGAAGGTGACAATGACATGTCTCTTGAGAATGAGAAGCTCAAAGAAGAAAACAAGAAGCTCAAGATGGAGAAAGCTCATCTTGCCACCGGCTTGAATAAGTTCACCAAGCATCACCATCTTCAAAGTTAGCTATTCATGAACACCGTAATGAAGATGGACAAGTATGGTATTGAGTATAAGGCCAATGAGGAGAAGAAAGCCAAAGCTAAAATTCAACCCAAGGCTCAACATCATCAACACAAGCCAAAGCCCAAGCCAAAGAGATGCTTTGAGTGTAGTAAAAAAGGTCACTTCTCTCATGAATGTGTGACACCACCTCCACAACCTTTGCCCAAGCATGCTAGACCTTTTGCCTTCAATGCTCATTACATGCTTAGGAAAGATACAAGTGGCAAGACAAAGGTCATGTTCTTAGGTCCACCAAACAAGAATAACACTATGTAAAAAAGGCTAATAACCGCCAGTGCGCCCAGAGACGTCGCTTATAACGTGCGCTCAGACTTGTCATACCATCGACGCCAGCGGTTTGGGCGAAGCGTCGATAATAGGTGTCGGCGGTCCCACCCGACCAAAAACGCTGCCTGAAATAAGGGTAATTATAGACGCCAAGCATCTACCCGACGCGTCCGCATTTTCCGTTGACGCTCGCGTTTTCGTTCTCGGATCTGAGACACGCAATTGCATCAGATGCCTTTTTCAAACCAAGTGTCCGCAAGATTCACCATATCTTAGACACGCGTTTGAGGCTACGGCGCATTCTTGGAGCCGGTCGTGCGTGGATACGAACACTAATTCGGACGGCGTGTTTGTATACGGACACTCTTTTGGTGCCACCGTGCATGCGATTCGCGAGTGTGTTACGAACACGCGTCTCTTCATAGACGCTTGGAATGTGCGAAAGGGTTTGTAACGGTCACGTGTATTAAAGTCGGCGCATTTAGAATCAAACGCGTTTTACCGAAAGCGTCCCTACGTGTCCGTACCGTTCATCGACGCTGGCGCTAATTCTGAGCGCATTTAGTCAAACGACGTCTATCCGCTTTTGAAACTATTGCGGACATTGACCGGTAAGCGAGACGCGTGGCGGTGCACGTGTTTGTAACTCGCCGCGGCGTCTGATCGTAGCGTTTTGTTAGAGACGATTTGTATCACCGGTGTTGCGTGGATACACGAATCGCTTTACGCACGACGTGATAATGTAGAGACGCGGCGCGACTCGGCATGTGTGTGCGAACGTTCGGAAATATTGCGGACGCATGTCAATATACGAGACGCTTGGCGGTACAGCGCTCGTAACTATCCGCCCATTACAGTCGCACGTTTGTCGAGAGGCGGTTTATAGCAATAGGTGTCGTACATATACGGATTGTTCTGACGATTGGACCGTATGCCCATCGATCCCGATGTTTGTATGAGTGCGAGGCGATTGGTAGTGGTATGTGTCGGTAACTAGAGTATCTCACCTACGGACATTGGATAAAGACAAAAAGTTCTATATAATACATTACCCAAAGCGAATGTTCTTTTACAAAGACACAGATTACTTACGATTTATGGTACATTAGCATTCGTAAGGAAGTCATAACCATGCTTGATCCGAACCCGATTAGCAATCTCAAAGGACAGGAAGGCATCTATCTTTGGCGTAGTTAATCCGACATTCGCCGACAACCGAAAGTCCCCATCGGTGGTGATCGATGAAGTCACCCTTCTTACGCTTCTTCTTCCGACGAGGAATCGTAGAACCGCCCGACGCTTAGAGTATCCAACGAGGGAAGACACTCGGGTTCCGCGCATTCTTGTACTCGTTAACATCAAGAGCGTGCACAATATGTTGTAAGTCGCGTGGATTGGAGACGCAGAACCCGCTGATCAACTTCAAAGGCGTTCCACGCCCTTGCCTATGGCCGCCCCAAAGTGAACACATGGCGCTCATCTTGAAGAAAGTGGTTCAAAACCTTGGGGTAACCGCCCCTGACTGGTGCACTTGATATACAAGGCATCGATGGCCAACACACACAGCCGTAAACGCGATCCTCGAACTCCCTTTTGCCAAACTCGTTGGGAGGAAGAATCCTCCACCGAAGTCGAGGCCAACGAGCATACCGCACCGCTTTTGGACTTTTGGACACGGTTACCTCGGATTTCGTTGATGAAGTCCTCCACGACCGTGGCATCGCACGTGACTGCCGTGTCGATGTTCGGGTATACGCCACCGGAATTGACCACATCTCGGCGGCAAGTGCGCGGTCTCTAGGCATGGTCTTTGCCGATTCTTTGTGAGATGACTCCATTTCTACGTGTTTTTTGCCGAGGGAAGAAACAAGGCGCTTCTTAAGTAGATGGGGTCTCCAACGGCGGTTTGATCGCGAATGGTTTGCGTCGGTTGAGTTTGTCCGTTGGAACTTGTGAACAATCCATTAATCGTTGTGGAAGTTTAAATGACGGATTGATGCAATGGTGCATCCGTTTTTCGAGTCGAGACGTGGTTTTGGTGTGGATGCGTCGTGGGTACGAGAGTTGGCCGATGCGCTGGGAGGGAGAAATTATGAAATTTAACCCGGTATTCGCATGCCTCCACAAATATGACACGGAATTCGCGACGCCTTATGAAATATGACCCATGTCGTCGCGAATTCTTATGAAATCTAGTCTTTTGGGAATTTTTGGATTTCTAAAATTCGAGAAATTGTGTTGTATTGTTTGGGACACGAGAAAAAGACATCTTTACCCTTCTCTTTGGATTGCTTCTTCCGTCGCTAGTCAATCACGGTAAAAGACCGAGCACCCTGTTCTCCGCGCCGGGAACAGAGGATGCGCTTGTCGCCGCCCGACCGCCGGCCGCCCCCCTGGCCAAGGCCATGGTGGTAGCCACGCCTTCCCTTCCTCATGCTCCCGCCGGCGGCAGCCTCGAACTCGGCTCCCCCGCATGGCCGCTTGTCCTGCCGGAGGCTTCCGTCGCGTGGGCGCGGGGTGAGCCGCGACCGGCGGACCGGGCCCCGGAGCTCCTCAATGACATAGGAGGCGGCCTTGATGAGCCAATCGATGGTCTGGTTGTACGCTGGCAAGCCAACTTGCAAGAACGGATCAATACACTACTTGAGATTGCTAGCTAGTTGCTTGCAAGGCAGCGAGCTTGGGCTCATGCATGCAAAGCAAGCAAAAAAGCAAGAAGATGGCGTGCAAAAGCAAAAGCGGCTGTGGTCCAAACAAAAGAAGAAAAGAAAAGCAACATGAGCAGCCTTTTGGCCCAACAAAGATGCTCGGCCTAAGGTAGGAGATGAAGCTGACAAATGGGGCCCATGTGTCAGGGGGCTTGAGGGAGGGGCAGTAATGTCTTTTTACATACTCAAACACTGCAAACAACCTCCTGGATTTATAGAAATAGAGTAAATTTCAAAAGGACTAAATTTTATAACAATTTGCACGACATGGGACATATTTCATAAGGCGTGCGAATTTCGGTCATATTTGTGGAGGCATGCGAATACCGGGTTAAATTTCATAATTTCTCCGGTGCAGTGTCGCCTAGAAGTAAGCCCTCCTCTCCGCGGCCTCCACCGGTGGAGTTTGGCTCTCGGTGCCCGACGACGATTGGAAAGCGGCCGGCGGCGGTAACGAACAGATCTCTAAAGGTTGCGAGGAAGATGAACGGGAGTTTCTTTTTTTTTTGAAAGCAAGAACGGGGAGTTTTCTTCTTCTCGTAATTTTTCTTTTTCTTTTCTTGTGGATCTTTGTTTGTAAATGGGCGGTGTAATGCGTTGAGATAAATACATTTTCCTTCTCAAAAAAATCGCGTTGTGCAACCGGTTTTTATTAGTCGGCTATGCGGGCATATGTATGTGTGGTTAACAAGTTATGCGTACAAGCTTCTAGTCATCATATATTTTCTCAAACCGAACAACCGGTCATCGAGTTTACATCATCACATTGTTCTAATACTACCCTAGCTAGTACATGATCACCAAAAAGTAAGTCAAAGCTTCTAGTCATCATATATTTTCTCAAACTGTGAACAACCGGTCATCGAGTTTGCATCATCACATTGTTTTAACAATACCCTAGCTAGTAGTACATGATCACCAAAAGTAAGTCAAGACAAAGATAACATCAATCACATTATTTAGTGTGTTGTCGGCATCGTAGGCATGCCACCCCGCCGGGTACTCAACACCGGCCTCAACAAACTGGCAAGCGAGCCTATGCATCATGAGCCTCTCGTCTTCGCTCTCGGCCTTCCTCTTGATGAGATCCTCAACAGCCCAAACAACTTCAAAGAGCTTCGCATGAACATATATATATGAGGGATCCAGATGAGATCGTTCTAACAAAAAACAAGTCACGATCGTCAAATCACAAGCATCGTTCATATATTTGGTCATTGAGAAACTGCTTTGTAGTGAAATAAAGCATGCATGCATGCAAAGTGAACTATGCCAAAACTGGTGGCTAGAGAACTACCATTATATTCACAAATCTATGCCAAAACAAATTTGGCCAAAATTGGTTTTCTCAATTTAAACAAAGCATGTATGTAAGTGAACTATGCCAAAACTGGCAAAACTGGCGGCGTAACTACCATTCTCGAAGTATGCCAAAACAGTTGGCCTTGGCCAAGCCAAAATGGGTTTTCTCATTGCCGCCATCAAAACGAAACTAGTAGTATAACTGAAGCTCTTTGGTATACTAATTAAGGCCCCTGTTTGAATCCAAGAGGATTCTAAAATCCTTGAGAAAAAAAATCTGTGTACCTTCCAAACATACCCTAGATTCTAGAATCGATGGTCGGGATTGTAAAATCTAGAATCATGTGGCATTAGTACTGCGCCAACGACGATCTTGCTTCCATCTCCTTCGCCCGCCGCCTCCCGCTTTCCACGGCTCCTTGCCTCGACGCTTTGCCGAGGACTTCTCCTTCGCCCCCGCCTCCGCCTCCCGCTTCCTAGCTCCTGCCTCGACGCCGCCGCCGACGACTTCTCCTTTGCCCCCGCCTCCCGCAGCCCCGGCCGGAGGTCGCCTAGATGACGCCTCTTCCGAGCGCGAGGAAGCAGGACTCAACGACGCCGCTTCCGAGGGCAAGGAAGGAGAGGACTCGACGACGACGTCGTTGAAGGCGTGAATTTGGGCATGTCCTCTTTCCTCCATCGCTTAAGCTCCCGACGATACTCCCTCTGGCGCCACCGTCGCTAGGGTTTCCAAGTTACTAGTGAGCGAGGCGATTCGATCTTCCTCCCCAACGAGGCGGCCCGGATGCCTTGCTTCTTGTACCCCGTGGAGGCGGCTGGGATGCCTTGCTTCTTGTACCCCGTGGAGGCGGCCGGGATGCCCTTGTTGTACCTTGGCGAAGTCCTCACCACCGTTTCCACACGGGACGAGGAGGGGCCAACCTCCCCGCATTCGTCTTCAACGGCGGGGGGAGAGGGGAGAGGGCGAGGAGGAATGGAGGTGGCGGTGCGCTGGGGGGGAAGAAGCTAGAGCGCGGGCGGCGGCAAGACGACATGGGAAGGCTCGTATGTAGACCGAGTGGAGAGGCGGAGTGAAGGAGTTGAAGGAGCTATATATATATATATATATATATATATATATATATATATATATATATATATATTCTATTAGGAGCCTTGGGCTCCCAATAACTATAGGAAGCCCCGACCAAAAACCCATTTGTTTTGGTTCCACTGAACCAAAGTTGCCACCCAACCAGCCCCCATCACCTCACTGGCCCATTCATCGGCCCACTAGGCCCACCCATATATACCCTTCCAAACCCTAATCCCACCCATCGACCCACCCACACCCGACGCCCCCACCGCGGGTGCCACCGAGTCGCCCCCACCCTGCCGCACTGGGAGCCGTCAACACCGGTGGCGGCGTTCCTCTTCCCTCCGCCCAAAGACTCCTCTTCGCCACCGGTGTCGGCGTCCCTTCTCCACCCCGTCCAACCCCCCCTCCGGCAACACCCCCCTCGGACCGGCCCGACGCGGGCAGGTTGGGCCTTCCCGACCGCGCGATCTCATGGCCCCCCTCATGATGTCCTCGACCGGCGACGGCGCGGCCTCGCCAACCCCATCCACCGATGGCGTGGCCCTCCCCTCCGAGGATCTGCAGCGTCGCGCGGCTACCCCCCCTCCAACCTCGCTATCAGCACGAAGCAGCCACGGTATCGGTGGCTATATCAAGGCTTCAAGGCTGGAGGATAGACCGTGACCGGCCCAGTTCAGCGCGCCGCTGGGGGGAGGCTCGGACAGACTTCGCCCGGCGGCGGGATCGGGTAAAGTGTCAACACCTATCGACGCATGGGGCAACGGAGCCCGTTCGCGGAGAGCTGCAGCCGCCATCGGCCCGGCATCGCATGGCGAAGGCCACGGGTCCCCCTGCCGGATGGAGCGTATAGGCCACGGCGTCCTTCTTCCGTGATCCGGATGGTAAGCCTCGCTTTAAATCGATGGATTCACGACGACGCCCGTAGCCCATCATGGCGTCCCCATGGCCGTGCGTGTGGAAGTTCAAATCGGATGGTGTATCTACTTTATGCTTACGCGTTTGCCTAACCGATTTTAATTGATGGACAAAACAATGGCATTTGTAAATTCAATCAGCATGCGTTTTATTTTGGTAGTATGTTTGGCATGAAATCATAATCGTTTTTGTACTATACTCCCTCCATCTCAAAATAGATGTCGTTATGGGAAGCGTGTCGGGTC
Organism: Hyparrhenia diplandra; assembly: GCA_015847255.1. Lineage (NCBI taxonomy): Eukaryota > Viridiplantae > Streptophyta > Magnoliopsida > Poales > Poaceae > Hyparrhenia > Hyparrhenia diplandra. The sequence continues at coordinate 340,274 of JADLZK010010260.1, forward strand.
AAACTTTCTCAACTTTGACTAGATTTGTACAAAATACGTGTAACATTCAAATCTCCAAATAAATTTGTTAAAAAACTAGACTTCAAGATCTTTCCGATGATACCAATTACTTAGCATAAGTATTTATATATTTAAATATATAATTGCCGGTATTTTGAAAACGCCGACTTCTCGGGAAGCGAGAATGACATCTATTTTGAGACGGAGGGAGTACTTGCACCAAATGATTAATCGTTCTTGATAATAGCCTATTTGTTTATACATTCGGCCATGGCTATGATATGAATGACTCGACAAATCGATCCGCCGACCACCTGGGCTAGCCGCTATGATTTGCACTCCCCTCATGCCGCAGGCCACCCCCGTCCTTTTCGGTCATGGTTTTTCCACCATGCTTCTCTAATTTATTTTTAATTTGGCTGAAATTAATTTTTTGCACCGCAAGGTGCTCGACCAAATGTGGATATGCATAAAAAATATTCCTAGTTTTTATGCACACCGTGTAATACCTTGCATGCTTCTGTGCACAATAATCACACACACAGGGGATGTTTTATGCTTCATGTGTACATGTTTATATGTGTCATGCCCCTAGGTGGTGCTTCAAGTGTTTCTAGAATTATTATGCATCTGTGCAACTTATTTTTATGCAATACTGATAGTCCAATGATTTTTAGCGGCTGCTGTTTTTGATGAGCTCTTTGCATACGTGTGTGGTGGTTCTTGCATAGCATTCATAATTTTCTATAAGTAATTCTTGCATAGCATGCATATTTTTCTATAAATAATTTTAGTTTTGAACTGGTTTATTTTTTTGGGCAGCAAATGGAACGACCAACCTACTGGGGAGACGACCAATGTCGTGGTGTCGACGAGCTTCTAGGAGAGGACACATCCAGCTTTGCATTCTTGTGCAGTTTGGTGGTCAAGAATGCAAGATTTGGTACAAACGAGTAATGATGCGGCATGGTGTGCTTCAGCTGTTCAGCACCTCCAAGCAATGGCTCTCCCCACCACATGTTAAGGCAATATGCTAATTTAAATCTATATGCACTCAATGGGATTCTATGCTTCATGAGCTAATATTTCTATGCAAGTACGTAGGTATGGCTTCACTATGTTTGGATTGTTTTTCTAGCCTTGTCTCATAACCTATACACCGATCTTGCATGCTGCGCATGGATATGTTCGCTATTTCGCTTCATGATTGATTATACTTTTTAAAGCTGTGTGCATACAAAACTATAGTGACACATTGCTGATATGTGGAGCCGCTACTCCTTGCATCTACATGTTTTCTTGATTTTTTAAATTTACTCAAGCCTCTGAAGGATTTTATGCAATGTGTGACATCCTATTTGCATCTACTTCAGATGTCACGAGGATCTAAAACTGCACTGGACGTCTAACCCGGTTGCTTCATGCTGGAGGTGCTAAGGAGCAGTGTGGAGGCATTCTTGTATGCATGTTCTAGCCTTAAGCCGCTTCCCCACTATATGAATTCTTGTATCTAGAAATTGATTTTTATGCTTCAATTAAAATAATGGATGAACTGGGAAGGCTTCCTGCTTTTCTAACATGCTATTTCTATGCACAATTGATATAAGGCTACCTCACACAACCTATAAATCAAACAAACAGCAACACAATTGATTTTTATGTGTTTGCAACAGTTTTTATGCCTTTTGTAGTTTATAAGCAGTTCATGTGCTTGCCTCGTCTCATCTCTCCATGTTAGTTCCCTTTTTATCTTCCACGATCCTGTACGTAATCACGATGTATGTGGGATGTATTTCTTGATTTGTGTGAGATTTATTCGATGCATAAATTATCCGTGCTAGCTTTGCTTTGGGACCTAATATTGCACTGTGGCATCTTGGTTCTAGCAGTTCTCTTGAGGATTTCGCTTGCTATTCAATCAAAGCTTGCATCTTGATGTGCGTTTGATTGATTTCCAGCTACTCATTTTGCTGCTCTATATATACGGATTGATTCCCTATCATAAAAAAAAATTCATGGTATTTTCTAGGATTCTGTTTGCTATCCTTGGACTAAAGGCAAGGTGTTTGTTGGAATGCATAACTCTCTGCTAGTTGCTAATTTTTTCTGCACCTAGTATTTTTCAGAAGGAAATTTATGATGGGATCAAACAAATGTGAATTATATATTTTTTTTTGGTGAATGTCAGTACTATAAAAATGCATGGCTCGCTAATAAATTATTTTCTGCACCTAGTATTTTCACCTTGTATGCATAAATTTTTAGAAATTTATTTGTTTTTGCGTTTCTTTAGTTACTATGCTTACATGCATAATTTTTTATGCATCGTGACACCGGTTGAGACCTTATTAGAACGTTCTATGTAAGATCGATCTTTTTATGCCATGTTTAAACATGTTTCTATGTTGTTAAATATTTTTCTATGCCTTTCTTACTACAGCAATGCATGGCCAACCACACCACACTCAACATCACGTAAAATGTGTATTAATCTGCATAACAATTATAGCCCACTCTTAATTGCAAGCTCCAATAGCCCATTTTGCTTTGATTAATATGCATAAAAATATGGAGTTCAATAGTCATGCTTATGCTGCCCATGCTGCAGGTGCTCATGAATGTGGAATTGTTTGAATGCTAATAAATGTGGCATAAAAAATTGTTCCTAGTTTGCTAGAACGCTAATAAATGTGGAATAAAAAAATTGTTCCTAGTTTTTATGCACACCGTGTAATAATACCTTGTATGCTTTGCATGCTTAATTAACTAGCTTTATTTGGTCGACAGGCAGGGGAGGACCAACGAGCGAGATGAGGATGAAACAGACCGAAAGTGGGATGAGAAGCAGATTGCTTAATTGTATAGGTGGATTCCCAATTGAATTCATATTTCAAATTTCACCAAAGTATATATGCATTGTATGAGCACACTTATATTCAGCCACCCCCCTATAATGCTAAGCAGCAACCTTTCCTGTGCATGCATGAATACATTTCTTTGCATAAGCAATTATTTCGATATAGAAATGCATTGCCTATCCGAGTGCAATTATTTTGATATAGAAATGCATAGCATGTCTGCTGATTCCTAAATTGATCGAGTGCAATAAGTAGAATTCTACGCTTCTTGTGCTAAGATTTCTTACACAAACTCTTCTTCCATGCAGGGTTGAACACGTTCGTAGCCGACTGGGTCCATGGAGCATGATGCGTGGGGGTGTGGCTGCTTCATTTTGGGTTGAGATTTTTATGCATTGTACAGAAAGTTCTGTGCTGTATGTAATTTGAGATCTTTGTATTTCCCGTGGTCGATTTGTGAACCTGTATTTTAGCAAAAATAATTAGTTTCTACGCTCATGTGTTTTAAATGTCATGCGTTTCAAAGAAAAATTATCAGATTCTATGCTCATTAGAATTGAGATCTATGCATGACTGAAGTATTGCATTGAACATTGTTACAAGCTTTCCATTCTTGCATGCACGCGAGGGTATGCACGAACAAAATTCAAATTTTATATGCTGACGATTTTTAAGGTATATGCACACGCCTTCAAGATTATATGCTCTAGATGGCCAACCAGTTAGTACATATTAATCTTTGGTAGAATTTAAATTTCAAATATTTGGCAAAAAAAAAAAAAAATGTGATGTTAGGATATATGCAGGTGTAATGTGTTTTTTATGCTCACATTTTTTAGATTCTATGCATTCGAACGCTCCATGAGACCATGACAATCACATGACTGTGCAAATTTTGGAAAAAACGAGATCGTTACACTTTTGCGGTATTCTAGTTCTATGCATTGTTCTCATGTTCATTATGCACACCCATATTGTGGAGACGTTTTTACGCCGTAACAAAATTAACTGCTATGCATTCAATCACTTAATTTCTACGCAAAATTTGTGTCAAAATTATTTTACGCATCTTAACAAGTGATTCTACGCATCCAATCAGCCTTCAAGTGCTATGAGTCAAGTGTCGTGATTCAAATTTCAAAAGTTTGGACGTGATGAGAGCGCATATCATATTTTTATACACCGGCTCACAAGATTCTATGCGCAGATGGTAGTATAAAACTCTACATCCTAAGTGTTCTACGCATATTGACAAGTGAATATATACATTCAACCGACCTTCATTTGCTATGATTCAAGTGTTGCGATTCAAATTTTAAATTTTAGAGGAGACAAGAGCACATACCATGTTGCAATGCACTCCCTCACAAGATTATATGCGTAGAAGATAGCATAAACTATTTATCCTTATGCACATTTTTTTAATTTCAAGTGAAGTGTATTGTGGAGAGGTTTTTTATGCGGTAACAAAATTAACATTTATTCATTCAATCACTAATTTTTTATGCAATGTCATCGATAAAACTATACAATGTCAGTGAAAAACTTTCTTTTTCATCTCGTGGAGAGGGGTCGGTTTACGCGGTAAAGCAGAAACTTTTATTCATCAAAACACAAATTTTTATGTAAGGCCGGTGTCAAAAATTGTTCTACGCATATTGACAAGTGATTCTATGCATTCAAACGATATTCAATTGATGTGATTCAAGTGTGGTGATTCAAATTTCAAATTTTTAGAGAAGATAAGGGCACCTACCATGTTACTATGCACTCCCTCACGAGATTCTATGCACAGACTGGTATTTATCCCATGCACAAATTTTTGAATTTCAAAATTTTTCAAAAAATATTCACAATGGATCTTGAATCGTACACAAAAATGTCTAGAGTTTAATGGTGAAAACCGTTTTTAAATCGGATGATTCGTTAAGAAATTATAGCAAAAAAACGAAAGAGAAATTAGATGGGATGCATGCCCGCATGCACGCGTCCAGCCTTGTCACTCGTGTCGTGGTGTCTCGTGGACAACCACCTCGCGGAGAGGTTTTTATGCACTAGGGAATTGATTTTAATTCACTCAACCACTAACTTTTATGCATTGTCGTAACAAAATCATTTCTACGCAGTGTCTGGTGATTTTTTATGCATCCGGTCTGCTGGTCTGGGTCCCCCTCCTACGCGTCAGCACGTGCCAGCACCTCTAGGGTCTGTAGCACTGGCCAGAGGTGGCCTCGGCTGGGGCTTATCAGTATGTATATTGTGCTGCATTGGGTGCATTCGCCGTATGGAATGCACCCGGGCCATGCGGACCGCACCAGTGGTGCACCGGTCGGGCGGGCCAACAAATCTTTTATCAATGTTGTCTCGTTGTATGCGTGCGGCATTTCAAAACCGCTTCCCCGCAAGCCGACAAATTTTTTGTCCTTCTTCCCCTCCCTCCCCGTCGCAACCGCCGCCCCGCTCCTCCCGCTCCTCTCTCTCCGCCCGCAACCACCGGCCCCGCTCCCCCCAGCCGGTTGTCGCACCGAGGCGGTTTGGCCGTCCCCATTTAGCCCGTGGTGCTCCATCGTCATTCGCCCGCCCCCGAAATCGACCCAGATACGCTCTCGCAGACGCCCTATTACTCGGAGGCGCAGTTGATTCTCCGACGTCAGCGGTTCTCCGCCGCAGCTGGTCTTCTTCCCTTCGTCCGGTTGTTGCGCTGCGGCGGAGGTGCTTCCTCATCGGTGAGTGCGCCGCGGCGGGATACGTTGTCGCGATCGTGGAGGTATGGCCGACCATTTTTTTGCGCCAATGCTCCTTCATTTTGTTGCATCCGTTTCGCTTTTGTTTTTTCTAATGCGGATTTGTTTTGTGGTTAGGGTTTCGATTTGGTGTGGCGCTGGATCGATCTCGTTTTTTGTTGCCGAATACATTATTTAGGGTTGTTGAATTCAGTGAGGTATGTTCAACTTTGCAATCTCTAGAAGCTACTAGTTGTAACTATGGGTGTTGATATGTAGTGATTTGTCTAGTTTCGATTTGTACTGTGTTCAATTCAATTCAGTTGTTGTAGTTGTAGTTGGATCATCGTATTTGATATTTATTTGTGCATGTATTCAATCGGGCTGTCGATCCTTTGTTGCAATTGGTAGGATATCCTTGTTGCAATTGGCATTATGCCCTGTCATTTAGGTAGTATTAGTATTTATTATTTGATTATGCATATGAACTGCTTCTGTACATAGTATTTATTATTAGTATTTATTGTTGTAATTGTGTATGAATCCTTGTTGCAATTTTGTCGATCCACTGCTTTTAACAATTACGTACATAGTAATTCATGTGTATACCATTTGAAACTAGTTTGGTAACCATATTTGTAGGCATGTGACATTGTTTAATTACTTGTAGTTGTAATTGGATCACTGTATTTGATATTTACTTGTGCATGTCCTATCAGTTTTGTCTAGAATCAATTGGGTTATGCTGTCAGTTGTAACCATATGAATTGTTTTGCCATGTTTTTGGAACCATATTATCATCCCTGGTGAGATTTTGTTGAAAACTAAATTGTGTCAATTAGCTTATTATATGAGTTGCAACTCGTACGTTGCTGTAGTTGGTATGATATGCTTGTTGGAATTGGTAGTATCCCCTGTCATTTTGTTGAAAACTTTTAAGACTTTGAATCTCAACTGGTTGTAATTGGTTGTCCATCCTTCCCGCAATTGGTAGGATATGCTTGTTGGAATTGGTAGTATCCCCTGTCATTTAGGTTGGTTTTTGTAATTATTACCTGATTTTAATTGGTTAGATCCCCCGATTTTAACAATTATTTTCATAGACTTGTTTGCCTTGTTTTTTGAAGCACATTATCACCCCTGTTGATATTTTGTTGAAATATGAATTGTGTTAATTAGGTTACTATATCGTTTGCAACTAGTACGTTGTTGAAGTTGCAATTGGTCGGCAATTTTGTTTTCTAATTCAACAAGTCATCTTAGGTGTTTTGTTTTTTTGATGTGTCCAACTAGCTTATTATCCCTATCGCAGAATGGTAGGTTTTGCTAGTTGCAATTGTTTGACATCTTAATGTTTTAAATAAAGTTACCATGTTTTTCTTCCTTTTTCGAGCAATTCTGTTGTAACTGTCATCTTAGGTTGTGATGTATGCTTAGTATCCCTTGTGAAATGAACCTTGTTTTTGAACCGCCTTTTTTCTGCTTTATGTTGTAAATAGGATATTACATTAGTTGTAGCTGTTATTTATTTAATGTTGCAATTTGGTTGCTGATTGTGAGTTTTTTACTTTGTTTCTTTTCTGCAGTTGTTTCGATGACTACCGAAGGTGCCGGGGCAGTGGTGGCCCCCGTCGTTCGCCCCTGTTTTGGCGCAAAGGCTCCCAGGGCGCCGAAAAGCTAAGGTTACGGGAAGGAGAGGAAGAAGAGATCGAGGTCGGGCCGATTTCGATCTTCGAGGAACGTGCCCCCGATCCAGATTTTTGTTCCTAGTAATGATGATCTTTGAGGATGTTTCGATAGTGGTGATGGTTCCGATCGCGGAAGAAGAGCCGGCCGTGGATAGGAAGAGGCGCCGCAATCACCTGCTATTGGTCAACGCAATGGCCTCGCATGCCGTTGCTCTCCCCGCAAAAATTCAGGAAGCTTTTTCTTTGCTTTGCCTGAAGACTTGAAAGGTCAAATAACAACTTTGGGTTTTGGAGGAATTTTGAAAATGAAGGCGATTAAAGTATGGACTTGAAATTCTTTGAGCCGTCTTATGCTTAAGCTCAATCCAGATACAATGAAATTAGAGGTTGGTGGCGGTCAGTCTATTGATGTTAATGAGCATAGCGTTTGGTGCATGTTCATGTTGCCTAGAGCCGGTGTTGATCCTCCTATGATGTCTGATGCTGATGCTCGTTCTAAGCTTGACGAGGTTGGTAAGGAAATCTGTCCCGAGACGTATGTGGCATCAAGAATCGATGTTTTACATGTTGCTGCTAGACTGTCTGATGAAGATGATGAGAAGAGGCTTACTGGGAATTTGGCACTGAGGGCATTCTTCATGGTTTTATTCCAGTCCCTGCTTTTCTGCAATACTGACTCCAAATGTAGGCTTTTGGATGTGGCATACACTGAAGATTTGGAGAATATTGATAAGATTAATTGGTGCAAAGCTGTTGTTGATCATCTTTCAAAATCTGCAAGATTGTATAGGAAGGAGTTCATTAAGAAGGGATATGATTCACCTCTTAATGGATGTGGCATCTTTTCGACGGTAAGCTTTTTTCTTCTTCTCATCCATTCTTTGTTGTATATGTGTATTAGTTTTGGTTGCAACTGCTTGATGTTATATGTTGCAATTTTGTTTATTTTTTTTACTGATTCCATTTTTATCCCTTCCTTTATGTTCAGATGTTGTATGTGGATCGTTTGCAACATGGTTTAGATATAGATCCAATGCTTTTGCCCCGATGTTCCGTGATTGGTAGCAAAGATATTAGTACGATTGCTAGGTTGGATCAAAGGGAAGATGTTCAAGGTGGTGTTGTTTTGTATGGCAACCTTAGGGTAAGCTTTTCTATTATTTTATCTCCTCTTTTGTAACCTATTCTAATTTGTTTACAACCTTTTTATGTTTGAAAAGTATCATTTGCACATGTTATGTACTGCGGTGTTGGTCCAGCAATACCTCTTTGTAGCTCTTCCCGCTTCTGGTCCTGGGGAAAGCTCTGCTGCTGCGGGTACTTCATCTGAGATTGGTGGTGGTTCGATGGTTCTCCAGCATCTTGTCTTTCATCAATATCCCAGCCTTAGTTCTGCTTTGGGCCAGAATCTTGTTGATGCATTTGGAGGAAAAAGGAGTTCACAAGCACTGGAGATCTTGAAGGCTTTTGATGAGAGTACCGCCAAGGCTCAGGGTTATATGAGCGAGGCTTCTAGGTTGACGACTTTGGGCAATGAATTGATGCAAAAAGCTCATCAAGAGGTCTTCAGTGGAATGCAGAAGCTGCTTGCTGATCAGCAAGCTGAGAGGGAAGCGAGGAATGAGAGTAGGAAGGGGAGGCGTAAGAAGAAGAAGAAGGAGAAGAAAAACAAGGTATTTTCCCCTGTTCCAGTTTTCCATGTTTTCATAATGCAATTAGTATCCTCCAATGTTGTAATTGCACATGTACTTTTTGTTGCAATTTGGATGTTAACTCTAAAATTTTTATTATTATAGAAAAAGGAGGTTCATCATGTGCTGGAAAAGATGGTCATCAAGGTGATTCTAAAGGAGGGAATGGTGATGGCAAAGGTGGTGGTGAAGGTACATTTTGTTGATGCATATCCTTTTATTTTATGTTGCAATTTAGGCTACATTTTGTTTTTGTGTTGCAATTTGTCTTCTGTCTTCACAGTATGATGATTTTTTACCTGTAGGTTCATCAGGTGGTGATGGTCGCCAAGGAGAGAACCCCCGCAGTAAATGAAAAATGAAAAAAACCGCGGGGAAGAAAATTTGGGTGGAGGCAATGGTGATCGGGGAAGGTGGTGCCCAAGGTTATTTTTCCCCCCGCAATGCCCTCTCTCTTTGTTTGATATTTGTCTCCATTTGTGTTGTAATTGCTTCTGTTTGTGTGTTGCAATTTGTCTTCTGACTTCACATTATCATGATTTTTTACCTTCTAGTTCATCAGGTGCTGATGGTCGCCAAGTCGACAAACCTGCTGTAAATGAAAATGAAGAATCTGGCCAGCAAGAAAATTTGGGTGGAGGGAATGGTGATGGGGAAGGTGGTGCCCAAGGTTTGTTTTTTTCCTTCAAAGCATTTGCCTATGTTGCATACATGTCTGCATTTTTGTTGCAATTGGTCTGTGAAGTTCAATATATCAAGACACCTGTCTGAACTTTTATGATTAGATGATGGCCGTGAAGGTGGGTCACCTCCTTTAAATAAAACTGAAGGAACCGGCGATCAAGGAAATTTGGGTGGAGGGAATGGTGATAAGGAAGGTGGTGATCAAGGTTAATTTTCCCCGAAAACCTTTGCTTATTCTGCAATTTTGTCTCCATTGTTGTTGCAAATGGATCTGTATTTGTATTGCAATTGGTCTGGGCACTTCAATATATCATGACACCTGTCTGAACTTCATCATTAGATGATGGTCGAAAAGGTGGGTCACCTCCTTTACATCAAACTGAAGAAAGTGGACGAGGTGTCAAGAACTTGACCCCTAAGGAAGTTTAGGAGGGGGAGGAAATGGAGATGGAGAAGATGCTAGAATGGATGAATCTCCACAAGGTTTTTTTTCCAGCCCCTTTCCCATGTTTTCTAAATGCCGGCACTAGCTTTTGTCGCAATTAACATTATTTTCTTATGTTGCAATTATGTTTCCATTATTGTTGCAATTGGATCTTTATTTAAATTGCAATTGGTCCGGAGAATTTACTATGTCATGACACCTGTTTGAACCTAATTATTACATGATGGTCGTGAAGGTGGGTCACCTCCTTTAAGTGAATTTGAAGAAACTGCGTATGTTGGACCTGATATTGTTTTTAGTGATGAGGACCTGTTTGGAGGTAACTTTTCATTGCCTTTCTTTTTTGTCAACCCTTTCCAAGTTTGCATTTTCCATTGTTTTATATTTGTTGTAATTTGTGCTTTTTAAAGTTTAAACGGTGTTTGATCGTGGTTCTAATTCATCGATACAAATGTCCTACATTGGCCAGGAGGATATTTTGATGGAGAACTACATGAGGAAGTTGGTCCACAAGGAGATTTGGATGGAGACCAAGCTGCTTCACATGGCCTTGAATCTGGAGGAGAGGATCAAGGTGTTTTAAATGGAGCAGATGGAGAAAAGGACAGTGGTCGACATGGACGTTTGGATGTAGACCAAGGTGCTACTATTTGAGTTGCTTTGACCTATATACTTGTTGCCGTTTGTATGACATACCTGAGTTGCAGTTATCTATGTTATATGTGGTGCAATTTTTGTCCCATTGGTGTTGCAATTTGAACGATATGTGAGTTGCAATTACTCGCTTTCAATGTTAACTTACATTGTTGTTATGGTTTTTGAAATCTAGGAGTGTCACCGACAAGAAGAAGAATCGGCAATCCTGTTCAAGTGACGCCGCCTCATGTTTTCCCCCAGCGTCAACAGAGAGCCATCCATCCACTCCTCCAAAGGTGTCTAGTAGCAATGTCGATGATCAAGGTGCCCAATCGGATAAGCCGGGTGATATGTTGCATTTTTTTAAACCCCTTTTGATTTTGATTCTCGCAACACTCTATAAATAATTCATGTTTCCATTCAGTTTTAGATGCTAATCGGGTGTAATTTGTTTTCATTGCAAATCTAGAAAATGAAAACAGAGGTATATTTTGCATTTTTTTTTTCTTTTGCATACAAACAATATTTGTGTTCCATTGACCTAGATTTTTAAAGTTGTTACTGGTTGTATATTTTTGTTGTAATTACCTCATACAATGTGTTGCAATTTGGATGTGATTTTTGTTTTGCAATTACAAATGCATTAATTTGTGGATGTCATATGTGATTAAATTTTTAGGGATCCTTGTTGCACATACAATTATATCCGGCAACCTTGTTGCTTAATTTTTTTTTTCAGATGACCAAGGTGCTCGACGAGAAGAATCTGGAGAAGATATCCCATGTCGGTTCCACTTGTCGTTCGCTATGGACTTCGGAGGAGCCCCCCATCCTCTTCTTTGGATACAGAAGAAGTTAACTCGTCGCCCAAAAAGACACATTTATCGAGCTCTGAAGAGCCTAATAGTGATTATCTCATGAATTGTTTTCTCTTTGTTTTTATGTATCATTTTTTTTGCAATGCTAATTTTTTGATATACCTTGCAAAGACCGCAGCCCCATTTGCGCAGTAACATGAACCAGGATTGGAAGTTTTAATCAAAGAATATAACATCCAATATGTAGTTGGGTCATGATGTCCCCAAATTGAGAAGGACCAAGGCACTAGTGTGTTAGATCAAGTAAGATAACCGGTTCCTTGTGGTGCTGTGATTTTCTTTTTGTTCTTCTTTGTTGATGTTTCAATTCATTTAGCATTCTTTTTGCAATTGCACTCACTAAATGATTGCAAATTGTATCTTTCACAGAATGCAAGTATTGTGTTAGATCAGGGAAGGAAGGATGTTCCTGATGCTGCTGTAAGTTTTTCCTATTTTTGTCCCCATGCTGTTGCAATTCATCTAGGATTCATTATGCAATTGCAATCACTAAATGGCTGCAATTTGTTTTCTTACTGATTGAAACCGGTGTGTTAGATCGGGGAGGACAAGAGGTTCCCGATCTTTTTGTAGTTTTTCCCCTGTTTGTTTCCATTCATTATACGTTTTTAATCCATTTACCATCCATTATGCTATCGCGATCACCGAATGCTTGGATGTTTTGTATTAATCGGGTTTTGACCGGCAAAGCCTTCGATGACCAAACAATCGCGCCCTCCCCCCGTAAGTTTTTTATATTCATCTACATAATTTTTTTGTTAGTTTCCATATATAGTTTTTTGTTTTTGGAAAATTTTTGTTCCACCTCACTTTTTTTTTTTGTAAATAGGTTGCTACTTACACCAGGAACTAGGAGTAGGGCGGCTAGTACCGGATTGGCTACTTCAAAAAGCATCGATTCGAGAATACCTCGAGCAAGCCCGGCGACCCTCCTCCCGCCAAGAAGAAGAGAGTTGGAAAGTCACCTCCTAAAAAGCCTCTGCTTGAAGGAACCCGCCAAGAAGAAGGGAGGAAAGGGTGCCAATACCGGTAGGGATTTTGGATGGATTTTGAATGAGCGGCAAAGCGCGACGTGATGCACATTTGCATGGTTGGATTCAATGAGAGAGCAAGGCGATCGCGAGAAGGAATTGGTGGCGATGATGCTTTTTTGTCGGATCCTAGTGAAGTTGCACTTGCCTTTCTAGAAGATTCGAGGAGGAAGACTTCATCAGGTGCTTTCAAAGCGTGCCACTCCGTTTGACTCTTTAAGATGAAGAACAGTTCACATTTGATATGGTTGGCCACAATGAGTACCAAAGGAAGCTCTACAATTGTGTGGCACCTCAATTGAAGAAGAGGCCAAAAAGTTGTTATCACCTTTCCAAATCAAAACCATCCGCCCGAATGTGCCATCGGGCAAAGGCGTTTGCTTTAAGGAAAAGATTGCGTAAGATCGAGGAAATATAAAGAGTAATAAGTGATATCTTTGTTGATATTTCCTTTTCTCGTCTCTTCCCCTTTCATTATATTTTTATTGACAACTTTTTTTTTTTTTCCTCGTGCCAACCCTTGCAAAGCATGCCTCTCGATCGAGTTGACCCCAATTAGCCGTTATTATGGCAATGATGTGTTGAGCACGTTTGCTAACAATGAATACGGTGATTACGCTTTTCTTGGATGTCGCCGCATTTGCGTCTTCGTTTTGATGACATTGTCCAAAAGACGAGACTCATTTGGATCTGGTGTTTTTCACCACGAGGAGTCCATGTGAGTTTCTTCTTTTGTGGCTCGTGTTTTTTTTTTTATTTTCAACATCATCCATATAGCACTACCTCGTTTTGCAATTGCGACCATCAACATGATGCATTTTTTTTACGTTAACTATGTTGGAATTTGCATTTTTGGGTCTTCGGCCCCCTCAAATTATAATCATGAAAACCTAAGCATCTTGAAAATTGTTTGTTTTAGCGACCCACTTTGTAAATGTTAATGGTCCATTGTTGCAATTCAGTAAGCTTCACATGTTGCAATTGTTAGTTGTCTATTGTTGCAATTGAGATAGCTTTCCATGTTGCAAATGTTAATTGTCCACTATTGCAATTTAGTGAGCTTTCCATGTTTGCAATTGGTGTGCGGTATTGTCAACATTACATTGTTTTTTTTTTCATAAAATCTTTGTATATTGTTTTTCCCATGCAAAGGTTGCGTTGAGGGATGTTGTGAGCATCTATGAAGAAGATAAAAAACGGAGACCGAATTATTCCGTCGCTTATGGACCCATCTTGAGTTTGAACTTTGAGCATTACACCGACTTTCACAAGGCTAAAAGCTGGTTAGTAGCCGATTTTTTTCATCATCCCATGTTGCAAATGGTGTCGATTATTGTCTTACAATTGGTAACTTAATCGGGTTGCAATTAATGCATTATCAGTATATGATATTGCAACCTCACACCGAATTCTTCATGCAGATTTTTGTGCCCGCCACGATGGCAGCCATTATTTTGTTTATTGCATCAACCTCATCCATCAACGCATCGATATCCACGGATTCAATTGACTATGAGTGGGCGGACACGGATCCCGGTTACCGACATGATCCCATTATGAAGATGATGCCTTTCTTAAGTCTTTTGCATTCCAAAAGGTATGCAAGGCAAAGTTTCCCGACTTTGGCAATTGGCGTAAGGCATTGCCTCTGTTCCAAAAACAGTTTGGGTCACATGATTGCATGTTCTTTGTTTGGAAATATATGGAATATTATGACGGCAATGAGGTCAAGTGTGAGATGAATCCAATAAGTTTCTCTTTGTTTCCTTCTTTGTTGCTATAGATTTATTTTTTAGTTTGAAATTTATACATTATTTGTGTCTATTATTTTGTTTCAACAGTTTGAAATGATATATTTTTTTCTTTGCGGTTTAAGGGCATGATATACCGGATCGAGATGATGCATTACCTGATGTTCCACATGCTCAACCAAGCAACGCTACCCGACGAGTTTGATCTTTATAGAGTTGGCGGAAGGAAGCCCGATTGGAAGGCATATGAATGATGAAGTTTAGGCTTCTTTTTCTTTTGTAGTGCTTTGTTGCTTTTTGAAGTTGTAACTCCCCGGTATATATGAATGATGAAGTTTAGGCTTCTTTCTTGGGCATATGAATGATCTTTTGCTGTTTGTGTATATATTGTTAGCGAGATGATACTCCCCTGGACATATATCTATATATGTATATATTGTTAGTGTTGCAATTCCCTTGTTTTGTGCAATATTGTTGCATTTTTGTTACTCTCGGTGTTGCAATTCTGGCCACTCCAATATTGGAAATGGTGTTTTCTTTTTACATTTTTTTAAAAATTGCGGTGTTGCAACTTTAGACATTAGCATGTTGCAAATAGTAATTTTATGGGTTCCTCTACATGTAGCAACTTTATACATTACCAATCCCAAGTATTTTGACCTTTTTTGGTTGCAATTGTGTCACTAACACTTACATTTGCAACTAGTTATTAACAATTGTTGCAACTCGGTGATCTTAGGTGTTGCAATTTGGTGTGTAAAATGTGTCCGGTGTTTTCATCTTCTCTGTCGACCCTTGCGTTTCTTTCGCCTTCCGTGAATGATGTTGCAATTGTATTTAGTAGCATGTTGCAATTGGATTCACTAACATGTTGTAATTATGGCATTAATTCATTAGTATGTTGCAACTTACTAACGTGCATTTGTTGCAATTTTTTTTTTGTAATTGTTACATATAAGGAGTTGCAATCGGACATCATTAGCGATTGCAATTGGTGTCGGTCGGGCCTCGATGTCGTGTTTTTTTTGCCCGAAGCGTTTTTTTTCTTCTTTAATTGTTTTGTAATTGTTACATAGAAGGAGTTGCAATCGGACATCATGAGCGATTTGCAATTGGTGTCAAGTCGGGCCTCGGGGCGCGCCCAACGACTTGACCGGGGGCGTCCCACGTGTCAACTTCAGTGCGCGTGCGGGGCTCGCGGCGCCGGCAAAAGTAATTGCTCGCGGCGGAGGGGGCAATTGGCGGTCCTTCGCGCTCTTCCTCGCGGTGGTGGGTGGCGGTGATTCGTCCCCCCAACATGGGGTTTCGTCGGGTTGCTCTCGGGTGTGCGGGAAGTGCGGAAGGCGATTCGCCGTCGCCGATGATTCGCTCGGGCGGGTCACCGTCGCCCGGTCTACTCGTCCGCGCGTCGAGCCCTTCGCATAGCCGGTGAGTTCCCCTGCCTCCACCCGCTCCCGAAGTGGCCGTGCCGCCGCGTCTCTCCGCCCACCCCTCCTTCCGCTTCCCGTCCCACGCCGCTCCCCACCCCATCCAAATCCCGCGGCCGCCCCCTACTCCTGCTCCTCCTCCGCCACCGCCTCGCCGTCCTCCTCCTCCCCCCACGCCCGTGCTCCTCGGCCGCTTTCGTCGCACGCGATCTTCCTCCCTCACGCTGCCGGCGCAGCGCCTCCGTCCCTAGGCCAAGCGCTCACGCTCGTCCATTGCTCTCGGCCGCTGTGCTCCTCCTCATTGCATGATGGGCCTGTTTGCTTGCATTTACTTCTCATGCTATGTTGTGCTATAATTATTACATGATTTTGCATGTGATCTGCTTCTTATGTTGTAACTGTCTATGAATTGTTGTTGCAATTGGTTAGACCCCGCGTTTTTAACTTTATGTGAACTTGTTGCTCATCTTAACTTTGCATGTCAATTGCTTGTCCTAGTAGCTTAACTACTATATAGTTTAGGATATAGTTTATGTCACTAGCTTAACTTTATTCTCCTCCTCGTACCATGCATTAATTAGGTGCTCTAATGTTAGTAGAGATATAGTTTAGGATATAGTGGAATCAGGTGCTGTGATGTTAGTAGAGATAGTGCTCTAATATATTTGTTGTAACTGGATGTCAATACTTGTTGCAATTCATAGGGTATCTTTGTTGTAATTGATAATATTCCTTGTTGCAATTGGAACTAGGTTGTCCTAGTTGCAGTTTGTTTACATCTTACAGGCAAGTACATTGTCTGTATATTTGTCTGAAGATATTTCACTTACGTATATTGTCTTTACTTGATAATATTTGTTTTACAAAAAATTAGGCATGGATGATGTTTATGTTTACGAGGCTCCTCTGTCTTCAAATGGTGATACTGATGAAAATAACTCTGATCCAATCAGCTCGGAAGAGGATGATGAGTCCTACTGTTGACACCTGTTATAGCATAATATTACTAGTCAACTAAACATGAAAAAGGACATAATTTGAATATCAGCATAGACTAGAGGTCTAACTAACATAATTCCACGAGCTTTGGTGATTTATGACCTTATGGGGACTTAACGGATAAATCTGAGAGAAGAATGGAGAAAGTTCTAGAGTTTACATCCCATACGATGACAAGACTTAACCGTGAAGTAACTCAACCCGAATTGTGGACTAAAACATTCTAGAAGATACCAGAAGACACAAGGAAGGACCTGACAGCATGGGCCCACCATGGCCTGGCGTCCGCCAGTGAGGATTAGGCCGGCCGCCAAGTGAGTCCCACCTGTCGGTCTCATCTTCCTAGGTCGGTTTCAAACCGACTTTGAGGTTGTATCTACACCGTTGCCAAGGTTGGTTTGATCCAAGGGCTATCGTTCATCGTCAAGGCCTATATAAGAAGACCCCCTAACCCGTGGTTGAACCTAATTCATTCTATCTCATTCTATTCATTATCTCTCAGTTGTAGAGGTGTCCCAATGTAAGGATAACCTCTCTCCGGGATTAGTGAATTAGAAGTAGATTAGAAGAAGATTAGTCATGTAATTAGAGATAGATTAGCCATGTAATTAGAACTAGATTAGATCTAACTTAGATCTAATCAAGAGTAAAGGAGAGAGGAGCTATGCTCCCTGTTCGAGATGTCTTTAGAGTATGGTATGTCTTTGTATCTTCTCTACAAGACTTAAGATTCATATATTTATCTTCTCTATTTACTTCCATGTATTTCATATATGGTTATTATAGTTGTTATGCTATTGCATGAGATCTCATTTCGTATTGAGGGCTCTAGTTATGCTAGGTAGCTAGAGTAGTAATCGATAGTGTAGACTTGGTGTCTAGGCTATAGGTTACCTAAGGTTCGCCCAATCCCAATATAGTTGTGGTAGCCCGAGGGGGTGACACTCTGTAAGGCCTTTGTAGTCCACCACATTCGGATTGGTATTTCGTAGAGCTTTTGGCAGCCTTCTCCCAACTACCTTCTTCCCAGTCTTCTTCGAGAGTTGGGACGGATCTGCTGCTCCAAAGTGCATTAGTATAATTGCTATCATAGAACCTAAGTAATAGAGAAGTACCCAGGAACCTTGATCTCTCCCTTTGACCTCTTGATTAGTTTAGTAATTCTTTGATAACTTAAGTAGGTTATTATTTTATGCTTTGATATTTATCCTTTAACAATTACCCCCTCACTATAGTCTAGTGATTTGCTAAATTAGTGGATACATGATTGTGATTTATTAGAATTCTTTAATCAAAGTTTCCCTGTGGATACGATACTCTAGAATACTCATCCTAGGGAAAAGCTACAATGGTAGGTGTTCTGTGCGCTTGCAGAATCCTTCATATTCTTTTAGCACTTAACAAATGCCAACACCTACTCTTCCAATGATGGCGAGGTTTGATACTACTCTTATTTATTTTGTTACTGAGATGGTTATTGGTTTTGAAGCACCTGTTTTTGATATTAGTCTGATATATTTTGTTGCCTTTGTTAGAGTCTGAGTCATGCTAGTAATACTGTCAATGTTACTGAGATGGTTAATGCTTTCAAGCATGTGCGTAAAGCGTTGTCTAGTGTATGTTCTCAAACTTATAGCTATTTTTTTTTTTTTTTTTGTATTTGAACTGTAGCTCATGTTTTTATTTGTGTAAACTCGGTTCTCGAAGATTGCCGACAACATTGGTAATCGAAGACGTTCTCGTGCTCACACCAATTCTGAAATGGTAACTCTAGTTGTTAATTATTAATTTTTTTGTTGTTTCTAACAACCCTTGTCTTTGGATCCGTATCCACATCCCAAGAGAAATGGTCAATAGCTTGTTTAGATCATCATTTCTCTCTTCCCTTGCCTTGGCCTCCTTCCTGTAAAACACGTTGCAATTACGTTAAGTTACATTGCAATTCCATCGTCACAGAATGTTGCAATTACAAATGGACAATGTTGTTTGTGTTTTTGTGACTACCCGAGGTGTTAGAGGTAGAGTTGAACGTAAATCAACTAATGCAGCAGGTCCCTCAGATTGAGAGAGACCAGGTAGTCGGTTCAATAGCCTCTTCTTTGGAAAGAAGATAATAGCGATGTTAGATGACCGCAAGAAGAAAATAATTATAGATCGTGGATTTGGAATTTTATTGGAGTTTGATGGCTGTTTGGCTCCCAAAGGATTTGTTCAATGGATTGCGGATCATGTTGATATCGGTTGTGGGGATCTTTTAGTTGGAGGCAA
This sequence comes from Hyparrhenia diplandra, assembly GCA_015847255.1. Classification (NCBI taxonomy): domain Eukaryota; kingdom Viridiplantae; phylum Streptophyta; class Magnoliopsida; order Poales; family Poaceae; genus Hyparrhenia; species Hyparrhenia diplandra. The sequence continues at coordinate 359,353 of JADLZK010010260.1, forward strand.
GGTGATCCCTTTGAACCCGTTGTCGCTGCATTTATTTTTAGGGATTCCCATTGGAGGTGATGACATCAAGGAGAAGTATACCGATTCCATGAAGAAAGACTTTCTTGATAAAATTGGTGTTACCTTTCTCCCTTTGATCAAGGATTTCAGTGAGAAGTTGTTGGGAGACACCTTCGTCGGATGATAATTTTTCCGGATACTTTATGGTGGTTGCCTTGTCCACTTTTCTATGTGCTAATTCAGATACTTATCCAAGCCCATGGTACCTAGGTGCACTCCTTGATTTATCTAAGGTGACTGAATGGAATTGGTCCAAATTTGTGTATGATTTGATGTTGTCTTCTATAAGAAACTACAGGGAAAAGGGTCGTGGTGTCATTGGTGGTTGCGAGATATTTCATTGCTGTAAGTCTTCTTTTTACGTGTTTTTTTCGGTCTGCATTTAGTTCTTTAAATTTATTCATGCAACATGTATTAGTGATGCCTTTGTATTTGATATATGTAGGGTTATTACCTTGATTTCCTACACTTTGGAGGACCTCATCAGCTACCTGTGGACATGCCAATGATCCATTGTTGGAAGGGCTCCATGATTAAGGAGTATTGTTCATATGATCGTGTGTCTCGCAACACTTATGGAAAGAGACCGGGGAGTTGGTTGTCCATTGTCTATGCTGATCTAAGAAGTTAAAAGGCTTTCCACGAGTTTTATTTTTGGCTGTCCATTGTGTAGGTCAAATCTTTGGATGAGACAGTTTATGGAGAAAAGTATGCAGTTGAAGAGGCTTGTGTGCATTTTAGAGATACTATGGATAAACATTGTGAATTCATGCGGAAAGAAGTATGTTTCTTGTCTAGTATGTTTATGATAATTATTGTATCATGAGTTATATATGATTCTTACTTTTAATATGAAACTACATTACTGGGACGTAGAATGTATGTCTAAGATTTTCAAAGAGCACCATACTAGACTTGGCTATACATGTGCCGATACTCTTGTTGCCAAGATGTTCACATACATGCATGTAGCACATGGTGGTGGGCTGATGCAAATGTTGAGGCCGATAGTAATCTTTGCCAGAGCGGCATCTCCAAGACATGGTCTTGGTGTTGATGAAGGTGTTGATGGTTTTCGTGATGAATTTGAAGCCCCTTTGCCTTCTCGCAAGTACATAGTGTGAATGAAGTCAACGCCGATGGTCTCGCCGCAAATAGTGGTGTTATAGAAGATCTTGTTGTTGTTAAGCACGCCACCGCAACGAACAAAAAGCCGATATTATTGTTGGTGGTGGTGTTGAGCATCGGTTTGTGCAAAATGTTGATGGTGCCAATCTTCATGAAAGAGAATCTTCTCGCGACCGAGATACTTGAGTCGGATGGCAAGTATGATAGTCCTAGTAATGACAATTCTTTTTGGTTTGGCGCACCGAGATCATATCTCGGAGTAGTTTGTAGTCATCACGGTACATGAATTTTATTTTATTGATTTGGTTTGTCTATGCATTTGTTGTCTATATTTTTTTTTTATCTCTTGTGTACTAGTTTAGCAACCGAAAAAATTGTTTTCAACATCTTTGATATGGGTTGCAATTGGTTCTGAAGATATTGTTGCAAATGGCCACTTAGGAGGTTGCAATTTCCAATTTGGGATGGAATTTAACATACAACAAGTCTTGTGCGACTGCAACCAAAGAAAAATTTGTTCTCTATATTTGTTTTATTTAATCTCTTGTGTACTAGTTTAGCAACCAAACAATTGTTTTCAACAGCTTTGATGTGGGTTGCAATTGGTTACTGATATATTGTTGCAAATGGCCACTCGGGGAGGTTGCAATTTCCAATTTGGGATGGAATTTAACATACAACAAGTCTTGTCGACTGCAACCAAAGAAAAATTTGTTCTCTATATTTGTTTTATTTAATCTCTTGTGTACTAGTTCTCAGTAGAATCTAAGCTCTTAAATTAATGGTAGTGGCTTTGTGATGGCATGCTTAGTAAAGAACTATGCATCTAGCCTATTAGTTTGCTTTCGAGTCCATAGCATTCAACTTATTTTGATTTGTCCCTTGCGGGAGAAGGGTGCAATAAAAGCAATCCTAGTGTGTCTTTGAATCAGGGTGTTGCTATTGTTTGTGATGTGAATAATTCTGAAATACCTTGTGATCCTGTTTCTGGCCAACAAAAAATAAGTGAACTGGATGAAGTTGCTGAAAGAGTTTCTAGTCGTGTTGCCGGGTCATCAACATTTGGATAAACATGCAGCTCCTGCCGAGCCCGAGAATGGTTAATATTTTATTTCTATTTTACACTCTATTTACCAGCAAATTACGCTTTTGATTTACTACAATTATGGTGTTTAAAATGTGCAATATTTCAGAAGGTTTGAGCCCTCACAAGTCGATTGTTGTCTACATGGCTTAGTGGAATGCGTTCCATTTACGGAATTAGAGCTACGGCCGACAACCCCGTCGATGTTGATGGATGTGATGTACAAACTTCTAAGAGAGCAAGCAATGTGAAGCGCAAAGGGAATGCGTCCTTGCAGTCAATTGAATTAGTTTCTTCGGATGGCTCACAGGTCTACCTAACTTCTTCCTTGTTTGTTGTTTTTGTTTGCTGTTGCTTCATGATTGTTTAATGTTAGAATTGGATTGATAATTATGTCATGTTGCAATTGGAGTCGATAATTGTTTCATTATCATGTTGTAACTCAAGTAACTTCCATTGTTGCAAATGGAAACTACATGGTGTTGCAATTGTTAATCGAACCAAATTTGCAATTTTACTAGGGTAGTCCTTGTTGCCATCTGTGATGAACTAGGTTTGGAAATGTGTATGAACAGGTTTGCAACATTGTTTTCAACAATTCATAATTTATGCAGATGTAACAATATTGCAATTGGATTCAGTATCATGTTGTAATTATGGTAGTTCATACGATGCAACTCATTGAACAAGGTTTCTTTGTTGCTTCATGATTTTTTAATTTATCCCTATATTTTGTTTTCCGGATGCAACCTTTGGTACAAAAAAGGCCAAAAGGAGAATGAATGCATCTCAATCTTCAAGTGGTGCTAATGTGTCCCCCCAAGCCTCGAGATGGAACATCTATACAAGTTGGTAGATCCCCACCGAGTCGCGTTGGAAATGGTAATGATGGTGTCAATAGTGGTGGTACAAGTCTTCAAGTTGATCATCCAAAAGCCGTTCTTTGGATCCTCTTTGGATAAACATGCATGGAGGTTGTACAGAGGCTCAAATTGGTGACTCAAATTTGTTTCTATTTTGCACTATGTGTAGTAGTAGATGACGGTTTTGAGTTAGTGCAATTATGATGTTCCACTACCTAGTATGCCATTATGAAGTATTGCTTTGTGTTGACATGTTAGTTGTAAGACTTTTTAACCATTTACTATTATTTTTAAACGGGGAAATCACCACATGTTGCCATTCATTGTTTGAAGAAGCCCATTTGTACAATTTAACAGTCCTAGTATGCCTTCATTTAGAATGTTTGAGGATGAGGATGATTTCGGAAATTTTGTTCAAGATCCTAAAAGAGGCGACCTTTTTCCTACTGACTACATCAATGTCTTGTCCAGTTGAGAGAGCTAAATCATATCCATTTGGTGGAGTGAGGTGCGCTAAAGCTAGTGTTGCTTACATTTGTTGTGCATTTATAAGATAGGGTTGTTGCTAATGAGCAGAATGCTGTCCCTCAACCAAACAGGAGTGGAAGGAATTGCAATGTTGAAACGGTAAGCTTATGTTTTATATTAGATCATGTATTAGTTAGACATGTTTTAATCTTGTTTTTGTGTGTAATTATGTATAGAATTAATATATTTTCTTATTTCTTGATTAGGACCATATCACTATGGTGTCTTTGCCTCTTACTTGAATATTCGAGGATGGTGAACCTTCGGCTGCTGCCGCTCGGCTCATTTGAACCCGTTCCACGAGCCGTGTAGTCGGTTCCATCGACCTCGCGATGCCCATTGTATAATGGATCTTCCAATCTTTCACCTTTCTGGAAGTTTGCTGTGATTGGAACACCTCTTTAGTTATTACAACAACTTTTGGAATTTTTGTGTGAAAAACTTATCTAATGTATCATTAGGCATTTTTGTAAATACTGTTAACACTATTGTGTATCTATTATTGTATCTGATGAATGGTGTATATATTGAGCTGTGTGTGTGACATTGTTGGTTCTGTAAGGTGGATTGTGTGTTTGCAGGTCTTTTTACGTGGTCTAGTCCGAGCGTATTATGAAACAGGACTATGAGTAGCCTATTGACATGACCTACTTGTATTTCTTTTATGGTTTAAATTTTGACTTGTTTTCTGTTTTACTTGTTTGCGGATACCTCTGGGATTATCTACTCCACTACGAGAGGGCTCGTCTTCTGGCTGCTCATGGTTTTACCTCTTCGTCTACAAGGTCCATTTGGGAGTGATTCTTTGAGCGGTGAAGCTTTTTGGCAGCCTTCAAGCTCTAAAGTTCTTTGTTCATCGCCCAAAACTTCTTGCACAACCGAGCAGCTACCAGATTGGCCCGTTAGCTGTACCGCACCAGAAGATTAGAGTGTCAAAGGAGGAGTGCGAGTTGTATGAAATAGCTTTGGAGATGGGTGCAGCTAAAGCAAACCACAAGTGAGTATGAAATTTCTATATTGTCCTTTTATTATTTTGTCTTGTATTGCTCTTTGTTTTGTGATGCATATTTACAATGATCTCCACTTTTAGAAGAGGCCATGTTTGGTGTTATGATAATTTACTACAATAGTGGTCATCAACATGTTGTAATTGTGTCACTTTCGGTGTTGCAACTGGAGACAGTCCATTGTTGCAAATGGTAACTTAGCAGCCATTGGTTGTTGCAACTGTTGTCAATTGTTTGCTTTGTTAGGACAACACCCTTCTCTTGTCTATTGTTAATCCATAGAAAAAAAAATTGTCTATTATTCCTTTGTTTGCTGTCTCAGGACAGCTCCCTAACTTGTCTCTGTTTTTTCATAGAAAAGAATTATGTATTGTCTGTTGTTTCTTGTGCTAGGACAGGACCCTGTCTTGTCTATTGTTATTCCATAGAAAAAAAATTGTCTATTATTCCTTTGTTTGCTGTCCCAGGACAGCTCCCTAACTTGTCTTTGTTTTTCCATAGAAAAGAATTGTCTATTGTCTGTTGTTTCTTGTGCTAGGACAGGACCCTTCTCTTGTCTATTGTTTTTCCATAGAAAAAAATTGTCTATTATTCCTTTGTTTGCTGTCCCAGGACAGCTTCCTAACTTGTCTCTGTTTTTCCATAGAACGTAATTGTCTATTGTCTGTTGTTTCTTGTGCTAGGACAAGACCCATACATTTGGAAAAGAATTATTTCTTGTGCTAGGACATGACCCTTCTCTTGTCTATTATTTTTCCATAGAAAAAAAAAAAAATTGTCTATTATTCCTTTGTTTGGTGTCTCAGGACAGCTCCCTATCTTGTCTTTGTTTTTCCATAGAAAAGAATTGTCTATTGTCAGTTGTTTCTTGTGCTAGGACAGGACCCTTCTCTTGTCTATTGTTTTTCCATAGAAAAAAATTGTCTATTATTCCTTTGTTTGGTGTCCCAGGACAGCTCCCTATCTTGTCTTTTTTTTACATAGAAAAGAATTGTCTATTGTCAGTTGTTTCTTGTGCTAGGACAGCACCCTTCCAAATTGACAGAAACTAGATTGTGAATGCTTCATTATTGCAAATGGTACATTATGGCCCTTTTGTGTGTTTGCAACAGTGGTCATCAACATGTTGTGATTGTGTCACTTGCAGTGTTGCAAATGGAGACAGTCCATTGTTGCAAATGGTAACTTAACTTACCAGCCGCCGAGTGTTGCAAGTGTGGTCATCAACCTATAGCAATTGGCTATCAACTAGGTTGCAATTTGCATTTTTTGTTGCAACCTATAGCAATTACTGATTGTTTCTTGTGCTAGGACAGGACCCTATCTTGTCTATTGTTTTTCCATAGAAAAAAGTTGTCTTTTTGTGAGTTGTTTCTTGTGCTAGGACAGGACCCTGTCTTGTCTAATGTTGATGTTTTCATTTGTTATGTAGTCTTGAGGTTGTGAACTACGGTCTTGTGATTGTGAAGATGAGTGCGCTTCTCTCTTTGAAACCCGAAGGAATTGTTAGTCTGTTTTGTTATCAATGCTTTGTGTAGACTCTTGTTTGTAAGGAAGCACCCTAGGACATCGAGGAAGCATTACTTCTTCTCCAAAGTTGGGGTAAGTTTTGAAAAATCATTACTCCTTCAATGAAATGACCACAGTAAATCGTTATTCATGTCAATTTTGTTGTTTAGGATTATCCGATTGGTAATCATGGTGTCAATGATGTCAATGAGAGTCAGCTTCGTGCAAATGCTTTGAGAAGTTTTCAAGGTGCCAATAAAGCTAGTTGGTTAGGTAGTAGAGACAACATAAAGGTAAGTATCCTAACCGCATTTAGTAACTGCTTTTTTGCTGACTTTTTAAAAAATTATTGACAAAAAACTTTGCTTATGGCAGATGTATTTCCCTATCTTGTTCTGTGGTCGCTAGCATGTTGTGGTTGTTGTTCCTGAATAGAGAAGGTGCCTTGTTTTGGATCCCTACTACGCTTGCTTGGGAGTGGATTTAGCTTTCAAAAAGGCTCTTCAAGATGAATTTGTGAGTACCTTTTCATTGAGTCTGCTAGCTCTATTATCTTGGTACAACTTATGTTGATATTTGTTTTGTATCTGTTTTCTCAAATTTAGCTGGCAAATATAGAGGAAATCTGGAAACAAGTTGTTAAAATTGACTATGGATGGCATGGATACAAAGTGGTGCATGATCCAAATATGTTGTTCTTTGAGTGACGAGTATGTTTATTTCAGTTTAGAGATTGTTTTGATTTTTTAGTGATGTTTTTTTGCTTTTTTTTTTTTGTAACTATCTTTTTATACTAGTAGATTTCTAAATGAGAGTGGAATATGTGCTATGATGAATTTGGAACACTTTGATGTTGGAGTGAGTATGAAAGACAAGTACAGTCGAGTGATGTTAGAAACCTTCGCATCATGTACTTAAATGATCGGTGTTTTGTTCGAAAATATTGCAACTTATGGTGCAAACAAAATTAAGGAGGTAGTATTAGTTTTGCTTAGTTACTTGTTTATAGTTTTTGAACACAATCGACATGGTTTTGGGTCTCATTATATTTTGGTATTTTAGGTGTATGCAGAGAAGTTTGGACAAGCTATATCGATTATAGGTCTATGCAAAGTAGTAGAAGAGGCCATGATATCTATTTTTAGTTAGATCTTGTTAAGGATGGTACCATCTTGAGGGTGTTTAATCATGCTTAGTTCATAGTTTGTAAACAATCTGCTACATCTGTTTGGTAACTTGGAGTGTTGTGGCGGAGATAGTACATTGTTGCAAATGGTAACTTAGCAGCCGTTGGTTGTTGCAAATGTGGTCATCAATATATTGTAATCAAATGTGGTAATCAATTGTCAATTGTTAGTTGTTTGTTGTTCCAGGACAGTTCCCTATCTTGTGTAATGTTATTCCATAGAAAAAAAATTGTTTGTAATCAATTATCGAGATGAAGTTGCAATCGAGATCATTAGCTTGTTTTTGCAATTGGTTGCAACTAGGTTGTAAAAATATGTTCTAAGTGTTTACAAGAAGCGCTAATTATGCTACAGTCAAGTTGCAATTGTCTTTGTAGTCACGATTGCAACTCATAGTACGATGAAGTTGCAAACGTGTGTCCAAGTGTTTGCCAAGTATTCTCATTACACATGTATACTTACCGGCAATATTCATATTAGTATATCTGTTTTCCAGATACAGCAAGTAGCAAACATGTAAACATTTATAATGGTATAGTGATGTAATAACTTATAATTTATACAGGTACATAATTATGAACTATTTGGCCAAGTATATTGTATTAACTTATAACTAGCTACCAGGTAACATGTTGTTGCATTTCCAACTCGCAAAACATGTTCTTCACCCCTTTTGTCAACGACCTCTTTTCACGCAATTTGCTCCTCTACCTCGTGCAACTCTCCCTCCACGCCCTCTTCTTGATTGTGTTACTGGGGATTTCAATGTCATCTTGATTGCCTTCTTCATGTACAAGCCTCACTGCCTTTGGCCTCCGGTCTTTTTCTTGGTTCACTCTTATGTGGCTTGGCTTCTTTCTTGTTCAATTTTCGCTCTCTGAAGCCTTGCTTCAATTTGGGTTCGATGGACAAGTTGTTGTGTAGTGTGTGCCCGATACACCACATGTGCCGCACATTCTTGTTCCATAGGACTCTTTGGTATAGGTGCTGAGCGTGTTACCTCCTTGATGAGTCTCAACTTCATGTTTCCTCTTGTTGGCGTTTGTTGATCTTCCTTTTCGTCCGGGTCACCGATGGCTCAACCAACATGACATCATTATGAGCGTTGATGACTCATTTCCACGCGCCGGGGACCCTTCAAACTTGTGTTATCGGCGATCCGGTGGGCGATGGTCCTTGCGCCAGCGCGTCTCAAAAGCTGCGTTGTCTTCATTTTCTGTGTTTGTTGTTGATGGTCCAGTGTTGTTTGCCGTATCCTCTGTGCTCCTGAACATTTCAATGCCTGGTAATATGCGATCAAGTTGTTTGTCCAACTCCTCACAAGCTCGGTCGGACCTACTTGCAGCCCTCGCCACCTTCATCAACTTTGGCATTGATTTCAACATCCGAGCTCGTTCCTTGCTTGCGGCCGCACCAATTCGGCGTTGTCATGTCTATCCGGGAACTTGTTGCATTGCATCGCGAGTGTATCTCTTGAATATGTACTTTTCATGTATGCTTTTGACCTGCGGGTGGGTGAATGCCCTTATGATATGCATGCGTAACAACCCCGGAATATATTTTGGAGATCAACAAACAGATGGCCTTGTCAGTATGTTGCAATATTATTATGTAACAGGTTGCAACTGTGTTCCAATCACAGTTGCAATTGCAGAAAAGCAACCACTTAACGGTTTGTAGATGCAAATTTTGTTCAATTTGTTTGCAATCCCCAGTGCTTATCTTTGTTGTAACTAGAGAGCATTCGTGTTGTGATTACAAAGTGCTTACGTGTGTTCATGTTGCTTGCATTCACATTTGAATTCCCCACTTTCCTTGTCCGCGATCACCTTGAATTCATGATTTGCCCAGCAGAAACTCCCTTCCCCTTGTTCATGTTTCACTAACCGGCGATTATCCTTTTTCGAGTTTGGATCACGGCATATGTTAAAAGCCGTGCTGTTCGGTATTGCCTTTTGTACTCCCGATAGATGACTCTTGTGTATACTTTGGACAAATTTGCTCATCGAATTTGGCCTTGCATGCACGCGTCACTATAGCCCGCAAAGCATCGTTTTTTGTTGCAATTAGCATGCAGAGGATGTTGTATGTGGTTCGGTTACTATTGCAAATACGGTAACATGTTTTTTTAATGGGTATTTCATTTTTATACCTGTGTTGTAGTTGTCACACCCCAAATTTTAGGATTTTGGGTTGTGAATAGAAAACACTAAATTCATTTTTGAGCTTTCCATTTAATCTTTCATTATAAGTTTCGAAACCCTTAGACTCAACTTCAAATCACTTTTCTATGATCGAATAACATCAATCCGTAAATCAAACCTTTTCGTGGATTTCTCGGCTTTTTTCTGTGAGCCTTTTCTTTTTCTAGATCATCTCAAATATCTTTTCATGAGCTCCAAACACTTTATTTGGCCTCATCATGATTCAAAGTGTCTGGGGAATTTTCCCTAAGTTTTCGGAGCCATTAGGTATCTTTCAGGGGTTTAAATATTAATTCTAGACTTTTCTAGAATTATCTTAATCCTGAAATTACTTAATTCCGAGAATAATGATAAACTCTAATCCTATTCTAATTCCACTCAAAGCCTACCTTTATATTGTCTTCGGAATCAATTGTTTGGTTTCCGAACTTAACTCTCTCATTGTTTCCCAAGATCTCTCTTTTGCTCTAAATAAATCTTGTATTTGAGCTATTTTGCTTTGACGTGATGATCCAAAAACAGCAAGTTTATCAAGGCTAGGATCGAACTCTATATCATCAAGCTGTGTCCGACTATTATTAGCACATGCCTATCATCATCGTTCCTTCCAAGCCATATATGCCGTGACGTGCCAAGGTTTCGTGGTGTCATCTATAAATAGCAAGTCTCCGGACCATCGATTATTTTATTCGAACCCCGAAACCACATCAATCCATGTTGATGGAAGCCACCGAGTTGGTCTCATCTGCCCCTAGCAACATCTAGCGCCGCCGGCTTTCCTCTCCAACCGGCCTCTCCTACCAACACGTCGAGGCTGCCTATAAAAGCCAAGCTGCGGCAATGGGCTGCGCCGTACTCTTTCCGAACCCTAACACGGCGCCCCTTTTCCATCGAGCACGCGGTAGTGAGCCCTAAATCCGACGCGAACCGTGCCGCCGTCTCCGCGCCTTGCCGAGGCGGCACCAAGGTGATCACAAAGCCGTAAGCACCATCTTCTCCAAAACGAACACCTAGCGATCAAAGCATGCTAGTTTATCAAATTGCACACCGTGAAGCGGTAGATGCAAGTCGTGTTCGCCCGGCTCGTCCACCCCGCCGAGCCCCGCCCCTTACCCGTGCTAGGTGAGTTCATATATGGCCTACCTCTATCCTTGTGTACTTATCGGAAAAACCGATGCCGCATGTACTCTGTTTTCTTGGAACTCCGGGCGAGAAGCTCCATCACCGGCCATTGGCACAATGACAATGTCGTGCATGCTCTACGTGCTCTAGCTGATTTCGATTGGCTTGATGACATCGTTGCTAGCTGCTTGTGACATCATGATGACAACGATGCGTTACTGCCCGGAGAGCTGGCGGCTTCTTTGTCAAGATTTCGTCGCCTTGGCCGCGCCGTCCATCCTGCTCTTGCGGTTTGCGAGAACTCTAGCCATCGATCGTTGTTCGTCATCGGTGAGCACCGAACATGCATATGGTTCCTATCTTTTCTCCTTTCTCTTCGATTAAGACTAGCGGCAATTCGGTACGTGCATGTGTTTTGCTAGTCAAAAGCCGAACTGCAGGATGATGTTTTGCTATCTCCCACTTGAACCATCCCTTGCCGTAGCTACCAAAGCCCATCGATGGCTAAAGGGTCATCGGCTACAACGCCGATCGACCCCGAAATCATCAAGATCCGATGTCACCGGGCGTAGTCTACCACTTGGAGATTGTAAGTCCGGCCACCGCACATCCTATTTTTGTGTTATGCCCTGCCGTCTCTTATATAGACGCCCGACCGTTTTCAGATCATCTTCGGCCATGTACCGAGTTCATCATCGATTTGTTTCCATATTTGCTAGCATGTTCCTCGGCCGTAGTAAACCGCTGCAAGTCCGAGCATCTTTGTCCATGTTGAAGCATATTGATCGGTGAAGCAAGTGCAAACGTGCACCGGGATTAACCGAAGGTCGCGGCCGATTAGTCCCTTGTCCCATTATTTTATTGATCAAATATTATGTTGATGTCATGAGTGGTCATTCATGCATGATAAATCATCGTTCTCTATTTATTCCTCAACCAATAAATTTTATCTTTCATATACATCATGGAGCTGGCGAGGCGTAGTTGTATATGCTCATCATTGTCGTTATCTTATTTCCATCGTATCTTAAATCCTGCTAGGTGTTCTCAAATGTTCATCTTTAATCATGTTTCCAACTTTTGAAGTTCAAGATTAATTCTAATATATTATTTTATTAAAGGAAATCTTGTTTAATTGATAGCTTATCTGTTTCTAGCTCCGTTATCGACGTTTCTTGTGTTCTCTTGTCCGTAGCAACGAAGTTTTCCTTTAGCTTTCACTACGATTGGTGTATTGTTCTTAGTTTATTCTATTTGCTTGCTTGTATGTGTGGTGCTTGCTACGAGTAGAACGAGGACCGCTTGTGAGTGTTGAAGATCAAAAGATGATTCTCGCTGCGTCCATATGGTCTCGCGTCTTTGTAGTGACTCCAAAGATCCTCTTGGCAAATGTGTGTAGGGCCGGTGCTTGCATCAACATAACCATCTTTTAAGACCACTGTTTTGGCTCTCCGATCTACGTGTTGAAGTCATCCTTCCACAATACATGCCTTTGAAGTAGCACGATATCCACCTCTCTTTTCTCTCCCACAAGGCCTTTATTGCAGGATTGTCAGCAATTTGACAGTCATCAATCAATTTTTCCCATTCTTCCTCAAAACGGGTTGGTCCCAAAGGATAATTCAGCAATGACTCGAACCTTTCTTGCAATTTCTTGTCTTTGTGTTGTTTGAACAGCTCTTCGGACTCAATCTCCCAAGGTCTTAAGATGTGCCAACGGCAGTTCCTATGGTGAGTCTTTAGGAACACCTTTGGAATTGCGATAAACATCGCCGGATCTTCATCTGTTAAAGGGCAGGAAACAAGTATTAGTTTCGCATTTTTTTAAAACCCCTGTTGCAAATTTTCAGAATATCAGCAATGATGTTGCAATTGCTATCATCATTGTTTTGCAAACCGGGTAATAGGTTAAGATGTAATTTTGGTGTAGTTTGTTTGCATTGCCCTTCTTTAAGGACAAAAGTGCACTAGTTTAATTTTTTTGTTTTCAGTAAAACAACAGTCATGTTGCAATCACTATAATCACGTTGTTGCAATTAGCGCACGGTATTGTCGGCCAGATGTTTTTGACAAGCAAATGTTTTGTATGTATCAAAGCTAAAAAACAGAGTACTAGTTAAGCAAACGATGATATTGCAAATCAATATCATCATGGTGTTGCAACAAGCGAGACATTCTTGTCGGCAAAATGTATTTTGACTGACTAATGTATTGTATCTAGCAAATGAAAACATATGACTATTTGCAAATGTTTTTTTGACTCACCGGTTAGGATAACATGTGGTTCGACGCCACCCATGCAACTCTTGAGCGTCTCGAATAGCCATATGAATGATCTTTGCGGGTCGTCACCAATGAGTGCTTGTCCAAAAGTCACATTCATCAAGTGATTTTGGATCCAACATACATCGCAAGTGGCATGTTCTTGATGTTTGTTTTGTGAGTCGTATCAAAGGTCACGACGTCTCCAAAGTCTTTGTACAATGCCCTCGACTTGCGTGACTCGAATATGTTTCTAACAACCCTTGTCTTTGGATCCGTATCCACATCCTAGTAGAAATGGTCATTTTTCTCTTTACATTCTCACGAAGAATTTCAATAGCTTGTTTAGATCATCATTTCTATCTTCCCTTGCCTTGGCCTCCTTCACGTGAACACGTTGCAATTGCGTTAAGTTACATGTTACACCATCGTAACGTAATGTTGCAATTACAATCAGACAATGTTGTAACACGATTCAGCACTTACATATTCCTCACATCCTTCTCTGTGAACCCCCACATCTGGCGACCGTCATGCGGTTCCGTCATCACATTCGGGCGCCGCGGCATGTGGAACACCATTCCTTGTCATGATATGGAATAGGTCGCATATTCCTTCCGCCATGTGCTTGTGGGCATGCATGAACCGCACCATCTTGAGACGGCTCCGGTTTGTGGTTGTGGGGTGTTTTCACAATGTCAAAGTACAAAGCACTTTTTCCTTTGTGTTCAGCTTAACTTTGTGAAGCTTGGCGGCCACATCTTTTGACCCTTTCTCGTTTTGGGTTCATGATCATCTTTTTTGCCCGGACACTTGCCCCCCGTTTCTGAGACATAATCTGGCTTTGTTTGTTGGCTTGTTCTTGCAATCCCGATTTGAACCCCGCAAGCCTTGCATATTCGACGTAAAATGCGTAAGCTTCATCATAGGTATTGAACCATTTGCTTTACTCTCGGCACAAATACTGGCGGCACATATGCATCTGTCATGAAGAAAACATACACAACATGGTTAGGTTAGCAACCCGAAAATATATGCATTTGTTGCATATATTTTGATGGAGATATCGAGAACTCTTTGTCGCAATTGCGGTGCTCAGCGTGTTGCAATCGGATACTCTTTTTAGCCGCAATTTGGTCGTTTCATGCATTGACGCGCCATGCCAATGAAAAGCAGAGCACTTGTTGAGACTTTTTTCTAGATAAACAACAATCATGTTGCAATTATAATCATAATCTTTATTTGTAACCATTAGACATTTTTAAGATGCAATTTGGTGTACTTTGTTTGCATTGCTAGTCACGAAATCGAGAAAGAGAGCACTAGTTGCAATTTTTAAGATAAACGGCAATAGTCATGTTGTAATTAGAATGAACATGGTGTTGCAACCATAAGACGGTTTAAGATGCAACTACTGGTCATCATAGTGTAATTTGCCGTCTAGCAATTGAGAACGAGGCGGAAATAGAATACCAATGTCGCAATTACGGTCATCATGGTCTTTGCAACTAGCCAGCGCGGTTTAGATGCAATTTGTTTGTAACATATTATTTGTTTTTGGGTCTTACCGCATCGAAGAGCTGCTCCGTATGCGGGGTAGCCATGTCCCTCGGAGCCAACGTCACCGGCGGCGTGAGTGTGCTTGTATGGTGTAGCGGATCAACGCTTCGGGTGTCACCATGTGCGCAAGACACGGAAACGGTGTCGCGTCGGTGTTGAGGGACGGCGCGAGGTACCCCTTTTGCTGGACTTGCGGCGGGTCTCGGCCGTCCTCCATGCACGTCGCGCAAGGCTAGGTTGCGAATCATGTTAGAATCCGCCATGACCATAGCTGCGTGGGCGGCTCGGTTGGAAGCGATCCCATCGATTCCCCAGCGTGATTCGGTGGATGGGGTGTGGAGGTGGTGTTGGGGCGGAGGCGGGGCGGAGGTGGCGACGAAGCGGGCGGATGCGGAGGCGGAGGCGGAGTTGGGGGCGGCGGGCGGCCATGGCCATAGATGCGGCCGATCCCCCCGGTGTTTTGAGGCGGCTCCATGGATTCACCCCGGTGAGTTCTTGTTGAGGGTTTGTGTGGAGGCGGTGGGGGGCGCAGCGGATGCGAGGCGAGAGGTGGAGACGGAGGTGGGGCGGAGGTGGAGGCGGGCGGAGGAGTCGGAGACGGAGACGGAGACGGGCGGCGAGAGATTTCAAAAATTGAGGGGGGGTGTCGGGGCGACGTGTCCTGGTCGGACACTTTTATTATGTTCTAAAGCGGAGATTTGATGTTGTAACCGACATATATTTGTCATTGCAATCGGCATACTTTATGTGTTGCAAATAGTCGTCCGATGCTGGACGGAGGATGGGCGGTGTTTGTTAGTTGGAGCATGCGGGCCCACGCGAAGTTTATTTCGGGGGAGAAGCACGCTGGGGGAGATTTTGGTTTGTCAAGGCTGGTTGGCCCATGCGCGGCGCTGTTTGTAGGGGCGCGGCCCAGCTACTGTTTGTTGCGAGGGTGGGTGCATTTTAGGCCTGCCATAATATATATATATATATATATATATATATATATATAGGACCCCACTAATCTACGGCCTGGCTGTTGGTTATTAACCAACGCGCCGGTGGCCGGCGCCAGCAACAGCTCCACTCCGGTGGGGGCAGTAGTTAGCGTGTGCATGGCGCGCGCATGCATGGCTGGATTTTAATGGAGACGGTAATAATTGTGATTTTGTAATAATTGAGATGCCAGGAGCATGCATGCCATCTATTGAATGGCCTAGGCCCACTTATACATTGGATGGCGAGTTCAAATGGCCCAGCGTGAACGGCGTTCTCACTTTTCTTAAAATAATCGCAATTCAATTAAGCAACGGGTGCATATCATTAGGAACCAATATTATACTTTATGTCGTGTCCGGTAGGTGGTGAGAGTATATTTTATTACTTACAATATTATTTGGGTAAGAAAATCACCTGCATGTTCACAAACATCTTTTGATAATCACCTGCATGTTCGGTAGACGGTGAGAGTATTTTTATTACTTATTATATTATTCTAGTAAGAAAATAGTTCCGTCCATACATATGATCGGTAAATGTTCATCCCTACTATTAGTGACATTTCATTTAGTAAATAATTCCATAATAAACTATGAGTAGTAAATTTGTGTGATCTATTCACCCGCGTGCGGTTGCCGGTCAGGATATTTTTATTACTGTTAGTATCATTTTGTTATGAAAAAAGATCACATCATGTCCCGTGAGCAGTAAATTGTTTTTGGTAAACAACGTCTAGTTTTTTTTATTACTAGTAGTGTGCGGTAATTTATCTTGGTAAACAACGTCTAGTTTTTTTTTTTTTTTTTTTATTACTAGTAGTGTGCGGTAATTTATCTTTTGCTAAGAAATAATTCCTACTTGACCAGTGAGCGGTAATTTAATTCCTACCCGTCCGACACATTTACTAATTACAACCTTCCCCGGTTGACGCATGGCACTGCTATGGCAACACCGCAATCAAAACCTGCATGCAAGACCAACGTACTAGGATTTGAGCCATTTTTTTAATTCGGTAATCAAAGCAACCAACCACATTTAGGCTAAATCACGTAGTTTGAATCCCCCGTTCACGTAGTTTTATTACTGATAGCATATTTGTTAATAAAATAATTACCTCCCAGCTTGTTGAGTAAAATAATTCCTCCTAGGCAACCGAGCGGTAAAATAATTACTAATAGTATCATTTTGTTAATAAAATAATTCCGCCAGGCCTGTGAGCGGTAAACCTAGTCACTAAGCAAAATAATTCCCTGCGGCCCTATGAACAGTAATTTTTTTCTCGTGCTCCTCAGTAGTGTTTTCGGCCGCTAGTTAAACTATTTTTTATTACTACATTTTCTTACACAAATAATTGCCCCGGCCACGCCAATGGTAAATTTTCCTCTGCTAATGGTAGGGTATTTTTGTTAATAATAATATCATTTAGTTAAACAAATAATTCCCGTCCGGCCTATGAATATATTTCCCTCCGGATGTATGAGCAGTAAATTTTCATCTACTAATTAATGACTAGCGTGTCCGGACTACTTTTTTTATTACTCATAGTATTATTTTGCTAAGAAAATAACTCCCTGCTGACCTATGAGCAATAAATTGTATTACTTTTTTTATTACTCATAGTATTATTACTAACACTATCATATTGTTCTAGGAAGGAGTAATTTTTATTACTGTATTAATTTTTTCTATAAATATGGTAATTTTTATTATTAATAGTGTCACTTCATAATAAAATAATTACATGGATCATACTTCTACTCTCAGGCGATAAAATATGATTCCTTGAACGAGCCTGACACTCTCGTACAAGTAAATATAGGATCAGCAAAGGTACACTAAGTATCGTACAAAAAAAAATGAATCTTAATTCGTGGTAATACAAAATTGGATCCTTGGAAATCATAATTCGTAGTGTGCGTATAGGATCGGATCATTGGATCCTGGAAAATCGAAAACAAATACAGCACAGCTATGGTCCGCGGTAAGCATCCTTCATTGAATCGATCTGCTACCACACTCGCTGGCGCCAGGCCGCTAGTGGGTGAAGTGCTGAAGCGAGCGGCCACCGTACGTCAGATCTCCATGCGGCCATGGAAGCAAAGCCACCGACGGTCATGGAAGGAAGGATCGACAGTGCCGCCGCTGGGTGGGAGGAGCAGCCGCCGCCGGTGGGATCAGGGTAGGGACAAGATTGCCGCCTCCATCGATGGGGAGGGAGCGCCGCGGCAGGCACATCGCCGGCCCTCCAGGTCGATGGGGAGGGAGCGCCGCCGGCGAGCTACAGACGCCGTAGCCGATGGTCTACGCGACTCCGCTGGACGGCCACGCCATCACCGCGCGTGTCGTGCTCGCCAATCGAGAGTGCGCCACAACCGCAACTGGAACCGCCACCACAAGCGCCGGTCGTGCTGCCGGTCGTGCTCGCAAGACGAGGATGCGCCGCCACCGCCAGGCCACGACGCCCCTCCAGAGCGCGTTGGCCGGCAAAGCGGATGGAGATGCGCCGCCAACGCCGGAGCGCGTCGTCGGGATGGAGCCACGGCCAAATGCCGGATGGAGCCGTGGCGACGGTGATGCGCGCGGCCGTGGTTTTGCGAAACGCGGTGACGGGGTGCGGCACTGCGGCGTTGTGGAGCGACGACGGATGAATGGTCACCTATATACGATGCTACATTAAAGTCTGGCAATAATTGCGGGACATTTAATTACCTAATTGATTACGTGTGTATTTAATGGTCACCTGATATCTAATTTTAGCTCGTTGACAGGGCGGCGCTCCGCCGTGCCTCCGCCGGTGCGTTGCTTAATAAACAACACGTAGGCAGGAGAATAGTATATATATATATATATATATATATATATATATATATATATATATATATATATATATATATATATACTAGTGCTAGGAGCGTGCGCTTGTGCGCCTAATGGAAACAATGTACTCGATAGGTGTGTAATGGCACGAGAGTCCGGACGGTCATAGTTCTTGTTCTTGCATAACATGAACTTCTTGGTTTTGTGATAGAGCTGGGTACCACCAAGCATTGGTATTATGCATACAAAAAAATACAAACCGTGATCGCTAAGGTCCCGAAACGCCGCAAGGCGCAACTATCATACAAAAGGGCTAAGTCGGGTTTCACCTCAACACATCGGTGTTTTGGGCACACCCTGTGCGCATGATGATACAACATTTTGTTCTTGCATAACTTAGATCTAGCGAACCACAACAGTGATAAAGTCATGCGGGCATGAAATCATTACAACTCCATTTGGTATTCTTTGGGATGGATATGACCGATTTTTGATACAAAAAATATAATACATTAGGGGATACATTGATGCGAGTAAGCAAACAATATACCATTGTTCATATTCATGGGGCATCCCTCACACATGACAACTCGATGCAAAAAAGTAATCTTCGGTTTAGGGAGCGTGTTAGGTAGTAGTCGTGAAGATGAAGCAAGTGTCGCTAGGGCAGCCACAGAATCAAGTCCTTGAAAAACAAATCTAGGGCCCAATTTTCTTACATTGCATACAAAAAAGTAGACCATGAAGCATCACACACCCACATAACCCGACTGCGCAAGTTCACAAATGGAGACGAAACACTTCCAGAGATTTTTAGCTCTCTCTTTACCATACTTGCATTGCACCGAGCCATTTTTCTCGGTACCAAGCAACGGATCTACCCGCATAGAACCAAATTAAAAGTATGTTATAAATGGTAGAGAATGTAGGTCGTCATAGCACATTACAATTCTCGAATTAGTATGTAAATAATTTTCATCTTAACATGCATGATGCATCACCGGGCTGATGTAAAACAAGAAAGGCATGTATGCAACAATAGAATTGAATATAGCTATTTGTGTCCCTGGTGCGCCGTGAAACACAAGATTCTATTTTGCAACCGGAATGCGCACAACACAAACACAAGCAACGGGGATCGACTCACCAAAATTATCGATTCGGTTGGAAATAAATGGGATAAAAATGGTTTGACTACCTCTAGAGAAGACATGTAACTAACACATGGATACGATATATATGTGAAAAGCTAATTACGCAAATATACATTTGGGCAAAGAGGTTCAACCATATGGCTTTTGCATTCTTTCGTGAATCTAATGCTCTCAAATTGTTTGAAAGGAAAGCCACACGAGTAAAAACGGATATCTTAAAATTGAGGACCTAGTGTCTACAAAGTACCGGCACATAGTTTTCTATGCAACACTGAATATTGTGGGATTTCGACAAATTTCCATGTATGTAAATCATTATTATGTATGAAGTATAGCAAAATAAACTTATAATAGGCATTGTGCTATTAAACCCACTTCTTCTTTGCTATAGTTAACCTACCTTGCTACTACTCCATCTCTATACCCTTAAATTGTTTCTGTATTTTGTTTACATCTCTATACCCTTAAATTGTTTCTCGTATTTTTTATCAATTATCGAAAAAAAGAAATTATGTAACCATACTTACTCAGTTAGAAGGCCATCTTGTGTGCCGGCTGGCGGTTACACGGGCTTACCAAGGAGACAAAACAAAAGACATTGGGCATGAGAAGAAATTTTGCTACGTGTGTAAATAGAGGGCGTCCTTTAATTGAATGGACTTTTTTTGTCCCGATTACCTACAGGTCAGCTATAGGTGAGTCCTTATTTGAATGGATCTCCATTGGACAAAGGTACCGATAGGTAGAGGTAGAGCATGCATAGAGGTCTACAATGTGGTGCAAACATATTGGAACACACGTAAGTGGCGTAAGCAAGCATGGTACTATTTTATATACAATTTGGATAACATATATGATATGATAAGAACTGAAAGCAGTATTACAAATTCAGGATGGAAGCAAACAGGTAGTAATCTAACAAATTTCAGATTAGTACATAGTTGTTTACATGCATGAAGAAGTGCACCATTGAGTAGATATCAACATCTTGCATACCTTCAATATATCGTACAACATTCGAGATATTGCTTTGTTTCATATCGGGATCGAGAAAGGCAAGCCCAGGGAGTGGATTCACTTCAAGCCCGTCCGATATGCTCTCATTTGGATTCGGGAAGCAAAGGTGTTTACTGCCTCTTCACCGCAAGATGCCACATACGATGTGGAAATACAAATTCTTCTTCATCCAATCCTTTTTTGTCTACGTTTTTGTCTTGGCTCATATCGATTGTTTAGTTGTTTAAAAAATTTAAGATAACTCACCCCGTTGCCTTTGGATGAAGAAGGCCAACGATAGGTGGAGAATGAGCTCCAAGCAAGCGAACTAGTACGAAAACCGGGAGAGCACACCGCTGTGGTTGCCAAGCTCATGAATGAACACGCCCACGCTGGTTGCCAAGCTCAACCGGGATGAGCCGATGAGGCGTTTACCAAAGAAGATGTGGACATTTTCTTTGGCCTCCTCCCCCATCCTTTTATAATCTCCTGCGTAGGTCTTTGTGTTTGTACCTAGGTGTCCTAGGATGAATCGGGAAAAGGTATAAGACAACAAAATTATTGAGCAATGTTGTACAAGCTTATAGATAGCACGAGTCACATAGATATGCGGGACAAAACAAAAACCTTTTAGAGCCATTCAAAAACCTTCAAAAAAAGGAAGGATAATGCACTTTACAATCTAGATTTGGTGCTTACCCAAGAAGATGTGCTTCTCTTGCAACATCTTTTTCTACCTCCATGCAGAACACCAAGAGATCTCGGCCACCCGAACGCCGCGATAAACGCCTCGTTCACCGCCGGCTCCCGTCGGTCCGGATCCCCGGTCGGGAAGTCAAGACGATGGCGCGACCTCGCCAGTAGCCGCCACCGGGAGGCCCCGCGAAGGACCCCCAGATCCGCAACCACCGAACAAAAACTTACGTATTTGTTGTTTCTACAACCACAGGAAAAACCAAATCTAGCTAAATGGATGTGATAAAAGAGGTGCACCCTGGATGGAGACGAAGGCGAAGGCGAGGCGCGAACACTGTGTCGGACCGCTCTCTACTCTTGTTTGGTTCTCGAAGAGTTTGGAAGTGAGCGAGAAGAGGGGAGAAGAGTAGTACTACCTACTGTACTAGTATAGTTGGAGTATGGGAGAATAAAGAGGCCAGAGAGCTGCGAGAGAAACAGAGAGAGACAATATGTGTACTAGTAGTAGTACTCTTGTAGAGTGTTCAGACATCATATGGCCCCATGGGCACCCGCAGTTAATAATGTACTCCATGGCCCCATGGCCCCATGGTTTTGCATCTTACTCTCCATACTAGTACTTCAAATTTCAAATGTTAACTCTTCAAATATTTGAAATTCAACTTTCAAATAATATCCACCAAACGTGACAAAAGTAGTACTCCGTTTCAAATTATAGTTCGTTTTGACTTTTTACCTCAAGTTTGACCACTCGTCTTATTCAAAAAATTTGTGCAAAAACAGTCAAGTTTAAGTCATTCTTAAAGAACATTTGATAATAAAACATGCCACAACAAAAGAAGTGATATTTTGCATAAAATTTTGAATAAGGCAGTGGTCAAAATTAGGGTTGAAAAAGTAAAAAGCGACCTACAATTTGGAATGGATTAGCAAGAAGAATACAAAGTAGCTTGACACATCATTATTTTACAAAATCGTAGAAAGAAAAATCATCACATTTGGAGTTACGATGAGGGAGAAAGACCGTTACAAGTTGTAACCATAGATTAATAAAAAAAAAAAAAAAGAAAAATTAGGGTTCTTGAGCCTTGGAGGTCTCGACATGGCGGCACACCGGCGTCTTGCGGATGTCCCCGGAGATGAGGCCTCTAGCGACGGGAGGACCACCACCGTGATCCCCCGAGAACCTAGCGTTCCCTATCTTTGCTATCGGATGAGCGGGTTTAGACGGTATCGAAGTTTGACGCCGCCCGGTGGCGGGCGGGCACGGGGCGGAGCGGGGGGCGACACTTTCCGGCCGATTCCAGGACCGGCCGAGGTTAAATGGACGGGATGGAAAGCATCGAAACGCAAGGTGTAGACGCTTCAAGACTCGGCGATGCGAGGGACGGGTCCGAGAGGGGTTGCCGCCGTGGAGAACCATTGAACGCGCGGCGGCGTGAACCGGCGGACACGGCAACGTTCAAGGCGCCGTCAACGGCACGAGCATAGCTAGCTAACGCCGAGGTGCTCGTGGGCGCCATAGCTGCATGGTCGCGGGCGGCGGTCATCGCAAACATGAATGAATATAACACGAATTATCACATAATCATCCATCACGCACCAAAAGTAAGATATAGATCACATAATGCAATGCATGGGTGCATTGTCGTCATCATCAACATATACATAGATTCATGCATGTCCACTCGCTTCTCATGCCCACCCCGCTTGGACAAACAACCTCCTACACTCGCCGCGGATCCTACACTCCTCGGCTGCGATGGAGTGCCGCCGCCACGCTCCCTCCACCCACCGGCCGATGGCGCCGAGACGTTCTCGCTCTTCAGACTGATGATCCGGCCAGGCGCGGTTTGGGCGGAGAAGGAAGATGCGGCCTTACCGCATGGGGCACCACCGGTCGTCGTGCAAGACCGCCACCCTGTCCGCTGGAGCATTGCATAGTTCTCGGTCTTCCGGGGCCATCGCCGCCGCCGTGTTGCGCTCCACCTCCCGCAACACCTCTCGGGCATGGTCATCATCATCGGCGGCGGCGTTCGCTGTCAGAGCGCAAGAGCGTGCACATACCGACGAGTTCATGCCCCGAGTTGGCGGCTTGTTCCGGCAAAGTCGAAGCGGCGGCGAGACGGTGCCGCTGCCTTCCACGAACACGCAGCGGAACATGCACGCTCAAACACGCCTCCGTGTTGCGAACTTGGCGTGGTCGGTGATGAGACTTCGCGCGAAACTTCGGCAGCGAGTAGTGTGGCGCCCCCGGTTCATCCACCGCCCAAAGACTGAGTCCGGTAAGGATGCTCCATCCCACTAAGGCGAGGCGGCACACCTCTCGTGCCATGGGGTGGCCCTTAGATTCATGAGGCCCTCCATAGGATGCTCTGCGGCCATGGCGACGCGGAGCGCAATGTGCTCAAGCAACTCCCTGCGGAAGGTTCTCCATGGCTCGAGGCGCAGCGGCACGGTTTTCACGCTGCGTGCTCTTGGTCCAGGGGAAAAAGGAAGATGAAACGTTCGCGCTTGATCAAAATTGGTGGGCGAAAATGCGGGTTTTAGTAGTATTAGTAAGAGTGGGGCTAGAGAGATCGACTAGCTAGCCCTAGCCGGCTATTTGTTTTACGTTGGGGAGCAGGCCCCAGCGCGACAAAGGCGGAGGTGTTCGCGACCTCGGAAGAACGCTCGCGAGCCGCAGATCGACAAAACCACCGTTTCCATTCTACGATTTCTGCGGGGAGGGTACGATCGGCGGACCTTCGCCAACTGTGGTCGGGCGGAGGTGTCGAACCCACGCCGCTCCGCTTGCTCACGTGACCGGATTCTCCCCAAGCATGCGGGAATAGCGGAGGAAGACACCTCCGCACTTTCTTCCGGAGGGGATAGCGGCGGAGGATCGGGCCGTCGCGAACCCGGTAGAAGCCGGCGGGACTCGCGAAGACCGTCGCGTGGATCAAGGGGACGAAAGGCGGCAGCTATGTACAAAGTACGATACGGGTTGATGTTGTTTGTAGAACCAAAGGAATATGCCCGGAATCCAAAGGGGCAAGCATGTAATCTTACATCACATGGTATTGTAAAACTATAAATAGGGAGGAGTCCTCCCCTAAGAGGGAGGTTGGTGAATTCCATTTATGGAGCGTTGTAGCAATTAATCCCACAAAAAAACACTCGATCCTCCCCCATAACCCCCTCGGGGCTCCGCCTCGCGGTGGTGTCAAACCGTGTTGGGAACCCCAAGCCCAACATTGGCGCCCACCGTGGGGCCCGGAAAAAAACCATGGCACCACAAAGAGAAAGAGAACCACCACGGGTGCGTGGCACCACCAAAAAGTAGCCGACCCGGGGCGAAGCACGAGGAGCTCCTTCGCGCCTTGGCGGAGGAGGACCCTCCGCTTGAGAATGAATGGGGGCGGGAGAGGAGACGAATGGCGAAGATGGAGAAACAAGTGAACAGGGGGCGATGCACCCACACGGACTCGAGTCTTGCCGCGCCGATTGCAAGCATCTTTGCGTAGGCTCCAACGGGGGAAAGAGACGAGCGGCTGCGGCTTTATGCGGAAGTCCTCAAATTACAGCAAAGCCTCTGCACAAGCGGCCGAGATAAGGCGGCAGATGGCGCTCTTGCGAGGCGAAATTCAAAGCATGCGGTTTGCCACTCGGCCTCCACCAACTCGGCCCGCGGATTAACTATCCCTCCATCCCCATACCAAGCTACATCCCCACAAACATTGACCAAGAAGCTTCACCCAACCCATTGATTGTCCAGGACCCCCCACAGGACCGGAGAGCTTTTGATCCAAAGTCCCCGCTGTCGGAGGGGATACAGCGGACACCATGGCCAACCGGATACAAGCCCACCCAGCTCCCAAAGTTTAATGGAAAAATGGACCCACAACAGTTCATAATGAGCTATGAGGCGGTAGCTTCGGCCGGGGCAACGACGGCAGTGTTGGCGAAGGCCTTCATAATCGCGCGGAAGGAGATGCCCCGGCATGATACTCCATGCTCAAGCCCAAAGACGATATATTCATGGGAAAACCTCGTGACAAGATACTAGAGAATTTCAAAGGACCTGGTCGTGCAATCACTCACCTCCACGGATGCGTTTCCAATGCAAGCAAGGTTACAATGAACCACTAAAGGATTATCGGGCAAAGGTTCCCGCGCTGGCGGCGAAGGCCCCGCACGTCCCCGATCAAGTGGCAATAGACGCCAGCCATCATCGAGGGCTTCGCTCGGGACCATTCGCCGGAGAGTTAGCGCGGAAGAAGCCGAAAACAATGCGGGAGCTCGTGAGCAATTCGAGATCTGGATCCGATCGGATCGAAGACTATCATAAAAGACTCGAAGAACAAAACATCGAAA
Organism: Hyparrhenia diplandra; assembly: GCA_015847255.1. NCBI lineage: Eukaryota > Viridiplantae > Streptophyta > Magnoliopsida > Poales > Poaceae > Hyparrhenia > Hyparrhenia diplandra. The sequence goes on from JADLZK010010260.1 coordinate 384,867, forward strand.
AGCAAATGACAAAAGGTAACAAGAAGAACCAAAGAAGCGGAGCAAAGAAGAACCCAAGCAAGTTCGGTCAACGGGTTCGACGATGAGTCGACAATGGAGAGCCCACCCAAGAAATAAAACAATCGGGGAGCCAGCCACCGGACAACCAAAAGTTGTATCAAGGAAAAGGTCCCTTTAAAAATTGGAACAGAGGGCCAAGGAAACGAGTTTTTGTGCAATACATGGCAAAGAGAAAGGCCATTACACAAAAAGACTCCGCCCAATCATCAAACAAGAAAGAGATAAGGTGCTCAAAAACCAAGCGGACCCAACCCCCGCGAGTCAACCTCCTTGCCGGCGAGAGAAATTAACAACGCCTACACTTTACACACGCACCGAGCCTCCGCCACCAATCACCACCGGCAGACGCCCAATTTAGCCCTCCCCTAACATCAAACCGGGTGCACCCATCGACTCTGGCAAATGCCTACTACCCCGGCTTTCTTCCAGCATGGAGGCCTTCGCCACCTCCGCCTCTACCCCAAAACTACTCCTTGGAGTCGAGCATGTCATACTCCACTCCGAGGCAACATTTGACCTACGTCGAGCGGGGGCAACCTCAACACACAATAAGACAACCCGTCAATCGATATCAACCCAAAACTTGCCACCACCTCCGCAAGGACCCCCCCCGCCCATCCCCCCCATGAAAAATGAGCCAAACTCGAAAAACCAATACAACCCCCATGCCCCTCTACCGTCCATAGGAACCATAATGCCGATTGCGGGGGGCTCATCAATAGAGTATGAAACCAAGAAACAGAAGAGAGACCACCTCCGCTTGGTAAACAATGTAGCGGTTCAACCCTCGGTCAGGTTTGGAGAATGGTCGAAGACCCCATAACTTTTTTCGAAGCGGACCTCAAACGGAAAGTTACCCACATGTTGATGCAATGGTGATAGAAACCAACATAGCAACATGGGAAATGAAGAGATCTTGGTAGACACGGGGAAGCTCGCGGACATAATCTTCGCCAGCCGCGTTCGATAAGATGAATTTCAATAGAAATCGGCTACTGACCATCGACTCACCACTCATAGGGTTCGGAGGAAGACAGTACGAGGCATTGGGCAAGATAGTCTTGCCAGTGTCCTTCGCGGACGAAAAAAGTGCAAGAACGGAGTACATAACCTTCGACATCGTCGATGTCTACTCCCCATACAACGCAATCTTCGACAGAGGATTCACAAACAAGTTCAATGCTGCAATACACATGAGCTACTTGTGCATGAAAATCCCAGCACTCCATGGGATCATAACAACATATGGGAGCCAGAAAGAAGCAAGAAATATAGAAAAGGCCATATACCGTGCCCACAGGAATGTTAACTCCGTGGAAGGAAACAACAAAGGTCTAGAGCCACCAGACATGAAAAAAGAGCAAACAAGCGCCAAAGGCCAGGAAAAAATCAAGAAGATAAGAATAGATGATGACCCAGACCATTATATATCAATCGGGCAGATCAAAACTCGAAGAAGAAAAGAGTTGGCGAGCTCCTCGGCAAAAACAAAGAAATCTTCGCTTGGTCGCCAGCAGACCTCCGCGAGTAGACAGAGACACAATCGAACACGCCCTAGACATCAATCCGAAAATGAAACCAAAGAAACAATGACAGAGAGAAAAATGTCGAAGACGAGGATATTAGCGGCTCAAGCGGAGGTACAAAGACTACTTGATGCCGAGTAATCGAGAAGTCAAATACACCGACTGGCTAGCAAACGTTGTTACGGTCCCAAAAAAGACCTCCGGCAAAATGAGAATGTGCATAGATTTCACAGATCTCAACAAGGCAACTGGGAAAGACAATTATCCCCGCCAAGAATAGACACCTCCGTGGATAAAGCGGCGAGGATGTCGAAGATTTTCATTCTTTGGATTGCTACTGGGATATCATCAAATATGGTTGAAAAAAGAAGACGAAGAAAAACCGTTTTACAACACCATTGAACATATTGCTTTGTCGGAATGCGAAAGGCTTGAAAAATGCAGGAGCAACATTCGCGAATGACAAGCAAAGTTTTTAAGCGGGCAACCACGCAAGAACATGATTTGCGTATGTTGACGATCTCATAGTCATGAGCAAAAAAAGAGCAGGACCACATCTCCGATTTGCAAGAAACCTTTGTGAACTCGAAGAAGTCGGGCCTCGGGTTGAACCCCCGATAAGTGTGTGTTTGGAGTCACCAAAGCGAAGATCCTAGGATACATAGTCGACTCGCGGGCGTCAAAGCGAACCCGTAAAAGACAAAGGCAATTAGAGACATGGCGGAGCCCAAAAAAAAAAAGAAGTACAAAAGCTAACGGGAAGAATAGCGGCCCTCAACAGATTCATTTCCAAGTCGGCGAGAAAAAAAGTCTCCCATTCTTCCAAGCTCGAGGGGAAGGGGAAACGTCAAATGGGGAAAGGAGCGGCGGAGGCCTTCGAAATCTCAAGGAATACCTACAAGAACAGACTAACGAATCAGGTACAGACGAAGAAAAACCTATACTCCTGTACATCGCGCAAAGATCGATCACGCCGTGAGCTTAAAGGGCAAATACAAGAGAAAAACAAAAATGACCGCATTATACGGCTCCCAATATATTATGTATCGGAGGCACTCACGAGGAGCGAAGGTCAACTACAACGTAAATAGAGAAAATAGCATATGCTCTCATGATAGCATCCAGAAACTAAAGCACTACTTTCACTCGTACAAAATGATAGTGCCCACCTCACATTTCGCCGCGGAGGTCCTAAGAAACAAAGAAACATCGGCAAGAATTAGCAAATGGGCGCGGAGCTATCACGTTCGAATCGACATTTGTCCGCAGGACAGACCATAAAATCACAGTGTTAGCGAATTTTGTAGCGGAATGGACACCGCGACAAGAAACAAGAGCAAACCGTCGATCGGAGCTATGGACGCTTTAATCGATGGAGCATGGGGCGTAAACGGTGCGAGAGCCTCCTCCCGTGATAATGTCGCCCACAGGGAATCACATCATACCGCTATCCCGGTTGGAATGCGCTCAAACAAACAATACAAAGAGATCACGAAGGGCTCATATTAGGGCTCACAAAGGCGAAAGGCCTACGGTGCAAAATTAGTAGAAGTCGGAAACGGACTCAATGCTAGTAGCGAGGCCAAGTAGAAAAAGAATGCATGGCAAGAGAGCCGAGCTCGTAAATTACCTAGCAAAGTGGTCGTGGCAATGGAACAAAGATTCCAAGGATTCACGGTAAAATTCATACCAAGAGAGCAAAACAACGGCAGACGCCCTAGCAAAGCGGCAAGAACAAACAACCTCCGCATGCCGGTAAAACACAATCTACAACGTGGTGCACAAGCCGACGTAAACAATGAAAAACAAAGATTCGGGATCGTCATGTTGCTAGAAAGGCGAAGAGGGAGATGTAATACTCGACAACCTCAACAACATGAGTTACCCGTAAAACGGCGGAGGCCACTAGAACGAAGCGTGAGCAAGAAGCTACTCGCTCATTGATGGCCAACTCTTCAAGAAAGGGTTGGTTCACCAATGCTCAAGTGCATTTCACAAAGCGAAGGTATAGAATTACTCAAGGAAATACACGGGTATCCGCGGGTCTCACATTGACCGAGGGCACTATCCGCGAAGGCCATCCGCCAAGGATTCTACCGGCCCACACACATAAAAGATGCACAACAAATCGTCAAGTCATGCGAAGCATGCCAAAACTTTCGCGCCACACCGAAAAACCCCTCGCCAAAAACACAACCGATACCTCCGACCGCCATTACAGAGATGGGGAATTGACATCGTCGGTCCCCTACCGACAAACACAAGGAGGAAACAAGTTCGCGATTGTTGCGAGTTGAATACTTTACCGGATGGATAGAGGCAAAACCAGCGGGCAAGAATCACCTCCGATTCCATAATCAAGTTCTCTTCGCGTAACATAATATGTAGATTCGGGGTACCAAGAATGGTAACGGTAGACAATGGCAAGCAATTTGACTCGGACAAGTTCGTAGATTTACGCTCCCAAATGGGCACAAAGATAGCCTTCACGTCGATCCTATCACCCACAATCAAGCGGGGCGTGGAAAGAGCAAACGGAATAATATTCTCCGCGATCTCAAAAACTCTATTCAACCTTCGCAAGGGCAAATGGGCGACGAACTACCTAGAGTTATACGGTCCCATAACACAACATCTTCGCGTGCCACAATAGGGTATACCCCATTCAAGCTAATGTACGGAGAAGAAGCAATGCTCCCGGAGGAGCCGAAACATGAAAGCCTCCGCGTCATGAAGCACAAGATAAGAGGACGAGGATTAGCGCAAAGGGAAACACTAGAACAAACAAGGCTAGAAGTCGTGGAAAACATTCAAGTAGTACCCGGGCGGAGACCAAAAATGGAGAGACAACAAAGTCCATAAAAAGTACATCCATGATGGAGATCTCGCATACTCAAAAGAAAGCCAAACGCCTCAACGGTGGGGAAGTTGCAAGCAAAGTGGGGACGGTCCATTCATCGCAAAAAGCAACAACAAGACAAGGGGCCTTCCGTCTCCGGATGGCGAAGGCAACACCTCCGACCACACTTGGAATGTGGACAACCCACGCTAAGTACTATGTGTAAGGCCGTACCCGCAAAATATAAGCGGAGGTCGGCCACTACTTTACTTTCACGCAAGTAGCATTAGATTTATCACACCACCCAAAAAGTCTCGCACTCTTTTCCTCACAGGGGAACTCCTAGCGGAGGTGAGGTTTTTAATGAGGCAAGACTAATGTAAAATCCTACGAAATATAAAGAGGAAATTTCCCCAACATACAAAGATCATGTCGAAAGTGACTAGCAACGCGATCCACGCAATTCGACGAAGGTAACAAAACGCTGAGAGGACATCTTTAAGGACGTAACGCGGAGGTTCTACCCTAAAAATGACCTCTAGGGACCAACGAACAGTCCATAAAACCCTCGAAAAAGTCCTACCCAAAGCGTAGGCATCGAGGTGGCACAACCAAGACCGTGTCAAAAACTAAAAGTGAAAAAGACCGTCCACCTCGGGCATCGGCATCACCTCCGCCAAACAAAGGAATAAAGGAGGTCACTTGTAAAGTTTTTTTTTTACATCTAGAAAAACTTTTGCTATATTATTACATACAAAAATTATACAAGTGCTTGACATTGTCTTTGTCAAAGTTACAAACATCTTCAAAGAAAATGGTACGGCGGTAGCGGAGGAACAAGAAGAAAAACAAGATACTCCATACAAGCATGCTAGAGCAATGGACACATGCCGCGAGCGGGCAAAAAGCTCCGCTTCGTGTACACGCCTGTTTTTTCGCGAGCATTACACCATCGTGTAGAAGATGGTAAGTGGTAGTCTGCATACGACAAAGACAGAGGGCGTGATCACAACCACCGGTGTAGGGCAACAACTTCACTCCGCACACAAAAGAAGCCTCGGCGTCGACGCATCCTCTCGTACAAGCGGCAACCGCCATAGGAGACCTTCATCTTAGTAGACCTCATAGCAAGCGGGAACCAAGACAGACCTAAAGATGCTCTAGCGGAGGCCTAACCCGCAGGGTAAGTCGCACAAACCACCAAAGCTCATCGCAAGAATTAATAGTTCTCAGGCTCTGTCTTAGTCCGAGCTTCCGACCCAACGAATAAGAGGACAACTAAATCGGAGTCCTAGACCGCTGCTTACGAACCCTCACACGGTCTCACTTTTTAACTCATCCGTCCCCCGCTAAACGGACCCATAGTACCAAACACAAAGGGGGAGAAAACGATTGGGTTATATACTAACCCAACCCACCTAACACACCTATCAAAGGACAACTTCAATAAGTCAACTTAATGACTAAGGCACTATAAAACCAAACCCCGTCCCCCACTCGACCCATACATTACACTCATTACCATAGAGTACCACCCGATCAACAAGAGCTAGGAGTACGACATGAGTGCGGATGTAAACCTCCGCCAACTCACACACAAAAAAAAAAGAAAAAAAAAAGAAGAAACCGTGTAAGAAATCGTAAACACTCGGGCTTTTTTGGGCCTTGTGGGGGGAGACCGCGTAAGGTCGTAACATCCCCCTCGAGTCGGAAGTTCTGCAAAGCAACCAAATGCAGATCCTTGCCGAAGACCCGTGAGGAGGAAAAACAAGAAGTGCTTTCCACACGTGTAGCGAGGTTTCGAACAAAGTATTCATTACCCCACGCGAACATCTCGCGCGGAAGGGGGACAATTGGCGCGACAAAGAAATGATTAGCCCTACTGTTGTCAAATCCACAAGTACAAGAGCGAATAGAACAAGCGTGTATCACGTAACTAAAACAAGCTCAGTAAAGAGCCCACAACCTCCGCTTTATTAATAAAAAATGACTATTTACATCATGTTACAAGAGCAAAAAATAAAGCCTACAACGACTCAGGCGGAGGCCCCTCCCAAGCTACGGAGTTAGTAAACGCCATTCGCTCATCGCCTAAGTCAAATAAAACGTCGTCCCACATGTCATCCACACTAGGGTTGGCGAAGGTGTCCCTCCAAAAACGCCATAGATCCCCGTCAACGTAAACACCATTGCGATAAAAGCAAAGTGGATAAACATCCTCGCAGCAGCACCTCTTCGAGAACCTCGCTGCCAGAAATCATTGGTTTGAACAAAACATTAAGCTTTCATTCAAGTAATACACTAAAACTTTCTACAAGCGGAGACTCTTATCCGCACAAAAGGCCAAAAGCCACATAAAATAGAAAACCTAAAAATTCTTCTACACCTCCGCATCTTCATTTGCATGCGATTCTCCATGCGGACCAGGAGCGGGTGGCGGAGCATCATTCTGTTGAACCCCCTCCACGACCTCGTTCCGCGGAGCAGGAGCCTCCGCCGGTCTTCCACCCTAAGCAAGAAACTCAGTCAAATGCCAGCAAACAAAGGAAACTACCGAGAATAAGACATAACCTTAAGCGCAAGACTCACCTCGGAAAGGGAGCGAGCAAGAGACGCCTCCGCCCGCCCGCGGAGTGGGCCCGAATTTCTTCATGAACGAGCCCACGAACTTCAGCGCCTCACAACCAAGCTCCGCCAGGTTTGACGGATGATGAGTGTCCTTCACCCGGACCCGAGCCACATCCCCATGCCCCTCCTTGCAAAGGATGCGGGTGATGTTCGTTGCCGCGCCCGAGCACCAAAGTCGATACCCCCCGCACAATACCTCGGGAAGTTTGGCAACATTCTCGCCGGCCCGGGGATAGAACACTTGGCGCTCCCGCCTCCGCGGGAAAGGGCGTCACCACCGCACCGACGAGGTCACGGCCTCCAGGTGAGCGAATGAGCGACAAAGGCGGGACGCATAGATCTTTGTCAATTGTCGCCGCCGCTCCGCAGACCGGGCCCGCGATGAGGTTAGGCTAGCATTAGCTTCTTCAAGCTTAGCCTCCATCTCGTGCGCCGCTTTCTCGGCGACCTCCGCGCGTGATAGTAGCGCATCGTGCACCTCCTTAGCATTTGTAGCTTCATTTTGGCGAAGGTCTCGTTCTGGGAGACTAGTTTCTCCGGGACGCCTTCTCCCTCCGACCGGTGGAGACCTTCGCCTTCAACTCCACCGAGAATTTTGTCTGCGCCACAAGTTCTTGATGAACCCTAGCGCGAACACACTCCAAACTAGTAGTCATCCGCGAAAAGCCGGAACAAAAATATTAAAACCACATTAACGAAAAGCAAGACAAAAAAAATGGGGGAAGAAAGCATCTCCGCACTTGAAAGGCTCGTCAATAGCCTTCCGAAGACCTCGTAGACATCACCCTACGAAAAGTATTTGAATATGGTATCTAATCGGAATATTAGACAAAATCACAAAACTAGTACTATGAAAGGAAGCGAGTGAAACAAGAAACACCACTCACTCAAGTCACCCTCAACGGCAATCCGAGGTGAACCTAGGCCAAGATTAGCGCCAGCTCCACCTTCATCCGAATCAAAAAGGAATTAAACAAATAACAACACACCAAAACAAGAAGCAAAATAACAAACAAAACATACCCCCAATTCCGCTTGAGCGGAGGCCGCCCCAAATGCGCAAAACCTCCAATACCTCGCGCTTTTGCGGCCTTCGCAGCGCCGAGCTCTCCTCTTCAACACCTTTGCCCTTGGAGGCATCATGAATGGCGCGAAGCTCTCCGCATCTAGGGGTAAGTCGGGGCTCACACTGGCGGGCGGCACGAAAAGAGTCATCGGAGGTAGAAATGTACCGCTACCTCTTCAACCACCACCCCTTTGTGAAGCGGCCCGATCGCCTGGCTCCCCAAGCTCTCCCTACCGCACGGCGGGCGGAGCTGTCACTAGATGTTGGAAAATCGCCCATGGGGGTCGGGCATGGCCTTCGACACCTCCGACATGGCCTCGCCGAAGAAAGCCCCGACGACACTCCTTGGCGATGGGGATACCGACCCATTCTCGGGGCGGAGGAAACTCCTCCGCCACCAATCAAAGGAAGGGCGGCGCCCCGAAGACCCATGGCGGCGGATCCCCCCATCTTCTCCGGCCTCTTTGCCCGGTTGCTTAGGAGCCTCGGCCCTCCGCGTCTTCGGATCCTTCACCAACTTATGGGCGGCATCTTCTTCTTTTTGGCCTCTTCCTTGGCCGTCGGCGGCAGGCGAGGCGGAGGCTGCGGAGGCGAGCGGAGGCGCTGCCCTCCACCTTCTTCTTCTTGGACTTCCGTGTTAGCTGGGGGAGCCTCTCTGCCGCCGGCAGTAGGCGCCGCGAATCCTTCCCTTCACCGCCTTCGCTAGCTTGGCGACTTCTTCATCCTCACGCCTTTTAACATCGGCAATCAATTTGCCGGGAACCTTGTGGTTACCGTACTCCACCTTCATCTCCTCAAACACGCGATTCGGGCGGGGCATGGTCCCCGCCCGAGTCTTCCGTCGCGAGAAATTCTTTCATTGAGATGGCGCCCGGCAACTCCCGGGCCTCCATCTCCACCCGCATTACAAAGGCATCGGCACTAACACCCTCCGGAGACGGGCACCGAGCCGGGGAAAGGGAACCATCTCCGCGTCCCCAAAAACAGAAGATTAACCCGTTCTATTACCAACGGGTCCTTGTGACGCCGGGAGGGGGAGAATACTTGGCGACGCACATCTCCTCCACCAAGTCGCCCCCTCCGTAATAACGACACGCGAGCGTGAACGCCGGCGACACTTTTCCCTCCTTTCGGTACGCTCTTCATTTGGATCAAGGCCGGGGGACGATGTCCACGGGAACCATCGGACGCCGAAGGGGTACCAGGGACACCTCCTCCCCGTCAACCATCTTGCTCGCCCTCGCAGACTTGGCGAGAACCAATAATCCATCCACCCGGGTTCCCACTTGTTCTTCTCGGGCGTATGAGATCTCCGCTTTCTCCTCCCCCCGATAACAACGAGGGTCGAAGGTGCAAAGATCCAAATTGAAGCCTCTTCTCGCTCCCATCGGGCATCTTTCGAGTCTTCGGTTGCTTGTGGAGCTCGAAGAGCGCGACCGAAGGTGTTCGTATCCACCTCTCCACCATAAGACTCCACCGCCCATGCAAACTTCGACAATGCGAGAAATGCATGGGGAGTGAGCTGATGAATCTGCACCTCGAAGGACTCCAATACCGTGCGAAGGAACGAGCAGTAGGGCAGGCGGAGCCCGCAGGTGAAGAAATCCCTAAAGACAACGCCCCACTGATGTTGCGGTTCTGGTAGCTCTGGCACAGCTTCGCCTTGAGGGAGCTTCACTTCACAGTTCGCTCCGATGTATCCCTTCTCGCGGAGGTCATCAAGCATCGCTTGAGTCATCTTCGACGAGCCGAGCTCGTGAAGATAGCGTCGCCTCCTCGCGAGCCATGAGGTCACCAAGCGGAGGCTTCGACGCCGGATAGGGTCTCCTCCAGATCTTGTGCGCGGGCGGCGTCTAGCATACAATCCTCAAAGAGGCGAAGGTATTGGCTAGCGCGATACGGCAAGAGCTCCGCGTATGGCCCGTAGAGCTCACGGCGGGGGAAGCGACCCCTTACGCTAGGCGGCTTGGGACACGGCGCATGCAACTAAGTGAGCCGTAAGAGCTAGCGGAGGCGGAAAAAAAGCCGGCGTCAAGCAAGGAGGCAAGAGCGCGTATGAAGGCTAGAGAGGAAAAATGCGAAAAGCGATGGTCGGGTGAAGCCTTCACCCTGGGGGAGGCCCCTTTTATAGTAATAGCCCCGACCCTTCAAAAGATCCCAAAAATGGCGACCCGCGACCAACGGGCGTAAAAACGGTCACCTCAACATTGGGGCGCGAGCCGATTTGTCCGTTGCGATCGCGGCGATTCAAATTCTCGCAACGCGAAGGTCTCTCACGGAATCGTCGGGGGGAGGACCCTCAACACCTCCGCTATATCGCAAACTATTGAGAGCGAAGGCACGCCCGCTACGACCATTCGCTCCCTGGGGGGAACTGTTGGGGAGAGCGGGGCCCTAGCGCGACAGGCGGAGGTGTTCGCGACTCTAAGAACGCTCGCAGAGCCGTGACCGACAAAACCACCGTTTCCATTCTCGATTTTCGCGGGAGGGTGCGATCGGCGGACCTTCGCCAATGTGGTGGCGGAGGTGTCGTGCCACGCCGCCTCCGCTTGCTCACGTGACCGGATTCTCCCCAAGCATGCGGGAATAGCGGAGGAAGACACCTCCGCAGACTTTCTTCCGGAGGGGATAGCGGAGGATGCGGCCGTCGCGAACCCCGCAGAAGCCCGGCGGGACTCGCGAAGACCGTCGCGTGGATCAAGGGGACTTAAAGGCGGGGCTATGTACAAGTATGATACGGGTTGATGTTGTTTGTAGAACCAAAGGAATATGCCCGGAATCCAAAGGGGCAAGCATGTAATCTTACATCACATGGTATTGTAAAACTATAAATAGGGAGGAGTCCTCCCCTAAGAGGGAGGTTGGTGAATTCCATTTATGGAGCGTTGTAGCAATTAATCCCACAAAAAAACACTCGATCCTCCCCAAAACCCCCTCAGGGCTCGCCTCGAGCGGTGGTGTCAAACCGTGTTGGGAACCCCAAGCCCAAATGTTTTAGAAAAATAGGAAATCGGGACAAGTATATATAATTATAATCGATAAGTGATAATTTGATAAGTGATACCGATAACCATATAATAAAGTTCTTATCCTCAAAGCAAATAGCCATAAAAGCATCAAGTCAATTGGGTCGGCCGATCAATTTGTCACTTGCCGCCACAATAGCGGTATGACACTATTTGAGCTTAGCTAGCTTGAATAATAGCGCCAAAAAGTGCAATTGCATAGCACGAGCTTCTCTGGCGCTATAGTGCCTATAAAACACATCTCAATATCAAGTTTGTTCGATTATGAAATAAATATCATTAGATTTATTATGATATGTGTATTTTTAATAAATAATTAATCGACCATCTAGAGATCGAGGTAGCTATCCATCTACATAAGATCGGTCGATCAAACAAACTGTTATTATTTATGTTATGAAACAAATATCATTAGATTGATTATGAGATGTATTTTTTTAATAAATTAATCTGAATGTGATCAATAGAGTAGTATTTAGTACTCCCTTCATCGTAAAAAATGCAATTCGTTTCCCCAAGAAGTCAATGTATTTAAACTGTCGGCAATTATATATTAAAATATATTAATATTTTACTAAGTAATTAGTATCATCAAAAAGATCTTTAAGTCTAGTTTTTAATAAATTTATTTGGAGATATAAATGTTGCACGTAAAATGTCCATTTTTTACTTCGACAATCCTTGTTTGACCAAATCTGTCTTATTCAAAAAAAGTTTTAAATTTTTTTGTTATTTTGTTATGACTTGTTTTAACGTTAGAGATGCTTTCATAATAATTTATTTATTTTATTACTTGGATAAATATTTAAAATAAGACGAATGATTAAACAAGAATTGTAGAGGTCAAAAAACGAACTTTTATTTGTGGGGACGGAGGGTGTATTTTCTATAAACCTAGTCAAAGCCGTGAAAGTTTGACGGCACGCTTCCCATAGTTGCAAGCTTTTTGGAACAGAGGGAGTACAAATTTGGTCAAACATACTAGTACTCTACTTGTAGTACTACTACTACTCACCGTTTCTATGGACACGAAACCCATAGTTGCATGTTTTGTGGAACGGAGGGAATAAGCACTGGAGCACGACTTGAGTTTGGAGTGGAGAGGGATGTGTTGCATCGACGACATCACTCTTTTCTTTCTTTACGAGTTCGATAGAGCGGGATGCACGTGTTGCACTTTGTTTCCAAAACATGACCGTAGAGACGGTTATTTTTTTTTAAGCACATGGTGTAGAGATGGGAACCAACTTTTTTTTCCTTTATTTTTCCTTTTGTAGTATTTCGTTTGTTATTTATTATAAAAAATCCACTGGACTCATTGGACCGGGTTGGTTGCAAACCACCCGCCGGTTCGCTTTGGAACGCACACCTCCCTCCTGTTCTCGGAGGAGGCGCCGTTTCGTAGATGTTAAATACAAGCAAAAGAACGGGCGGGAGGGTGTGAAGCCGGCTAGGGCCGGCCTAGTCGATCGATCCAAGAATGGCGGAAAGGCCACGCTTAAGAAGGCAAGGCAAGACGACGCGGCGGCGCGACGACTTGCTTCCTTTTGATGCCGCCGGATGATCTCGGCCAGACGAGATCTTCGGTGCACTTTGCAAAGGAGCCCCGACGGATTTCTTTCTACATGGCTCTACTTGTACCTTCGTCAAGTCCGCAGGAAGTTGCGGATCCTCTTCACCGACCGCGACGACATGATCCGGCCGTGTCGCTCCGTCGTCTTGTAATCTACGCGGTAGGCGGCGACCACGCTAGGGAAGTCCTCGTGAGCCGTGGAGCAATTGAGAAGCGCTTCCTCGAGGCCTGGTCATCCGGAGGCCATGTGCTACGCCGGGATGCGAAGTTGATGGACACGGCGGCGGGCTGGTCATCGGCGCCAAGGAAGACTCGGCCGCGGATCTCGCGGGCTGAAGCTCGTCAAGCAAGCCAAGGACGCCGGGACCCCGCCAAGCACTTCTTGGCGATGCTAAAGTACCGTCGGAACCCCACGGACCCCCGACGCGCCGGTGCCGCTTCCATGGAATCATCGGCGGCCCCGCCCACTCCCCAACGGCCGGTGGGAGGGCCTTCGACACGCGCGCACCAAGGTCAAGCGGGGACCTCGAGGACATTGCGCCCACGGCCCAAGGTTTCCTTACCGCGGCGGGGATGGGGTCACGCCGCCGCCAAGGATAGCCACGCCCGTACATGGCCGGAGGGATGCAAGAGGTATGGGCCCGACCCGTCACCCCCAAAGTCGTCCGGCATGCGCGCTCGGTCGCATCATGCATGAGTTCGACCTCCGGGACGCGGGGCCTTGAGAGCACGATGTGATGTACGCCGTCCGTAGGATGTGAGATCGATGACGACGCGCCCGGCCGGCATTAGCTAGTTCTTCTTTATTTGATACGGCACGCTCCCAAAGTAGGTCGATTTGATATCATTAGTTAGTTCTTCAACTTTATTTGATAGTATATATTGTAATGTAGTATATACTACTACTTGTGTTTACATTATGTTGAACGTAATATTTATTATTTTGTAAATGTACACGTGGTGTTTATGTCTTCCTTATGTTGAACGTAATGCATTGAAATTTAGGCATCTTCATGTGACCGCTTCGGTTGTTTTTGTTAGCAACCTGGCCGAATTGGTGGGCGGCGTAAATCAAATGTGGGTGCGTGCGTCCGGTGGGCGAGAGAGATCGAGGGGACGACATGACCCTTGAAACGCACCGGCGCAATTTAGGGCGGCGCCATTTACTACCGACGCAAACATTTTTTTCATAGAAATGATACTTATGTTTCCAAATTATACTAGAGTCTATAATTTTGTTTCCATGAGACATGCACACACCTTTGCATGCGTATCCTTTGTATATCCTACACACTCGCCGCAAAACGGGCGCACGTCGCCATTGCGGTGTCATCCGATCGTCGGTCTCGATCGGCGAGGCACCCGATTGATGGGCGAGTCGAGGACGGAAGGGCGGATGACGGACGCGAGCCCTTGTTCATGCACACACAAACAAAGCCGAAGTCGCCTTCCCCGGCTCCTCACACGCCTCGCGTCGGCAAGGCGAGTGGGACCTCATGGCATGGCCTTTGACCTCCGCGTGCATGCGTGATCGTGATCATGCCGAACAGCTTCCATCAAATTGACAAAGAAGCAATCACACATGCACACATGTATTATACTCTACACTAAGTTTTTTTGACAACAATATTACACGGTTATCACAACTAATAAAACGCATGTCGGTTTTCATCATCATTGATGCCCCGTCATGGCGAGGCACCATTTTGGCTATAGAGCGGTCGTCGCGCGCCACGGATCATATGCGCCGCCAAGTCGCCAAAACCTAAAATTCCATAATGTGTACAATACAATGGATGTTCTTCCGCGTCCCCAACCGTCGCCCGGTGGTTGCCTTTGATCTCCGCAACACATCTACCGGCATAGTCGACGTCCGTGGCACCGGTGTTACGTTGCCTCGAGTAAGAGCATATTTGGTGGTTTCATGCCCCGACCCGACGGCGCGGATCGCTAAAAGATGACCGGAAGCCAAGCACAATCAAGTAGACCTTCGCGAGGCGAATCTACACCGCCGCCGTTCAACATTCCGCAGGGCTACACTCTCCGAACTCCCGTGATCGGGTAGCCTATGGTGTGCCGACGGGCGACGCCCGCGGTGGGGTTGGGTTGAGTCGGCACGCAAGACATCGCAGCCACCCAATCACCGGGCGTTCACGAGAGTGGATGTAGACTACAAGGCGCCGACTTGCCAAAGAAAGACTAGAATCGAGGCGGCGTGCGCCGAACGCGGAGGGTATCGGAGGGGCATGAAGTGGAATGGCTCCATGGACTTGGCGGCACTATTTTTTTTTTTTTTTTTTGTGGAAGCTCTTAGTAGCAAAGTCCAAAGGGCGATTCCACTTGAAGCCCCTCCTCCATCCCGTCGATGTCACCGGCGCATGACAGGTAAAAGACAAGCGGCCTTCGGATGTGAGCGGCAATAATGCAAGTGCGTAGCCCGATGTAGGGAGACGTGGTGATTTTCAAAGTGAGACGGCCGGCGGCGAGGTGGAGCGAAGGAAATGGGCGACGCACGTTATCCAAGTGCGAGTCCGTAAGATAAATGTTTTCAAACTATTAGTACATTTGTTTTCCATGACAAGATGATCTCAAATCCCAAATCAAAAAAGATGTACGTAAACTAGAAAAGTTTCATGGATATTTGGGAACGACAATCGTTATATTGGTGGTTTGTGCATCCTTGGTCAATTAAAACATTTAAATTTCAATTTACATTTTTTTTAAATTGAGACCTAGTTTTCCTACAAGATGGAGTAATGTCAAAACAAAAAAGTTTGAAACCCGAGAGTTTCATAACTTAGCATGATCTACAATTCTTATTTTTGGTTGTTTCCCCATCCGACATAGTGCTAGTGACATTGGTCACAAATCTTAGAAATCTCTCTCCTAGTTTCATCAAGAGTTTCATCAACTATATATGAGAATGTGTAAATCATGTGAACAATGTTACCGCGACATCGTCGGATGAAGAAATGGCCAATATATATAAAAGGTGTACTAAATCCGTTCCCAATTGTAGTTTGTTTGATTTTTTCAACCCCAACTTTGACCACTGTCTTATTCAAACATTTATGCAAAATATCTCTTATTTTGTTATAGCTTGCTTTATTAACAAATGTTATTTAAGAATGACTTAAATTTGATTTGTTTTTTTGTGCAAATTTTTTGAATAAGACAGTGGTCAAACTTAGGGTCAAAAAGTCAAATGAACTATAATTTCGAACGGAGGGTACATCTTAAGAAGTTATACAACTTTTATGTGCTTGACTTCTTCTGCTGAAATCATTAGATGCTCCAAAAATGTTGTTCGAAGTGGTAATTTTTGAAATTCAAATTTCAAATTTTTCCAATAAAACATGACAAAAGTAATAGCAAAGAAGAATACAATATCCTAATACAACCTTTTTTAAAAAAAAATAGAAAGAAAAACTATCACATTTGGAGTTAGTACGAGGGAGAAAGACTAGTCACAAGTTTTGCCCACGATTAAAAAAAAAAATCGAGTTCTTGAGTGGGAAGGCCTCGCGGAAGGACCATGGCGGTAGGCCGCCGGTGCACTTTGGCGCCAGATCTTGCGACATGACCCGTCGCATCAAAAAAATTAGGGCGGCGCCTTTTCTTGCGACGCGTGACTAGGTGTACACCTACGCAAAGCGCCCTAACATGTGCTGATCATATCCACACCCTTGCTTGCGAATCCTTCAGTAGAGTAGGGCCTAGGAGTACTATGTGTGCGCGCCGTGCCTGGCATCTCGTCATCGCACCGCACCGTGATGGATGCCCGTCTCGAATGACGAGGCATCGACGGGAAGACGAGAACGAGCGACGGACGGACGCCACTTGTCCCTCTATAGCTCCTTTTCCCAAAGATGTACAAGCACTCCATTCTGAGTACTGCGGTGTTGTACTATACTATAGTATATTTTTTTTTTTCCCAAAGACGACAAATTCAGAAACTTAGCACTCCATACACTCATTTTTATTCTATAAATGTAGTGGCGGGAGGTGTTGTACTATAGTGAAGAGGTTTTTTTTTTTTCCAATCCAAACAAGACAAATTTGGAAAAGAGTGGACGAGAATGCTACTCATTTTTATTCTCAGAAATAGTCTAGCACGAGGTTTCTATGCTTCTAAACGAACCAGTGAAGAACGGAAAGTTTTGATCAAATATTTTTAATTGCCAACGGGTCCATAAAATAATGTACACACACGAAACAATATTCAATGGTCGCCTTGTGTTAGCATGTTAACGTGCATAATCGCTGATTATAATGTTTTGAACATATAAATTTTAGGTCTACTAACTTTGATTCGTCTTCCCGGGTCAACACGGGTGGTGTTGGCCCCGGAAACGGATGAAAAACTGTTACTAACGGAAAAACCGGGATTCACACGACAAAAATAGTGTAAATCTTGTGAATGTGAACTCCTTAAAAAAAAAAAGTGTAAATC
Organism: Hyparrhenia diplandra; assembly: GCA_015847255.1. Classification (NCBI taxonomy): domain Eukaryota; kingdom Viridiplantae; phylum Streptophyta; class Magnoliopsida; order Poales; family Poaceae; genus Hyparrhenia; species Hyparrhenia diplandra. Next base: position 402,038 of record JADLZK010010260.1, read on the forward strand.
TTGTGAACAATGTCTCCGCGGACGCGCGCGCGAAGCGAGCTCTCGGCCGCCGGCTCCGCCACACCACACCCTTGCATGCGAATCCTCTGCGTATCCTATGCACCTCATTCTAGAATAGGGCCCACGCCTACCACCGCCGTTCGGCCCCAGCTTGTTGGGGGTTGGTTCAACGGTGCTTTTTCTCTCACAACATCTATCCGCACTCATGTCGGGCGCAGGCCCGTCTACCGGTCCCCCGCACACATGCGTGAGTGAGGAGGGAAAAGGTTGAGAGAGAGCGCCAACAGTGGGCTCCATGATTTTAAGTATTGCCTGTAATTTTTAGTCTCATTTAAGTCCCTAAATTACCAAACATGAGGACTAGGGACTAATTTTTAGTCCCAATTTCAAAAGACTCTTGGGAGAGACTAGGAACTAATCTCTAGTCCCTAGTCCCATGAACCAAACTTAAAAACGTTATAACTCACAAACCAAAAATCCAAATTAAATTTATTTCAATAAATCCTTCAAAACAGGATCACACATGAATATATTTAGATAAAATTATAAGTGGACCTAGCAATTATTGGTATAGAGATATAGAAGAGATGGGTGCGGGAGAAAGTGTTGTAAAGGAGAGAATCTTACCACACCAGGATGTATAGAGGTTCCCTATTCGGAGTTTAATTGCCCGTTTGCCCTGTTTTTTAAACTTTGCTCGTTTGCCCTTGTTTTTGGTTTTCCATTATGCAAAATGCCCCAAATAGGGGCAAACGAGCAATTAGACTCGAAAAAAGGGGCAGTTGCACAATTGTTCCAAGTAAATAAAGAAACATATGAGTGCCGATATATCTCTACTCTACTATATAAACTACCATCGATTGGGGTCCACTTATAATTTTATCTAAATATATCCATGTGAGATCTTGTTTCAAGGATTTATTCAAATTCAATGGTGTAATCAAAATTTAATTTCGCTTTTGGTTTGGAGTATAACATTTTGTAGGTAGTTGAAATCATGGGGCCCACCTTGGTGGTCCCCGCCTCCCGTCTTGCGCATACTTGTTCCCTTTACTTGTCCGGCGTGGCCCAGTCCGGATGCTCCGTACTCCACGCCCACAGATCCAGGTTGGAGGTCGGAACCCGGTGTGGCTCTTTTTCTCAGTATAATTCTCCTGTAAATAGGTCCAGGAACCTATCCAGGACTGCCAGCCAGCACCAGCATTACTTTTTTTTCTCTCACAACAAATCAAGACCGACCGGCTAACACCGCCCAAAGCGTTTTCCCAAAGACGAGTATGTAAAACTTACTATACGAGAGTTGTATTTTTCCAAAGACTCTGTTCCCTAATCATTTCAACTGAAATCAAACATCCAAACATCACAAATTTGGAAAAATATAACACAATGTAGGGTTATAACTAATAAAATATCTCGGTTTTCATGCATACTCATTTGGATCTTTTCAACTTTCACCATGCATATGATCAAAATCAAATTAAGCTTGTTCAATCGAGATCATCGAGCTACATCATGCGCTATACATCATGCATATGATCTCAAATCAAAAGTTGTAAACTACAAAGTTTTATGGATATTTGAGAACCGCAATCATTATATCTCGTGGTTTCTTGTCTATCCGAGGTCACTAAAAACATTTAAATTTCAATTTTTTTTTTTTTTTTTGAAATTGAGACCTAGTTTTCCTTTACAAGATAATACAAATCAAAAGTTTTAAATTAAAGTGTTTCACAACTTAGCAAGATCTACAATTCTTATTTTGGTTGTTTCCCCATCCGACATAGTGCTAGTGACATTGTTCACAAATCTTAGAAATCTCTCTACAAGGTTTGTCAACTCTACGAGACATGTGTAAATCTTGTGAACAAAGTTCTTGGGGATGAAGAAATAACCAATATAAAAGATGTGCAGACTTAAGAATTATTCTTCAACTTTTATGTTCATGACTTCTTATCTTTGAAATCATTAGATGCTCCAAAAATGTTCTGTGAAGTTGTAATTTTTGAAATTCAAATTTCAAATGTTATCCACCAAACATGACAAAAGTAGTAGCGAGAAGAATACAAAGTAGCTTGACACATCATTATTTTACAAAATCATAGAAAGAAAAAATCATCACATTTGGAGTTACGATGAGGGAGAAAGACCGGTTACAAGTTGTAACCATAGATTATAATAAAAAGAAAAAGAAAAATTAGGGTTCTTGAGCCCCTAGAGGTCTCCAACATGGCGGCACACCGGCGTGCACGGATGTCACCGGAGATGAGGCCTCTAGCGACGGGAGGACCAACACCGTGATCCCCGTGAGAACCAAGCGTTCCTATCTTTGCTATCGGATGAACGGGTTTAGGCAAGATCGAGTTTGACGCCGACGGTGGCGGGCGGCACGCGGAGCGGGGAGCGACACTCCGGCCGACGAGGACCGGGCCGAGGTTAAATGGACGGGATGGAAAGCATCGAAACGCAATGTAGACGCTTTTGAAGACTCGGGTGATGCACGAGGGGGACGGGTCCGAGAGGGGTTGCCACCGTGGAGAACGATTGAACGCGGCGGCGTGAACCGGCGGACATGGCGGGCGTTCCAAGGCACCGTCAACGGCACGTGCATAACCGTCTGCCGATGAGCCTCGAGGTGGCAAGGTAAGAAAGAAGGGGAGAGTTCGAATGGGAGGCGGCTAGCTAGCTAGCAACACCGAGGTGTTCACGGCGGCCATGGCTGCATGGTCGCGGGCGGCGGTCATCGCAAACACCATCGCAAACATGAATGAATATAACACGCAATTACCACATAATCATCCATCACGCACCAAAAGTAAGATAGATCACATAATGCAATGCATGGGTGCATTGTCATCATCATCAACATATACATAGATTCATGCGAGTCCACTCGCTACTCATGCCCACCACCCCCGCTTGTGCTTGCACAAACAACCTCCTACACTCGTCGCGGATCCTACACTCCTCATTTTGCAGCAGGGGAGTGCCGCCGCCATGCTCCCTCCACCCACGGGTTCATGGCGCCGCATGTTCCTACCCTTTTGCACCGATGCCCGTCCGCGAGGCGCCGGTTTGGGGAAGGAGGAAGATGCGGCCTCACCGCATGGGGCACCACCGGGTTGTCGTGCAAGGATCGCCACTGCCCGTGTCCGCGGAGCATTGCACGTTCTCGGTCCTCCGTGGAGCTATCGTCGCCGCCGTGTCGCGCTCCACCTCCCGCAACACCTCTCGGGCATGGTCATCATCGGCGGCGGCATTCCGCTGTAGAGCGCAAGAGCGTGCACATACCGAAAGCGAGTTCATGCCCCGAAGTTGGTGGCTTGTTCCGAAGAAGTCGGCGGCGGCGAGATGGTGCCGCGACCTTCCACGAACATGGCAGACATGCTCGCTTTGAAACACGCCTCCATGTTGCCGAACTTGGCAAGGTCGGTGATGAGACTCGCGCGAAACCGGCGCGAGTAGTACGGCGCCCCGGTTCGCCCGGCGGTCCAAAGACCAGAGGTCTAGCGGGATGCTCCGTCCCACTATGGCGGCGGCACGCCTCTCGTGCCCGGGGAACGGTGGCCCTTAGATTCATGAGGCCCTCCATAGGATGCTCTGCGGACATGGCGACGCGGAGCGCTATGTGCTCAAGCACCTCCTGCGGAAGGTTCTCCATGGCTCGAGGCGCAGCGGCACGGTTTTCCATGAGGATCTCAGCGCGCGCTCTTGGTCTGGGGAAAAGGAAGATGAACAGTTCGCACTCGATCAAATTAGTGGGCAGAAAATGCGGGTTTTTAGTAGTAGTACTAGTATGAGTGGTGCGCGTTTCAACAAAAGTAAAAGCAGTAAGAATACAATAGCTTGACACACCATGATTTTAAAAAAATTTAGTAAGAAAAACCATCACATTTGGAGTTACTATGAGGGAGAAAGACTAGTCAAAGTCTTGGCCACAAATTAAAAAGAAAAATCAGATCAAAAGCGGTTATATAATGCGGCGCGTCGTGTTTTGAAATTAGTAAACTGGACTTTGTCTCCATGACACGTCTTTGGTCATATCCATAGCCTTTGCAATGAATCGAATCCTTTGTGTATCCTACACACGTTAGTGTAGACCACGAAGTGTCATCGATTGGGCGAGACGATCGAGACTCCCTTTTCGGGGCGGTGCAGAATCAGATTATTTTTCGCGTTTTTCGCGTTGAGCTTTCACGAAATTGAAAAACCCCGCCTCTCCCCTCACAGCGATTCATTTCATTCTTCATCCCCTCACAGCGATTCATTTCATTCCTCGTCCTCCTCCTCCACAAAGCGATTCTAGGGTTCCCGGCTACCTCATCTCCCGCCCGTCCACCGCCACCGCCGACTCGTCGCGCCATTCAAGCCGACGCCGCCGCCGCCCACGACCACCTTCTCCGACGGCTTCTTCCTCCACCCGGCGATTCTACGGTTTGATATGTAGCCCATCAATCTTGTGCGTGCCTCTTTTCCCGAACTACATTTTTTGTAATCTGTTCCTCTCTACGGATTGGGTAGTCCTCATAGACTTCATCTGCGCCTTTCTCATAGGAAGCGCAACCGAACATGCCCTAAATGAGCTGTTGCCAAACTACTATTTGTTTATATTCCTCTATTCGTGAACTTTTTTTTTGGGTAATCTATGCCTCTATGGATTGTGTAGTCCCTCATAGACCGTCTATTACAAATTTGAACTGTATAATTATCCTCACATGGATATTTTGAGTTGTAGGTACTAAACTTGACACCTGACTGCTACTATAACTATAATGAACTGTTACTAAACTACAATTTGTTTGTATTCCTCTTCTCCTGAAGTACATTTTTTTGTTCTCCGCCTTTGGTTTGTGTAGTCCTCATAAACCGCCTATTGCAAAATTAAACTGTATAATTCAATCGTCACATGGATATTTTGAGTTGTACATACGTAAATTGACACCTAACTTCTACTATAATGTTGCTATCTTGTCTTACAAAAATGTTTCTACTAAATGAACTGTTACTAAACTATAGTTTGTTTATATCCCTCTATTCTCGAACTACATTTTTTTTTGTGATCTGTGCCTCTCGTGGATTGTGTAGTCCTCATAGACCGCCTATTAAAGGATTGAACTGTATAAATATTAGGGACTTGCTAGTTTTCAGGTGACTGAAATTTTCAAATCTGTTCAGGTGACAAAGCTACTTGAGTGAATTCCATCCAACAGCTGGCATCAACACAAAGTGCCTGAATTTTTCTCGTCGCTAGTGAGGAAAGGTGATAATTGTATCCTCGGATGGATATATAGAGTTGTAGAAACGAACTTGACACCATTTGCTACTATAATGTCGTTATCTGTGTGTTTTGTCATAGAAAAAGCGCAACCAAATTCATTTGCTTATTTTCTTTATAGATGAACTAGAAGGATTACCGCGTGTTGCCGTGGGTATGAAGGTGGAATATAAATAGGTTATGATGTTAATCACTAAGATTTTAAGGTTATGATATATAGATGATAATATAAAGTTATTTTGGATAATGTATATTTAGAGATCAATGGAGAAAACATATGAACGAGACATTCCTAATGATATATAAAGTCAATCAACAATTTAGTTTGTGAACGATGTGACCAAATCCATCCTAATGGGAATATGTATAATCTAGAGCTTCCAAGCGTTGCGCGGGTATGAAGGAGAAATCTATGAGTTAAAATATTACTATCACCCTCATATTCTTTTTTTTTCCCTTTTTTCGTCTCTTATTTTTTATTTTTTACTTTGCTCTATATATACCAACTACTATTCTTGGGACCCACTTATAATTTTATCGAAATATATCCATATGAGATCTTGTTTTGAAGGATTTATTAAAAGGAATCAATGGTATAATCAGAATTTAATTTGTTTTTTGGTTTGTGAGTTACAATATCTATAATTTTATTAGTTCAAACGATTGGGGGGCGCCATTGGATGATCATGGTGGCATGGTGACACATCAGCCACCTTCAGTTACAGTTCGATCCTACCGATCCACGCGGTGTAGATATCTCCGGCTTCCGATCCGTCCCGGCGGCCTCTTCCCCTTCGTATCTTTCCATCTCCGCATGACCCCGCAGCGGCCTTTTCGTTTTTTTGGGAGTTGTTTGTAAAATCGACCGGCCATTTCCGTCTCCCCGTCCCCGTCTTGCTGCTCGCTCGGAAGACGGAAAAATTTCTTCGTCGATTTGTTCCCCTTCACGGCGGTCTATTCCCCTCCCTCTTGAAATTCCCCCTCCCCCGTTTCTACTCTCCTCTTGTCCCTATCTTGTCTTCCACCTCGCGTTCCTCTAAATGCCGGCGGCCTAAACGGAGGTCGGATTATACCTCCGCGTCCTGATTGCGTCCCTACATTTTGCAGGCGGCGGAAGAGGTGGCGGATTGCGCAGTCCTCAACTCTGGCACCCTCGCTGCAGGGCCGGCGACGCCGTATAAATATTGGCGGGGGCCGTGCATAGTTTCGATGAGACGGGCCCCGCCGGCAATCCGCGGGCCTCGGTGGGGTGCAGGTCCTCTGCCTCCACCATCCACCAGCGCCAACTCCGCGGCGGCCGTTCCTGCGCTCCACCAGCAGGAAAGGTGATACGCCCACCCCACAGAGATGGATATGCGCCTTCTGACACCCGCTCGTGCTGGCGCCTCCTGCCCTACTCCGCCACGGTGGAATCTGACGGTGTTTTCGTGCTGGTCTTCCTCTGATACGTCGTCCATGACCGATTTTCTTTATAGGTCGAACTGGCACTCGGGATGGCCCCAGCCGCACCGTGCGAGAGTATGCCGCTGTTGGGTCCAGCGTCATGCCGCGACGGACTAAGATTTTCAGAGTTCCGCATAAACAGATGACTGTGTATATGGAATTTTTGAAGATGTATATTTGTTGAATCTAATTTAATGCAGGAAAAACATATAGAGTTGCGAATAACTTCATCGGTACCAATTTTTTTGTGCTGCATCTGACTTCAAAGTCCATGCATAATCATTGAGTTGTTCACTCAGATCAGGTTCCTCTCGAAACCATATCCTCTTATATTGTTATCGTGTGCCATTTATTGATATCTGTGGCTTCTTTTATTTTTCTTTATCACCATACCTTTTTATATTCATCTTTGATTTATAGAAAAGTACCTGTTAGTTGCCAAATATAATTTTATGATATCAGTGAATTATCTAATATCTTGACCATGACCAGCTTTTGGTACTTTTCTTTATGACCATGCCTATATAAAGTTGATTTTGTTAGTTTGCCAGTTAATGTTGGACTGGAGCATGACCATGTGAATTTATCTTACTAATACGACTACTGCTGCATCAATGCAACTACTTCTGTGTTTCAGGATAAATGTTTACTTTTGCAGTTTATATTTTGGATGTAAATATTCATGAATATCCCGTAGTAAACAAAGTTTCCTTTCTATGCAATGTACTATCTTGTCTTATAAAAATATTATATCTAATATCAAATTTCACTGTTTCAGGATAGGTGTCGCAAAAATAAAGTTTATTTTAGAACACTATATGTTTTTCTGCTATATAATACCTCCTGTTTTTTTCCACAACATGTATCAACGTTATTTGCAAGCTTATGATGTACATAGGGCCCTTTCATGGATTTTTTGTATTTTCTTATCCTCACATGTGCCCTGCTCCTGTGCTCCTCCTATTTTTTCCTCCAGTCCTGCTTATAGTCAAAATTAAATTATATCCTGCAGAGTTCTCCGGCTATTTGTTTTAGCGGTCCTGCTTTTATTTGTTACACCATTTTCAGGTTGGGATGTAATTCAGTTCTGCACTGTTCCTATCCTCGGATGTAATTCAGTTCTGCACTGTTATAAATGGTGGGGGTATGCTATTCTTCTGATGGCCATATATTCTCAATATACTGTGGCCTTATATACAATCACCTCTTTTTAGTTCCATTCCATATATTTGGAAAATCTGCATATGAATGCCTTGACATAAGCTGCAGATGTGACTCTTCAATCTGTTTAATCTTTGTGCATGTTGCAAAGTACAGTTTGTCTATATTACAAACCAACATTTGCATTCAATAATTACTCTGAACTAAAATGCCATTGCCCTGTGTTTTGTCCAAGGCAACCGACCAATAACCAAATTTTTTTGCTGATTATTTTCTTTATAGATGAACTTGGAGTTTTTTCTTGGTCCCTTGATGAAGGCATTCGAAATTACATCAAACTTTTCAGGAATTTCAAATTTTAAGGTTATAGTCATTACATAAAAATTAAAAAAAATAGTGTTACATAAGATCAAGTTAGAAATGCCATCTTTTTGTGTGGCTTCAAAGGAATTAATATGATAATCATCCTGTAGTTTTTGAAAAAATGATTCCTCTACACCATTAATGGGCATATTATTTTTTTTTTTTTGTTCTTTTTAGGTTTTGTGGGCTGCAGGTTGAAAAATCAAGTTAAAAATTGCCCCTCTTATTCATTAGTTTTGTCCCTCTTATTCAACCTATATATTTTATTTCATCAGTCTTTGCTCTATAGCAGATCCAAATAAAATATTCCCCGTTGGGACCCACTATATATACCACTTCAAATGTGAAAAATAAAATGGTTGAAAACAGGAGGGAAGGATTTATTAACTGCTGGTAAGTCAATAGGTCTATCGTCTTTCATTTGTGCAGGGTGCCTACTACTAGTTTACAGACTAAGTATTTTTTAGTAAGACCAAAAAGGTATATCACGATCTATGGTGCTGTCATGGTGGTATTTTTATAACTGTACCCAATGTCAAGGAGGACAGGCCCAAGCTATAGTCAGATGTACAGTATGTACATCATCACTATTTTCTATCCATACTGACACTATTTTGTTGTCATATATATGTAAGCCTGAAATATACTCGAAAATAAAAGAAGCCTTGTTTGAGGCACTAATATTTCAGTACATTTTTTTTTTGATGGACCAAAAGAATAGAAGCAAGTAAGCAACACATTAGCATGTGAGTATCTGTAGCACCACATGATTTAAATACTATTAATTACTATGCCATCATTCAGATATAAGCCTGTAATGTGTAAAAAAGAATTATTTTATTTTCCTAACACCTCTACCACATGCATGGTCAAGTTGCATAGTCTTTATGTGGTTCAATGTTCCAGTACAAATGACCATGCTGGTGAAAACTTTTGTGTTCATTTGTTGTATTTATGCTTTCATTTGCATTTGTAGAAATGAATTCATTTGCTCTGTAGCACCTCAGAAAATGTTTAGTTTGAATTCCATGGCATTTTGTAAACACCTGCAGTTTGGAATTTGATATGTTGCTTGCTTTTAACAATATTCCCATGTTTTTTTCTTCAGTCCAAAGGATGTGCAACGTATGGTTAAGGAATACTTAGATGCACGTCCTTATGAATTCCTCAACATAGTTCCTGATAGCATTTTGGTCATTGAGGAGGCTCTTGATGCCCGTGCTGTTGAATTGGGTACAGGTGATAATGTTACTACTGAACAGGATTATGTTGCAGCAGCTCACTTGTCACCGTAGTATGGTACCAACTGAATCAAGGTAGAGGTTCTAATGTTTTGGTCTGCTTTTCCTTCTATTTTATTTTATTTCCATCACTAGATGAACTGATGATTGGTATTGATTTGTTTGGGAGTATGCCTGCTGGAACTGTATTAGGTTTTGTTCTTAATGATGAATTTTAAGGTTATGATATTATAAATGAGTTTGCTGGGGGCCTTGATTTTGGATAGTAATGCATTTTTGAAGAGCTAAGAAGGGGGCTTCAGGTGGTCTTTCAATAACTAATGTAAATGTACATGATAGGACAGGATGGAACTAAACTTACACTATTCCATCTTTCAATGGGAATATGTATATATAAGGAATTACATCAGCTACCAAGGACTCTCAAATAATTACATGTCTTTTATTTTATTACTACAAATTGACATATTCTTTTTTTCCCATTTTTTTGATCTAAACAATTTTTATTTTTACTTTGCTCGGTTCAAATACTAAAGTTCAAATTGCTTGTCAATATGGTCTAAATAAATAGTTTTGTATACTCAATATAATAGGCTCATGTCTTGTTGAAAAGGGATGATAAGATGAAAATCTTTCTTATGATCATTGCAATTTTCTTAATTTTTTGGTTTGTGAGTTACAAGTTATTTTAGTTAGTTCAAACAATTGGGGCCGCCATTGGATGATCATGGGGGCATGCTTGCAAGTCGAGAGAACTCCTTAGTGGGGGTTCTCTACATAGGTGTAGTAGATATACATGCTCAAGAACAATGGCTGCTCTGTCGAGCACTATTACTATCTTGTCTTATAAAAATGTGCCTATTAAATGAACTGTTACTAAACTATAGTTTGTTTGTATCCCTCTTCTCCTTAAGTATATTTTTTTTTTGTTTCTCGCCTTTGGTTTGTGTAGTCCTCATAAACCGCCTATTGCAAAATTGAACTGTATAATTCTATCGTCACATGGATATTTTGAGTTGTACATTTGAAATTGACACTAAACTGCTACTATAATGTTGTTATCTTGTCTTATAAAAATGTTCCTACTAAATGAATCTGTTACTAAACTACAGTTTGTTTATATCCCTCTATTCGAACTATATTTTTTTGTGATCTGTGCCTCTCGTGGATTGTGTAGTCCTCATAGACCGCCTATTACGGGATTGAACTCAGTATAAATATTAGGGGCTTGCTAGTTTTCAGTGATCGAAATTTTTGAATCTGTTCGGTGTGACGAAGCTACTTGAGTGAATTCCATCCAACGGTGGCATCAACACGGCCTGAATTTTTTCATTCGCCGGTGAGGAAAGGTGATAATTGTATCCTCGGATGGATATATAGAGTTGTAGAAACTGAACTTGACACCTGACCGCTACTATAATGTCGTTATCCGTGTGTTTTGTCATAGGAAAGCGCAACCAAATTTATTTGCTTATTTTCTTTATAGATGAACTAGAAGGATTCCAGCGTGTTGTTGCCGGGTATGAAGATAGAATATAAATAGGTTATGATGTTAATCACTAAGATTTTAAGGTTATGATATATAGATGATAATCTAAAGTTATTTTGGATAATGTATATTTAGAGATCAATGGAGAAAACATATGAACGAGACATTCCTAATGATATATAAAGTCAATCAACAATTTAGTTTGTGAACGATGTGACCAAATCCATCCTAATGGGAATATGTATAATCTAGAGCTTCGCGCTGCGTTGCATGGGTATGAAGGAGAAATCTATGAGTTAAAATATTACTATCACCCCTCATATTCTTTTTTTTTTTCCCATTTTTTCAGTCTCTTATTTTTTATTTTTTACTTTGCTCTATATATACCAACTACTATTCTTTGGGAGCCACTTATAATTTTATCGAAACTATATCCATATGAGATCTTGTTTTGAAGGATTTATTAAAAGGAATTCAATGGTATAATCAGAATTTAATTTGTTTTTTTGGTTTGTGAGTTACAATATTATTTTAGTTAGTTCAAATAGTGGGGCCGCCATTGGATGATCATGGTGGCATGCTTGCAAGTCGAGAGAACTCCTTAGTGGGGGTTCTCTACATAGGTGTAGTAGATATACATGCTCAAGAACAATGCCCTGCTCTGTCGAGCACTATTACTATCTTGTCTTATAAAAATGTGCCTATTAAATGAACTGTTACTAAACTACAGTTTGTTTGTATCCCTCTTCTCCTGAAGTATATTTTTTTTTTGTTCTCCGCCTTTAGTTTGTGTAGTCCTCATAAACCGCCTATTGCAAAATTGAACTGTATAATTCTATCGTCACATGGATATTTTGAGTTGTACATACCGAAATTGACACCTAATCGCTACTATAATGTTGCTATCTTGTCTTACAAAAATGTTCCTACTAAATGAACTGTTCCTAAACTACATTTTGTTTATATCCCTCTATTCTCGAACTATTTTTTTTTGTGATCCATTGCCTCTATGGATTGTGTAGTCCTCATAGACCACCTATTACTGAGGATTGAACTCAGTATAAATACTAGGGGCTTGCTAGTTTCGTGTGATTTGAAATTTTTGAATCTGTTCAGGTGACGAAGCTACTTGAGTGAATTTCATCCAACGGTGGCATCAACACAGTGGCCTGAATTTTTTCTTTTCGCCAAAGTGAGGAAAGGTGATAATTGTATCCTCGGATGGATATATAGAGTTGTAGAAACCGAACTTGACACCGACCGCTACTATAATGTCGTTATCGTGTGTTTTGTCATAGGAAAGCGCAACCAAATTCCACCGCTTATTTTCTTTATAGATGAACTAGAAGGATTCCCGCGTGTTGCCGCGGGTATGAAGGTGGAATATAAATAGGTTATGATGTTAATCACTAAGATTTTAAGGTTGTGATATATAGATGATAATCTAAAGTTATTTTGGATAATATATATTTAGAGATCAATGGAGAAAACATATGAACGAGACATTCCTAATGATATATAAAGTCAATCAACAATTTAGTTTGTGAACGATGTGACCAAATCCATCCTAATGGGAATATGTATAATCTAGAGCTTCAGCGTTAAGCGTGGTATGAAGGAGAAATCATTGAGTTAAAATATTACTATCACCCTCATATTCTTTTTTTTTTTTTCCCCTTTTTTCGAGTCTCTTATTTTTTATTTTTTACTTTGCTCTATATATATACCAACTACTATTCTTTGGGACCCACTTATAATTTTATCGAACTATATCCATATGAGATCTTGTTTTTGAAGGATTTATTAAAAGGAATTCAATGGTATAATCAGAATTTAATTTGTTTTTTTGGTTTGTGAGTTACAATATTATTTTAGTTAGTTCATACAGTGGGGCCGCCATTGGATGATCATGGTGGCATGCTTGCAAGTCGAGAGAACTCCTTAGTGGGGTTCTCTACATAGGTGTAGTAGATATACATGCTCAAGAACAATGGCTGCTTTCTGTCGAGCACTATTACTATCTTGTCTTATAAAAATGTGCCTATTAAATGAACATTTACTAAACTACAGTTTGTTTGTATCCCTCTTCTCCTGAAGTATATTTTTTTTTGTTCTCCGCTTTTAGTTTGTGTAGTCCTCATAAACCGCCTATTGCAAAATTGAACTGTATAATTCTATCGTCACATGGATATTTTGAGTTGTACATCTTTGAAATTGACACCTAACTACTACTATAATGTTTCTATCTTGTCTTACAAAAATGTTCCTACTAAATGAACTGTTCCTAAACTACATTTTGTTTATATCCCTCTATTCTCGAACTACATTTTTTTTGTGATCTGTGCCCTCGTGGATTGTGTAGTCCTCATAGACCGCCTATTACGAGGATTGAACTATATAAATACTAGGGGCTTGCTAGTTTCAGGTGGACTGAAATTTTCAAACTGTTCGGTGACGAAGCTACTTGAGTGAATTCCATCCAACGGTGGCATCAAACACACGCCTGAATTTTTCTGTCGCCGGTGAGGAAAGGTGATAATTGTATCCTCGGATGGATATATAGAGTTGTAGAAACCGAACTTGACACCGACCGCTACTATAATGTCGTTATCGTGTTTTATCATAGGAAACCGCAACCAAATTTCGCCGCTTATTTTCTTTATAGATGAACTAGAAGGATTTCAGCGTGTTGCCGCGGGTATGAAGGTGGAATATAAATAGGTTATGATGTTAATCACTAAGATTTTAAGGTTATGATATATAGATGATAATCTAAAGTTATTTTGGATGATGTATATTTAGAGATCAATGGAGAAAACATATGAACGAGACATTCCTAATGATATATAAAGTCAATCAATAATTTAGTTTGTGAACGATGTGACCAAATCCATCCTAATGGGAATATGTATAATCTAGAGCTTCTACAAGCGTTGCGCGTGGTATGAAGGAGAAATCTATGAGTTAAAATATTACTATCACCCTCATATTCTTTTTTTTTCCTTTTTTTTTTTCAGTCTCTTATTTTTTATTTTTTACTTTGCTCTATATATACCAACTACTATTATTTTGGGACCCATTTATAATTTTATCGAACTATATCCATATGAGATCTTGTTTTGAAGGATTTATTAAAGGAAATTCAATGGTATAATCAGAATTTAATTTTTTTTTTTGGTTTGTGAGTTACAATATTATTTTAGTTAGTTCAAACGATTGGGGGCCGCCATTGGATGATCATGGTGGTATGCTTGCAAGTCGAGAGAACTCCTTAGTGGGGGTTCTCTACATAGGTGTAATAGATATACATGCTCAAGAACAATGACTGCTCTGTCGAGCACTATTACTATCTTGTCTTATAAAAATGTGCCTATTAAATTAACTGTTACTAAACTACGGTTTGTTTGTATCCCTCTTCTCTGAAGTATATTTTTTTTGTTCTCCGCCTTTGGTTTTGTGTAGTCCTCATAAACCGCCTATTGCAAAAATTGAACTGTATAATTCTATCGTCACATGGATATTTTGAGTTGTACATCTTTGAAATTGACACCTAACTGCTACTATAATGTTGCTATCTTGTCTTATAAAAATGTTCCTACTAAATGAACTGTTCCTAAACTATATTCTATTTATATCCCTCTATTTCCGAACTACATTTTTTTTTTTTGTGATCCGTGCCTCTGTGGATTGTGTAGTCCTCATAGACCGCCTATTACAGGATTGAGCTGTATAAATATTAGGGGCTTGCTAGTTTCACGTGATTGAAATTTTTGAATCTGTTCGGTGACGAAGCTACTTGAGTGAATTCCATCCAACGGTGGCATCAACACGGTGCGCCTGAATTTTTCTGTCGCCCAGTGAGGAAAGGTGATAATTGTATCCTCGGATGGATATATAGAGTTGTAGAAACTGAACTTGACACCATTCGCTACTATAATGTCTTTATCTCGTGTGTTTTGTCATAGGAAACCGCAACCAAATTCATTTGCTTATTTTCTTTATAGATGAACTAGAAGGATTCCCGCGTGTTGCCACGGGTATGAAGGTGGAATATAAATAGGTTATGATGTTAATCACTAAGATTTTAAGGTTATGATATATAGATGATAATCTAAAGTTATTTTGGATGATGTATATTTAGAGATCAATGGAGAAAACATATGAACGAGACATTCCTAATGATATATAAAGTCAATCAACAATTTAGTTTGTGAACGATGTGACCAAATCCATCCTAATGGGAATATGTATAATCTAGAGCTTCCGGCGTTGCGTGGGTATGAAGGAGAAATCATTGAGTTAAAATATTACTATCACCCTCATATTCTTTTTTTTTTTTTTTTTTTCGGCCTCTTATTTTTTGTTTTTTACTTTGCTCTATATATACCAACTACTATTTCTTTGGGACCCACTTATAATTTTATCGAACTATATTCATATGAGATCTTGTTTTGAAGGATTTATTAAAAAGGAATTCAATGGTATAATCAGAATTTAATTTGTTTTTTGGTTTGTGAGTTACAATATTATTTTAGTTAGTTCATATAGTGGGGCCGCCATTGGATGATCATGGTGGCATGCTTGCAAGTCGAGAGAACTCCTTAGTGGGGGTTCTCTACATAGGTGTAGTAGATATACATGCTCAAGAACAATGGCTTGCTGCCGTCGAGCACTATTACTATCTTGTCTTAAAAAATGTGCCTATTAAATAAACATTTACTAAACTACAGGTTTGTTTGTATCCCTCTTCTCTGAAGTACATTTTTTTTTTTGTTCTCCGCCTTTGGTTTGTGTAGTCCTCATAAACCGCCTATTACAAAATTGAACTGTATAATTCTATCGTCACATGGATATTTTGAGTTGTACATACCGAAATTGACACCTAATCTGCTACTATAATGTTGCTATCTTGTCTTACAAAAAAATGTTCCTACTAAATGAACTGTTCCTAAACTATATTTTGTTTATATCCCTCTATTGCCGAACTACATTTTTTTTGATCTCGTGCCTCTATGGATTGTGTAGTCCTCATAGACCGCCTATTACAGGATTGAAACTGTATAAATATTAGGGGGCTTGCTAGTTTTCGGTGGTGAAATTTTCGAATCTGTTCGGTGACGAAGCTACTTGAGTGAAGTCCATCCAACAACTGGCATCAACACAAATGCCTGAATTTTTCTCGTCGCTAGTGAGGAAAGGTGATAATTGTATCCTCGGATGGATATATAGAGTTGTAGAAACTGAACTTGACACCGACTACTACTATAATGTCGTTATAAATGCGTGTGTTTTGTCATAGGAAACCGCAACCAAATTCCACCGCTTATTTTCTTTATAGATGAACTAGAAGGATTCCCGCATGTTGCGGGTATGAAGGTGGAATATAAATAGGTTATGATGTTAATCACTAAGATTTTAAGGTTATGATATATAGATGATAATCTAAAGTTATTTTGGATAATGTATATTTAGAGATCAATGGAGAAAACATATGAACGAGACATTCCTAATGATATATAAAGTCAATCAACAATTTAGTTTGTGAACGATGTGACCAAATCCATCCTAATGGGAATATGTATAATCTAGAGCTTAAGCGTTGTCGCTTGGTATGAAGGAGAAATCTATGAGTTAAAATATTACTATCACCCTCATATTCTTTTTTTTCCCTTTTTTTTTCAGTCTCTTATTTTTAATTTTTTACTTTGCTCTATATATACCAACTACTATTACTGGGACCCACTTATAATTTTATCGAAATATATCCATATGAGATCTTGTTTTGAAGGATTTATTAAAAGGAATTCAATGGTATAATCAGAATTTAATTTGTTTTTTTTTGGTTTGTGAGTTACAATATTATTTTAGTTAGTTCAAAAAAGTGGGGCCGCCATTGGATGATCATGGTGGCATGCTTGCAAGTCGAGAGAACTCCTTAGTGGGGGTTCTCTACATAGGTGTAGTAGATATACATGCTCAAGAATAATGACTGCTTTCTGTCGAGCACTATTACTATCTTGTCTTATAAAAATGTGCTTATTAAATAAACTGTTACTAAACTACGGTTTGTTTGTATCCCTCTTCTCTGAAGTATATTTTTTTTGTTCTCCACCTTTAGTTTGTGTAGTCCTCATAAACCGCCTATTGCAAAATTGAACTGTATAAATGTTACATGGATATTTTGTTGTTATCTTGTCTTACTTATAAAAATGTTCCTACTAAATGAACTGTTACTAAACTACAGTTTGTTTATATCCCTCTATTCTCGAACTATATTTTTTTTTGTGATCATTGTCTCTCGTGGATTGTGTAGTCCTCATAGACCGCCTATTACTGAGGATTGAACCGTATAAATATTAGGGGCTTGCTAGTTTTTGGTGATCGAAATTTTTGAATCTGTTCGGTGACGAAGCTACTTGAGTGAATTCCATCCAACGGTGGCATCAACACGGCTGGCCTGAATTTTTCTGTCGCCCCGGTGAGGAAAGGTGATAATTGTATCCTCGGATGGATATATAGAGTTGTAGAAACCTGAACTTGACACGACCGCTACTATATAATGTCGATTACTGTGTGTTTTTCATAGGAAACTCCGCAACCAAAAGCGGTTTGCCTATTAAATGAACTGTTACTAAACTGAGTTTGTTTATATCCCTCTATTCGAACTATATTTTTTGTGATCGTACCTCTGTTGATTGTGTAGTCCTCATAGACTTCCTATTACGAGATTGAATTGTATAAATACTAGCGGAATTTTCAAAGCGTTCTTCTTGATCGGAAAGGGATTGTTAAAGGATTGAATTGTTGTCTTGTGTAATCTCAAAAATGAAGAAGAATTGTAATCGCTAAGAAATCGATCACAATTAGCTATTGAGCGTAATTACTTTGTGCGGGGTTAGAAAACAGAGTTAGTAACGAAGAACTTAAATATATGAAAAGCAGTACATACTCATTGGCATAAAGATTATTTAATCTTATGTCACTACGTAGTTTCCGATCAATAGCAAACGGACACTTAGGCAACACCACTCATTTGGGTGCAATAGGGGGTACTATGGCACCCAACCCAGTGAAATGGTAGTAATATGTGTCCATATTGCCCACACAAAGATTGTGTTGCGATATATTTTTGGTTGCAAAATGATGATATTTATTGCACCCATTTTAAGGATTTTCGTGGCAATTGGTGGAAAGTATTGCAACAACAATTTTATGTTGCATTAGCATGTCATGCATTAAAATAAAAATGAACTATGGCATCCATATTAGTGTTGGTTGCTTATGAACGGCAAAAATATCACAACCACTTATTTGGGTTGCAATATTTTTTGCACCTCGTGGCAATAGATAGGTGGCTATTGCATCCTTTGTTGCCACAAGATGCAATAACATGTATGTATTGCCACCATTTGGTATGGTTGTAATACTACCCAAATGGCGTTGCAACTTTAACACACCTATTGCAATGAACTTTTACTTGGTTGCACTTAAATCGTATATCGCCACGCTTTTCTGTTCAAGCGGTGGGCTTCCAATTTCTTTATTCTAGGCCCTTTCCATTTATTATTGCCTATTTGTTATTGTTGACTTTTTAGTTTGAAGTCATTTAGTATTCCAAAGTTTCTATTCAAAATTCTCAAACTTTGAAATTGAAATTTCAAATTATTCAAACTTCACAAGATCCCATGAACAACGATCGATTGCATATACTCAGTAGCTAAAGTCTTGAGTATATATTGAGCTAGCGATGGCAACCTATCGCCGACCAAGTTCTAGGTGTCGGCCAATTGAGATGAGTATTAAATCGAACTCCAAAGAGTCATTTTCTCAATTCTAATTACTTGATAAATTGACAAGTATTGAACTGCAAATGTGAAGTTCTTTTCGTATATTCTACATCACATGGTCTCGCAATACCCGATTTGTCGTTGTAAGTCCAAACCGAACAAGTGAAAAACATTTATATTTCAACTACAAAGCAAGCTATTGTGAATTCGAGGAGATGCGAAAAACTCGAGCGATTCAAACAACAATCGCCTTCTCTAAATTTGGAGAAAAAAGCGAAGGTTTTTTGAAAGAAAACGGGAGGGGGTGGGGAGAGCTTCCCCACTAAACTTTTATATATCATGCACACTCTGTATGGACAGAGCTCAACGAGAGTTGTTACAAGCAAGGAGGTACATCCGCCAAGCATGAAGCTTGGGTTTTTGTTCAGGCCGAAGCGGCCCCGCCAAGTTACATACTTTAGTGAAGATGGATCGTGGGCTCGGGTTTTCCTACCAAAAAATCTTGCCCATCCCGCAGGCGCCATAATATCGCTGCGAGGGATGGACGGCCAAAGCGGAAGGCGTCAAGCGAGTCGGGGAACAGAGCCGTCCAGATTTCAGATCGGCCAAGGCCGATATCGGCCCGGCCTAAGCCGACTCCAAACTTCTCGCGACCGACGGGACATCCGAAGAAGACATGGTGCCTGTCTTTGCCATGACAACGCTTCGTATTTTGCAGAGGTGATCACTTCACATGACAACGCTTTGTATTTTGCCGCGCACCCTTTCATATTCGGGGCTTTGCGGTTTTTCATATTGGCACGGGATACGAAGCGGTTTTTTGGTAATCGATCGTCGTGTCTATTCAGATATATATACCGCTGATTCCGGAAAGATATCCACATTCCACACGCCGGTTCCCCGATCTCCTCGACATTTAGAGAAGGTTAGGAGCCTTTCACATTTGCGTGGATCGATCGGAGTTAGAAGGAGATCACTATGGCATCGTCAAGCAATCAAGTGATCGGCCCCGTGATAACCCCCAAGAGGCGGGCGATTCGGCTGGACGCAGCCTCCAAAGAGGAGGCCGTGCAATGAAGAAGTACTTTTGCCGTGCACCAGATCGAGTGGGTGTTACGGTACCCATCTCGACGCTAGGATGCTACCAAGTACTACTCTATCCGGGCGGCGGTGACGATCGAGGAGGTCGTCGTCAAAGGTGTCCTCGAGGAGATTCGTCGGCCAGTTCTAGCCGGCGAGCGCCCTTGGTGGTTGAATTTGGATAGTGAGTGGAGAAGCATCGCCGTAACAAGATCGGGCGATGACATCTATAGGATCGCCGCCGCAAGCGTGTGTGGGCAATCGCCGCCTCGGCCGTATCAAGTTCATCAAGCCGGCGGTGATCTTCCGGATGTTCTCAAGCACTTTCGTCGGAGGAGGGGCATATATTCACCGAGCGCACATCTCAAACGATGTCACTCGTTTGGCGGAGGATTGGCGGAGTGCTTGGTCTCTAATCCACAAGATCCGCGAATCGATTGTTCGTGAGATCGCCGAGTAGTAGCGGTCTTGCCCGGGCCCGGGAGAGAGGGCTTCGGGCTGAAGATTGCGTGACGCCGCTTCGCGATTCGTTGCAAGGAAAAAGAAGAAGGATGACCCCATGCATAAACCGTGGGGCCAAGCTAATCACGGATTATGAACGAAGACATACGCGCGGCCGACACTTTTCTCTCGTATGAGATAGCTCGTAGCCTCCAAGAGAAGCATGGATATAGGTTCCGGTCGGGTACTACTTGGATACACAGATAGTGTATCGCCCGTCCGCAATGTCGTGGTTGTGGAGGATGAGGATGAGTGGATCGCCTAGCATCTTCTGGCAGTAGTAAGTTTCGATCGAAAGTATACTATATATTTATATGTAATGTCGCTAATAGGTTAATTTGGTCTATGCCGATTTGTCGCACTATTTGTGAATACAAGTTTTTCATGGTGACATTTGTGAATACAACTTTGGTGGCAATATGGTGGCATTTTGCAATACTTGTTGATGCAATCAAAATGAACTATCTGTCGCACTAGTTTCTCATGGTGACATTTTGCTTCACCACCTAAAACTTGACTCGTCACAAAGAATGTTGGGCAATTTGGAGTATTAGGCTATTTACATTGAGTATTAGGCTATTTGTTGGGCAATTTGGAAATGTAGAAACAGAGTAGTTTTTGACAAAAAGTTAATGAATAATCCAATTGCAATTTTGTTGGGCAGATAGACACCTACTCTTGCAAGGCTCGGCGGGTGCTCAAGATGACCCTCGGGGAAGATGAATGAGGAAAGGGGTGCATCGGAGGTGTGCTCAAGATCGACGAGAGTCTGGCTGAAGCCCTATCTTAGTTGTCTTCTATCTATTTTATCTCCGTCGGTTTAGTTTTCAGGTTTGGTCCTTTGGTAGGCTACGGAAGGTAGCGGTGTATTTTGTTTCATGTCGGACGGTTGAAGTGTCGGGATTACGTTAGCCGATCGTGTTGATCGAGCAATCATGCAAAGGGGTTGTTTCAAACTTTGGGTCAGTTAGTCCTGCGGGTTCTCGTATTTTAGCGGGAATGATGAGGATAGTTTACAAGGTTATCGGTTGGGTAAAGTTTTTCAAACAATCTATACTCTTGTATTTTGTTCTCATCAACGAGAAATGGGGTTACCCGAAAGTGGGAAAAAAATACTCCGGTGCGGATTAGATAAGCAATCTTGCATTTAGGTTCTAACATCCATCACCAAGTGAGGCTTAAGTTCATACATCCATCACCAACCACTTCCAAGATCCTAAACTACTACATAACAAAGACCGGTATATATTGTTCGGAAAAAGCAAACCAAGACCTAGTTCCCAAACGATTGGAACAAAAGAGTTGGGGACACGTTAACCCATCCGAACTCGAACAAAGTCTCCACCGACAACCAAGAAAACAACCGACCAACTAACAGGCCAGGCCAACGATATATTACATCAAAAGATCAATCTTTGAAACTAGGAACAGATCCATCGATCGGACTAAAAAAACCTGTTCTCCTCTCCATAACAAATATTTGGCCACTAAACACTTATCTTTCTATATTGCTATTTCCTATTTGGCCATATTTTGAGAACAAAACTTGATTATGAGAAAGTCTTTGATTCACAATAGCTCATCACATCCAAAACATTCAAAGAAAAATGAACAAAGAAAGAAATCTTCATAAGTTTAAGCGCATATAGATTACTACACAAGGCATATATATGCCGCCAGATGAGACTAGAGTTTGGTGCCATCATCAAGTTCTTAGCTAGGTCACTAATATATATTTACATTATTACCAACCAACCAACCATCAACCATCAAGTGCCATCATCAAGTTTTTCAGCTACTAATTTAGTTGAGGTTACAATCTAGCTACCACCGATTGTAACCTAGGTCCATCCAAAATACATCAAGTTCCATTCACAAGGCTACTACTAGGTGCATCCATCAGTCTGCGGGTCCTACTCCAACTTCTTGAGGTCCTACTCCCGCTTCTTGAGGTCCTCGAGCTCCTCCTTCATCACGAGATGACAAGTTCCTTACAGTACCCGGCTCCTTTTCCATCTCCACAATCTTAACTCCATTCGCATGACCTTCTCGCCCGGGTAATTCATCTTCTTCCTCAGCACGCTCCATCTTCATGATCTTTCGCGCAAAGAAAGACAAGTCTACACATTTTAATCAACAAAAAACAAATCGGTGAATAGCGGCATATATATGTATGATTCAATCAATATACATTTGACACATTGGGTTAAACATAAAGCAGAGAAAACAGATAAGGATGAACATGACAAGAGTCAATTGAGAAGCGAGGACTTAACATAGACAACACATTAACAATAGAAGCCACAAACACTTGTACAAATTAATTACTAAGGTTTTGACAATAAGATTAGAGAGATTGTGGCGGGGAAAGTTGATCCATAGTACACGATTGCATTCATGAAGAATAGACATATTGTAATTTGTATCAGGTATTGCATGTTTACATGAAATTTTACATGAAAAGGGGTTATGGCAAACAATCATTAAACATAAGTATATGAAAAATAAGAATATGCATGAAGTCAAACATAGACTCAATGATTCACCAATGTGGGCTGATTTACTAAAGATCAAAGAAATTTACTTACATGGTAGAGATATCATTAGTAGAAAAGTCGACCTTACCAGATTTTGGTTGGACTCATGGTTATACAATAAGCCTATACGTGCTATTTTTCCTATTTTGTTTAGCTTGGTGATCAAAAAATGTCACAAAGATCTTGGAAGTTAGAAATGGTTTGCAAATTACTTTTAGGAGATGGTTATATCATGAGTTGAATTGTGGTGAAAAAAGGAAAAAACCCCACCCAAGAAAAGAAAACCCCAATCTCACCTCGTCGGTGTGGTCCTCCAAATGAAGTCGGAGTTGAGAGTGTGGCGCTAATGGGGCCCGGGCGACGGCGACGCTACCCATCCGACGGCCGCCTTGGCGGGGACAACTTCCCAGCCCACGCACCACCGCCGACGAGCTAGTTTGGCGCGCCCGCCGATAACGCCGGCTGGTACGGGCGACCTCGACCGCAGACGACGGTCGACCTTCCCGCGACACCGATCGGAAGCCCTCCCGCCGAGGTCGAGGGCCCGACCACGACGCGCCGCGTTGTCCCCTTGCGGCCTTCTCATCGCCTTCACCGGGTCCGGAGAACTTGCCATGCGAGTCGCGCTCCGGGTTGCTTGCGCTACCGACCGGCGGGATTCTTCAACCCCCGCCTTAGTCATGGTCGCAATGGGGCGGAGGCGCCGCCAAATGAAAAACCCCGTTGAGGTAGGTGGAAGCGGATGAGTGAAGGAGGGGATGAGATGCGGATGCGGCGAGCAAACGAGGTGGGTTCCAGAGGGGATTTATAGGTCGTTTGCGATATAACTCGTTAAATAAAATCATTCACGCTAACAATAGAAAACGCATGGTTAGCATAATGGTAAGACTCCATTGGTTTTTAAGATGAGGTGCTAGGTTCGAATCCTAGGTGCCATTTGTTTTTCTTATTCCAACATTTCTTTTTTTGCTTCCTTTTTAAAATACATTAATGAAGGTAACAAAATCTAAAAATTTGGTGGGACAACTCCTTTTCTTTGTAGCTTGTTGACGAAAAAAATCTGAGTCGATTCAAAGAAAGTGTTGCTACACATCCTCACAATGGCTCACATTTCTCACACATGTTCTAGTCACTAGGTGAGATGCCCATGGTAGTGTGAAATGTGTAGTACCACTTTCTCGAAATCATCTCAAAACTTTTTTGGGGTGTCTATGGAAGCAAACTATGGTGTTATAGTGCTTTTTTGCAATTTTTTAGCTTTATTTTGGTATTTAAACATTTTTTCTTGAGTAAATCAACAAATAATCACGGTAATAGGTAAACTTGTTCGAAAATTACACAAATGCACATAACATCATAGTTTGGCTCCATGAATACCCCAAAAAGGTTTGAGATAATTCGAAGAAAGTGTAATTATGCCAAGGAAGGGGCTATTGTATGAGAACCTCCTAATTCTCGGGCCCACCTTTTGTCATTGTCCCAAAGACCTCGACAACGATGTGCAGATGCACCTAATAAATTAAGAAGCTGGTCGAAAGTGTCATCGAAAACCCCGATTACACAGTCATACCGGGATCAACAAAGGAGTAGCTACAACATTACAACATTTGTTATAAAAATATAGATCGAGTGCGGAAGAATAATAACATTAATTTTACAAAAATTGTGAATAAGTTACATTTGAGTAAACTTAACTTATTTGCGGAAGCTAGGTAGAACTAGAAGACACCCGGATCATGTCGAGCCGCCAGAGACATAACCTTGGTTAACGAGACGAGTCAACACCGCAACAAGGGTTAACAAACCCCGAGAATGCGGGGAGTACTCAACAAGACTTACCCGACTAAAGAAAATAGGAGAAGACTCAGGAATCTTTGGTCTAATGGGATTCAAGGTAAGGCTCTTAGCAAGAATCAAGGACTCTTTTTTGCGAGAAAAGCTTACTAGTAGTGAATCCTTACTTTCAACATTTTAATTCCAATTTAGTTTCTCACCTACTCTAGGTGATCTTATACTAGAGCACACACTTTGTAGATATTCCATCACTTATTCCAACTCTTCATTGTTCCATAATTAATCTATGATATAAGTCGGGGAACCGAAGTCTCCATATCCGAGAAGCACGGCGATTTCGAAATCGATTAACCCGGTGGGG
This sequence comes from Hyparrhenia diplandra, assembly GCA_015847255.1. NCBI lineage: Eukaryota > Viridiplantae > Streptophyta > Magnoliopsida > Poales > Poaceae > Hyparrhenia > Hyparrhenia diplandra. The sequence continues at coordinate 427,067 of JADLZK010010260.1, forward strand.
AGTTCTTTCCACACGACATATGTAGCACTTAAGCTTGCATATATCAACCCTTTCTTGGATACTCAAAACGGAACCGCGTCCCTCGCCACCCGAGAATACCGCACACCTCCAATCCGGGACTTTAACCCACGAGGGTAACATGTACTCCGCCATCTCTCCACTCCCGGTCTTGTGATTTATGCGTTTCGATTTGACACCCCGAGATCGGGCTTACCGGAGTATGTGTCCGAACTAGTTTCGACCGTCCCGGGACGACGCCCGAACGGGCGTGCCATTGATCAAAAGACCTCGCGCAGATTGCGTTCCATAGTCTCGGTTACAGGCCTACACGCCGGTCCTTAATCGACAAGCCGGAAATACTACACCGAGACTCCATTCTCAATGCAAATTACCCGACCGGTCTCAATTTCATCACCATATCCGGTATGGTTTTATCATATAGCATCCTTTCTCATCAAATGCCCATTCGGGCTATCATAAGAGACTTGTCACATTTTGACTCAAAAGTCTAACTAATTTAGCAAGGCTAAGCATCTCTAAGCATTTTTACCAAAACGGGTTATCGGGGGTAGATATTGAAATAACCAAGGAATGGTAATGCAACGAATTAGGTTATCACACAACTCCTATCACCTAATGCGAGCATAAAGCAAAAGTGATATAAAAGTTTTGTAAAAACACAAGGAAGGTTTAAATGAACCGGGGCTTGCCTTGATCGATGAAGTAACTTAACTTTCGGACGACGGATCATGATATTCAGAACTCGGATCAACAAGATAGCCTTCTTCGGAGACTTGATCAACAACTTCACGATCACCTTCGTTCACTATACGAGAGAATAATATATGCTTAACATGATGCCATGCATATAAACATGAGGTGCGAGAGTGCATGAAATGAAAAACGCTTGAGTACAACTTTCTTTTCACGATAAAGTTACAACCTAACAAAACCAACTTGTTGAACTACTTTACGAGATATCATCACCATTGCCTAAGGAGTTCTCAAGGGCCATCTAACAGTAGTGTGGTTTAGGGTTCACAAAACAACCCAAAATCTACCCAAAACCCTAAGTTATAAAAACATAAAACAATTTGTTTAACACAAAATAATAGGGCATGAAATATTAAAAATTTTTAACTTTCTCTAAACAAGCTCAAAATTTTTGTACAGGTAGATCACATCATAAAAATAGAACCAAAATAATTTTCATGATTTTTGGATAAATAAAATAATTATTAAAAATCAAGAAAGATGCATTTTTCAATTAAATTTTGTATTTTTAAATCATGTCAAAAGTATTCAAAATTCAAGTTTCAAATTTTTCATGGATAGACATACCCATGGGAAGACTACACAAAAATTTTTAGAATTTTTGAGCTAGTATTTGAATTTATACAAAAATTTGGAAAATCAGACACTATCCAAATAAATAGAATTGAATAAATCATTTCAAAATCAGAAAAAGGTTTTGGGTTGAATTCTGGCTTTATTGCGTAGACGCCCAAGATCGCATACATGGCCCAAGATCTTGTACAAGGCGGGCCGGCCTCAATCAATAGTGGCTTAACCGCCCTGGTGGAGCGATGTTGGGCCGCCCGGTCTCTGATTCGGCCCGGCATGGCTTCATTCGCGTCTTGCCCGCGCGTGCTCATCGGGCGACGCGGCGGCGCGGCCGTGTTCCAGTCAGCCCGAGATGGACGGAAATGAAAAACTAAAGACATAATGGTGGGCCGGAGCTCACCGTGAATGCTAGGACGGGCTTGGCTACGGCGGAGCAGACCGAGATGGGCCGGCGGTGAGAGCAAATAAGGGCGCGGTGACGGCAACGCGTCCCAAGACGTCGGGGGCCTCGCCCAGGAAAAACGCGAGCCGCTCACGAATACATCTTCGAGAGGGAGGAAAAACACAAAGAAAGGCAAGCAAAAGCTCACCGGGCAGTGATGACGACGACGGCGGTTCGCAGCCGGCGTCTAACGGTGCCGGGAAGACGGCTCGCTGGGGCGGCGATTCGAAGGCGTAAAAGGAGTCGCGGCCGGGTTCTAGAGGAAGGTGAGGAAGGCGGGCTGAGGTAGATGGTTTCGTGAAAGATGCAACGACAGCGACGAACGACGGCGGCTGGTGACGCGAAACCCGGGCGCGCAATGAGGAAAAGAGAACCACGTCGCCGGTGGTGGCCTATTTATAGGAGAGGGGTTGGACAGGTGGCGAGGCGTCGCGAAGGTCTGAGCTGGCGGCTTCACGCGAGCTTCGCCGGTGGACGGCGGCTTGGCGCCGGGCGGCGGTGGAAAAGGAGAGTGTTCGGGTTCTTGTTCATCTCTAACCCTAACTTTGAATTTTCAAAATTACTCTCAAAATTTGAACTAAACTCAAAAATTTCAAAAAAACAACTTGCCTTAATTTTTCAAGATCTACAATTTTCACAATTGGAAGATTTTCAAATTCAGCCTAGAAATATGACTTTTTGAAATGCAGCTCAAAATTTTTGAAATTTGAATTCAAAATTACTTTTAAAAATCATGTAGAAACTTGAAAAACTTTGTACATAACTTTTGTTCCTCTCAACAAGATCTACAAACTAGTTTTTGGAAGTTTTCTCAAATTTTGCTTAGATTTTGAAATATAGAAAAGGGGGTAAAAAGGGTTTTGTCGAATTCAAAATTACTTTAAATTTTTGAACTAAACTTTGAAAACTCAAAATACCAACTTTGTTCAACTTTGAAATATCTAAATTTTTGCTTTAATAACCATACCCAAAATCTTGATAAATTTTGAATAAAACAAAAGGGGACAAACTAGGGTTCGGGAATTAGGGGTTTCCGGCAAGGGGGATAACTTCCGAATCGATTCCTCTCGCGTCTTTTTCGACCGACAACGTAACCAAGCATAACAAAACTTATTTTTGTCCAAATCCAAAGCTTAACTAGTAAATAACACCTGGGTGTTACAAACTATGTGCCACTAGGTATTAAAAAAAATGACATGCAAAGCAGATTCAAAATTGCAAAAGCTAACTTCATATATATATAACCGGATGAGACTTAATTGTTCCCCTTCCACCACGCACAACCATATTTATAACTTACAAGCACAATCGAGCAGGAGATAATTATAGATAGAGTCCGGCTTGGACACCTCGTCCACCAAGTTCTAGGGAGATACTCCTCTTGACTCCTCAATCCGCCTTCAACTCCGCCTTCAACTCCAATGATCTTGTCATTCTTGTTGTCCGTACCTTGCGGGGAGGGAGGACATTGATTCTAGTGGTGACGTCGGACAATTCAGCTTGGTCACCTATCGACATCTCTTCATTCTTTTGGGACACCTCATGCGGCTCGACCCACCTTCACCGACAATTCTTCCTTCCAAACCGCACCTCGGTTTTGGCATAAGTGCGGTGAATGCAACTCGCGAGAAATATACAAACAGGTTAAACACATACCCAAAATTACTAAGAGTGCAAACTTGGTAAATGTAGTGGCGAGAATGTTCAAATATAAGTTCTTTTGATCATATACTTGAAATAGACACATACCAGAAATGTTCAAATATAAGTTGCTAACTTCGGTGTCACTTGCATCCAAACAACATATGGAAAAAATAAATGCATGTGTGCGCAATTTGTTTTCTAATCCTGCGATGCTGTGACATTGGTCCACCGGATTTAATCGTGATACTCCAATCCTATGCGGTTGCGAAACATTGATCTTACTTTTTTATGGTCGAAGGCTAGTATCGAGTATAGATGAATATATGGTGACGACCTTCATTTGCTGAGAATGGTTTTTTTGTATGCAGGAAAACTGTTTTGGTCCTTCAAAGAATTTTTTTAATTTAATATAAATTGTTCTTGAACGAATACTTTGGTAGGTGGTTGCAAGAGTGAGAGGCATGGGAACACGCGCCAATAACTGCACGTTTAGTAGGGGGTTTTTGATTGTGGGCGGGGTACTCGAACAGCCCACTTCCTGAGTAGTTTTCCATCTTCTTCCTCTATATATCTGACCAAGGAACCGCCTGCACTTCTGCCCACTCGCTGCATTTTCTTTTGATCGATCATTCTTGATCTCACCAAGCAACCGCATCCATGGAAGACAAAGGCAAGCGCGAAGCAGAGGACCAGGGCGATGCGCGGCGTGATGTCAAGAAGCACCGGGGAGATGAGTATGTTCTGAATGTTTAATCAGTATCTACCCTTGTTTTAAATAGCGGCGCTATAGCGGACACTATAGCGCTAAATAGCGTTCGGGCAGGATAACGCTAAGCTATTACCATTTTAGCGCTAAACGCTATTTGCCGCTATTAGTTTCGCTAATAGCGCTAAAAACGCCAAACCGCACTCATTTAGCGCTATAAGATATTGGGCTGATTTTCGTTGGTCCAAATTGATTGGCAGGCCCAAATCTCATCTCAAGGTATTAGAACTAATGTATTTCTCTATGTGATGTGATGATGTTTGATGTATCATGTATGAACTACAAACTACTTTGATGTAATGTATAAAATTATATAATGTTTGGCATATTTTTTGCTTAGCCGCTAAATGGCTTAGCCCGCTATCATAGCTCGCTATAGCGCTAAATAGCCTTTTAGGGAGGTTGCCGCTAAAATGGCTTAGCCCGCTATTTAAAAACAGGGATATGGATACATGTATTGAAAGAATTTTGAAAGAATGCTTTTCATTTACACTTTCTGTTATGCTTACAAATAATTATTGTTCAACTTTATGAACATTTCACTATTTAGGAGATTGATTTTACCTTTCAAATGATTTTGTTGCCTTCATGTATTTCAGGAATGTATGTGCTGCAACAAAACTATCAATGCGAAGAATAGGATGATGGAGTTGTACTTGAAGCTCAACAAAATAATTATTCATCTCGAGGGCGAATCGCGACGAATGCCCCGAATGCGCTAAGGATATTGAACTTGTGCAGAAGGTGTTGACCAATCAGGATGAAGAGATGGCAAGGGTTAGGAATATGGTGGAATCTCATGAGGTCCAATTTTGCAGTCGGGCATGACTTGCTCGAAAAGAGTCTTGCGGGGAGGAAGCGAAGATGGAAAATGAATTCTCGAAAAGTTAGCTGAAATTTGTTTCAAGAAGGACAAGCTCATCTCAGATTTGAAGGAGGAGCTGGAGGAAGTGAAGAAGCTGAACTAGGGGCCAGCAACACCGCTTGATGCCTAACCTATCTATAGATATATGTATATAGGAGTTATAAATGTAATTGAGAACAATTAGCAAAGTTTGGTCAGTTGCATCCGGAACACATAGGGATGTCACATGCGGATATTTTGGTACTCCGGGTCTACCCTAGGTTGTGATCCCGGGAGCTTAAGTAATATATTTTAGATTTTTTTACCTTGATTTTGGTCTTTTAACATGTTCTCAATGTTAGTGAGACATGTATATATAGTTGAATGTTTGGAATGTGTAGTTCCACCATGAAGTCATTAGAATAATATCAACGCCATGATCACAATAAAAAGTCCAAAAAAAGATAAATAAAATAGAATTAGCAAAAGAAGACAAAAATAGTAAATCAAAAAATTTGCCACAAACAGGTTTCGAACCTGAGAGCTAAGGAAGAAACCGAGGGAGTGGTACCTTTGTGCTAGTGAGAAGTTTTTGATGTGTTGGAGATCTAGTGTCTTTAAACATATTACGAGGCGCTCCCATCTTCTTCCATACATATAGAATCCTGGTCATCACTAATCCCACCCCATCCCCAAACCCGCCACATTTTTTATTTCCATCCAACCGTCGCCCGGTTCCGCGCCGGCCGCCACCGCTGGGCAACACCACCTCGGCCCCTTCCACCGCCCAATCGCCGGCGCCCGACAAAGATGCCTAAGTCGGAGGCAAAGAACCACGACCAGTCCGTCCGGGCTAGCCAGCAGAAGCGCGGCCGACCGGGACCGGCAGATGGACCGGCGACCCAACAGGCGTGGTGGTTATCGGGACTACAACCCCTTGGCCGTTGCCGGCTCCTAGCTCACGGCGTGTGAAGAGGGCCTCATCGGCAAGGGCTCGCGACCACGACGGCCACGGGCGTTCCCCGTGCCGCCGGGCTTCGAGCAGGTCGGTCCCCAGCGCCGCGCCGCCAGCGCCTCCACCTCGAGGGTGCTGCGTTCAACTGGGGAAGGCCGCCTCCCTCATCCTCATCCCTCGCCCGGAGGTCGCATTCTCTCATAGCTCATTTTAAATACATATCCAGATTAGAGTGGGGTTTTCTCAGTTCATTTAGGGTTTTCTTTTTTTTGGATTATGCAATCTAGATTGAAAATGTAGCATCCACAGCACGAAGTGCCACATCTTTCTAGCTTCGAATTCCCTCATGACGCATTGTGGGATTTTTTTCTGATTAATCATCAACCATAAGAATATTTTTTGATTTTTGGAGGGATCCCGCTCTTCCATATCCTTTTATGATATGTGCCATTGTCATTGGCAGTCATAAGATCATAGGTAGATTTAACAGAAAATCTTTTGTTTTTGCCAAATGTCCAGATGATTGAGTCCTTAAAATCTAAAAATCTTTTGTTTTTTAGATTTTGCAATGTAGATTGAAAATGTAGCATCCAAATATAAAAGAAGTTTGTGTGCTATGCATTTCGGCCATTGGATTGTACTGCTTTTTGTTGGCACTTGACCCATTTATTGACTAGTTGTCATTGACACATTATGTTTAATGCGGATAGTATTGGCACTTTAGGTTTTAGAAATTAATCCTGTGAGTCAAGTTTTGAATGTGTCGAGCTCAAGCTTGGATGCTCCATTTTTTTTTGACTATTAGACATTGACTCATTGATGTGGATTTTTTTTTATGGTCTTGGCCCATTGATGTTAACTGTTACTATGCAAATGAAGATCTCGTATGAAAGAACTATCGTGATATGATGAACTAGGTAATGCTTATATTAAAACAAATTTTTGTTCAAATTAATAATTTATGTTCCTCTCGATCATATTGCAGCCTTGCTTCTCCCTGTCGCAAGTATGTCGACAATGAGGTCAAGAAGCTCAAGGGAGAGCTTATGGAGATGGTGGAGCCCCTAAAGGGAGCAGGCTTGGAGGGATTTACAAAAGATCTATTTCTTTGGAGTGCAATGTTAGTACGAACATTCAAATCATTGAGGGATTGAGGAAGGAGGTGAAGCATTTGCGAGGGAGACTGTGTTCCGCATTGAGAAGGATGGCCCCGGAGGAGAAGCAACCGAGACCATCGACCATTCATATATTAGTCTCTACTATATAGTTGTTAGTGCCCTAGGAGGCAAGAAGACGTTAAGCCTGATTTGGTGGCACATGGTTGCCCTGAATGTGAACAAGATATTAAGTTTCATCTGGTGTCATGGAGATGCCTTTTAATAATTCTTATTATCTTATTAAATTATTAGTGTTGTTCATGTATTTGTGTTTGAATTTTTAAATCTGAAACACCGTGTGCCAAATCCAAGTCAGCTAAGGCGGCATTTGAAATGTTCATCTAGATGGTTGTCTATGTAAGATACATATGCAGTACCTCAAAAGGATTTGAACCTATCTTTTTTTTGGCTTGGTCGATATCTTTGTTTTTAACTAACATAGCTCTCGATTACTTTGTGTGTAAGCATGGCATATTTTGGCTCCCAAAACACAACAAAAAAGTTTGAGATGATTTCGAGAAAGTGGTACTACACATCTCACACTACCATGGGCATCTCTCACCTAGTAACTAGAACATGTGTGAGAGATGTGGGCCATTGTGAGGATGTGCAACAACAGAATTGACTCAGATTTTTTTGTCAACATGCTACACCAAAAGGAGGTGACCATGCAAATTTTAGATTTTTTTATCTTGATTTTGGTATTTTAACATTTTTTCTTGAGTAAATCAACTAATAATCACAATAAAGTTAAACTTGGCCTAAAAATTGCACAACTGCACACAACACAACAGTTTGGTTCTATAGACACCCCAAAAAAGTTTGAGATGATTTTGAGAAAGTGGTACTACACATCTCAAACTAGCATATGAGCATGTCACCTAGTGACTAGAACATGTGAGAGAGATGTGGGCCATTGTGAGGATGTGCAACAACACTTTCTTAGAATCAACTCAATTTTTTTTGTCAACATGATACACCAAAATGAGGTGTTCATGCAAATTTTTAGATTTTTTTTTACCTTGATTTTGGTATTTTAACATTTTTTCTTGAGTAAATCAACAAATAATTACAATAATTGGTAAACTTGGTCTAGAAATTAAACAAATTCATACAACACCATAGTTTGGTTCCATAGACACCCCAAAAAAAGTTTGAGATGATTTTGAGAAAGTGGTACTACACATCTCAAACTAGCATGAGTATCTTTCACTAAGTGATACAAACATTTGTGTGAGATGTGGGTCATTGTGAGGATGTGTAGCAACACTTTATCAGAATCGTCTCATAATTTTTTTTGTTAACATGCTACACCAAAAAGGAGGTGTCCATAAAAATTTTAGATTTTTTTTACCTTGATTTTGGTATTTTAAACATTTTTTTCTTGACTAAATCAACAAATAATCACAATAATAGGTACACTTGGTCTAAAAATTGCACAAATGCACACAACATCATAGGTTGGCTCCATAGACACCAAAAAAAGTTTGAGATGATTTTGAGAAAGTGCTACTACACATCTCAAACTAGCATGAGCATCTCTCACCTATAGAGTAGAACATGTGAGAGAGATATGGGCCATTGTGAGGATGTGCAACAACACTTTCTTAGAATTGACTCAGATTTTTTTGTCAACATGCTACACCAAAAGGAGGTGTCCATACAAATTATTAGATTTTTTTACCTTGATTTTGGTATTTTAACATTTTTTTCTTGAGTAAATCAACAAATAATCACAATAATATTTGAATTATATACATGTTCGAAACAAAATAAACAATTGTGGCCCTAAGTGTGGGACACACAAAACTCATGGAAAAAAAAATAGATTGGCGCTTGACCTTCCCAAACTTAGCCACAAAAAAACAAATAAAAAAATCAAAACTTCCCAAATTTGAAAGTGGCGCCATTTTACCTCCCGAAATTTTTTTTTTAGCAAGCATGCCCCATGCCCCCCATGAGGCCGCGTTTTAGCTTACGCTTATAATGACACTCTTCGTATTCCCTCCCTAATCCCCTCGCAAAACCAATCTAGAATTCAGATTAGCTAGGGCTCTAGCGCCGCCGCCCACCACCGGCATCCTCCTTCCACCACTCGCCGACGGGATGCCCTCGTCGAGCGAGGTGGCAAGGAGGACCCAATCGGGGACAATAACGCTGCACACACCGCATCGTCGTCGGTCATGATAAGAGCAATGCCTAGGGCGTCGGCATTGCTCTTTGGGTCACCTTCATCCCAAATAGCATCCGCAGGTCGGGCGCCGAAGATGCGGCGGCGACGGCCAAGATCCACCGTAAAACTTTTTTGACCTACGTCTCGGGAAGAGACCGACAACGGTACACGCTATTATGTTACCAGGTCGGATGATTTCTCTGCTAGTGCTACGTTTTCTTTTTGATGAAATCTGCTAGTTCTACGTATGCCCTATATTACATGCTTTTTGTGCTCGCATTTTTAATTAAAATGTCATCGCCGTATATGCGAAGCGGGAGAAATTTGGATAGCATATGTTGTTTGCTTGGGGAGTGAGGAGGGACAAGATGTAGTTAAGGGATTTAGAGTTGAGAAGAGTCTAATCACGCTTGATAACTTAACAATATTGAAATCAAAACGGGGTATGGGTCTAGGGACTACATGTACTTCAAGAAGAGAAGTGTTGATGATCCAGGGGCAAAGCAACACTATGTGAAATCGAATACGATGTTGATGCATTAGACATGGTAGATAATAACCCGGGATGAGAGGGTTATTACTATAGTTTTGTATAAGAATCCAAGCAGCTAGATGCATGTATTGCCATTAAAAAAACTAGAGGTTCCTCTGATAGTGATGAAGACGAAGAGATGCCAGATTTTGAATTGGATGCATACAAACGATGGCTAGATATTATGCATACAAGGGAGCAAGCCATGGGTGAGTTATGATAAATCCCTAGTATGTATATATAAAGTTGGATTTTGCAATGCACTCATGACTCTTATAATCGTTCTTTTTGAGTTTCAAGATATATATAGGGAGGACACCATCAAGACATACAGAGAATGGTTGCGGGTTGAAGGAAAACTTGATTACATTAGTAATATCCCCCCTAGTTGTCATACAAATTACCATTCTTTTGCGGACTTCAAATTATGCTAGCTCATCATTTGACAAAATTGTCTGCAGATTCGTATAAGGATTTTAGCCCACCGATAAATTCTAGTCAAGAGAGCAACCTAACACCACTAGACCTGGCACATTCTCATGCTCGGCGTTGGAGACCAGATCAAGGTAATAGTAATTTGTGTTCATTTTGAATTAGTTTTGTGTTTTATTTATGTCTGACCCTATATGCATTACGTTGTTTAATAACTATTATAACATTTTGTTTCAATGGAATAGGCTCGAGAAAATGGGAAGAAAAGAGGGCGTGGTACCATGAAATGCTTGAAGGGTCTCTACAAGAGAATCGGGGACGGGCAATCAAAAACTAACCGTTCGGTTCTCCATACTTGGAAGGGTGTAGGTGAGAACCCGCATTTTCACTTCTGAAATAGTATTTTCTACAAGGAAAAGGGTGCCACTCATTGGAGTGAGAACATGGAAAGATATCCATCCTGAAGTAAAAGAGTCAATAGCATGTGATATATTGGTAAGTATCTTTGCTTATTTTTTAATTTTCATCATATATAATCTATAATGTTATAGCTTTCACCCGGAGTATTCAATAATTATATCCATGGGGGCTAGAAGTGAACTAGAAGGGATCAAGTACGCCCAAGAGATGAGGTAGAATAAATATTTTTGTAGGTAGAGAGGGGTTCTCTAAGGATTTTCTCAAGATTATTAAATACCAAGGTTCAGTGCTTACTAGACCCAACTCATACAGCAACTGACCTTTCCGATTCTCGAAATGATGGGAACGGTAATCGGGGAAGGAATTAGAAAATGTCGAATGGCACAATACGTGCGTGGTGGACTACAAATTTTAGGACTGCAACATTCAACAACTATTCCAGCATTGTTACTATTCTTAAACTCAATAGCACCATGTTACGAAAATGAAACTTTTTCGGTCTTTAAAACTAGATTCTTCAAATCCGAACGGAGATCCATCGAAGAAGTAAAATAAAGAAAACACTGAATTTAGTAAAATAATAATCAAGAATTTACCATAGATATTACTCACAAAGGAATATTCAATGAACCTTTTTTTTGAGAAGGAACTACAAAATGCTCCTCCTCCTCTTTGATATGCTTGACATTTTTTTCAACAATTAGGTGAAGAACACCTAGAGGGATTTGTAGCAATTCATGGTGGAGGATTTGTAACATGGAGAAATTGTGTTGTGTGTTACAATGGGAGGATGGTTCTTTTTATATAAAAAAAGGGTAATTGTTAATTGGACACATGCAATTTATTGGTTGAGTAATTTGTCCTCCATTGTAAAACCGGAGAAGAACCACTTTAAGGGTGATCAAAATGCATTATTTTGGTCAATGACGGGTCAAAGCCGTCCAAAACCGGTTGAACCGCGGTCCAACGCGCCAAACCACGCCACCGTTTCATAGATTCTTACTCCCCTGCGGCGAATGTGTTTCGGTTAAAAAAACGCCGGAAATTTGTCAAAGTGTTTTTGAGTTCATTATATGCTGTCCGCCGATAATTTTATGATGAGCAATGAAACTTTGTTAGAAAACCGCGTTGTTTGTTTGCCCCTTTTGATAATTTTAGTTTACTCGATGCTAAAACAAATGTCATTCATTCTATCCAGAAAGATTGACAATTCAAATGGAGCGAACAAGATGGATCGTCATGATGGGATTGTCGATCAAGTGATGGGAGTGCCGATCGTTTCCTCATCAAACTATGATTTATTGTGTATCGTGTGTCGATGTAGTGGTTCGTTCAAGCAATGCAAAGTGTGTTGAAAACTTGTTCGTTTTTTAAGTACTATACCTATCAAGTTGATGTAGTACATGGTTTGTTCAAACAATGTAGTACGTGTGATGGAAATTTTATACTAAATGGTTAAATCGGTGTATATAAGTATGATATGTATATATTATTGCATAAATATTATTGATCCTGAAATATATGAGCGTGGCAGAATAGACATGTGGCAATAGCTACAAAATTATGGTAGCAACAACATTCGTGGGGAAAAGATATTTTATCCTATCGCAACCCATTTTTTTTTCGATGTCATAAAGGTCGAAGCAATAGAGGTGGCCACATGTAACAACCATTCAAACTGTGTGGTTTTGGTAGTAATATAATGGCCAACCTATAACAACCAATCCTAGTTGGTGGCAATTGTGGTGGTTATTTTATAGCACCCACAAAAACTTTGATGGCAATATCGGTCAACAAGTATAACATCCAAACACAATTCGTAGTAATAAATGGGAACACATATAGCCCAAGTTATTAGGACCGGACCCGGAGATCGAATAGGTGAGGCCTTCGGTTCGATGGTTTCCCGGCCCGACCGTTAAGAACCGGTTGAACCGGCGGTTGATTATTTTGGACGGAAGTATTGAACCGGCTACAAATACTTTGGACCGGTGTAATTTAATAATATAAAAATAATTAGCAAGATATATTTGGTCAATACAAAAATAAGATGACAAAATCACAATTATATAACCAACTCTAGAGTTGTTTTACAAGATAGCTAGAAAATACCAATGAAAAAAATATACGGAGAACATAGAAATTGACACAAAATAGAGCTCTAATAGTAATTTAAATATTCATTGTTAGAATAGAATCTTAGATGCTGAAATAGATTGCACTGTTGTGAGGGAGGCCATTGAAATAACTAAGATGTAGTATATATTATTTATCTCGTTTAAACTTTAAAGCTCATATGTTAAACTTTTGAGATTTAAAAGAAAGTGACGTTCCGTTACCTGGTATAAAAAAAAAAAGGTCTCTAATCAATAATCGTGAATCACAGATGTTGTCAAAAAAAAAAAAAAATCGTGAATCACAGAGACTTCAAAAAAAATAAAATCACGAATCACAAGGGGCAGCGGCAACAGGTCAACAGCAGCTAGGGTGTTGTCAAAAAAAAAAAAAAAAAAAAAAACAGCAGCTAGGTGGGGCCCTGCTGCATGGTCCACCACGGCTGCATGCAGGCGCATCACGCATGCCCACCACCGCCCACCAGCCAGAGTTCAGACAGGACGCTGCCGCATGAGCATTTTCAAAAAAGTTGCCGGTTCGTATGGAACCGGCGGTTCCATCGTTCTGCAAAAAACCGGCGGTTCATCGGTTTTTCGGTTCAATTGCATTCGGTCTTCTAAGGTGAACCGGACCGCCTAAGGCTCTGGGTTCGGTCTTTTACGGTTGGACCGGTCCGGTCGGTCCGAATCCAGTGAGGCATATAGCACCCAAAAAAACTTTGGTGGCAATATTGGTCATCAAGTATAGCATCCAAATAAGTTTTGTAGTAATAAACAGGAACACATATAGCACCCACAAAAACTTTGGTGGCAATATTGGTCATCAAGTATAGCATCCAAATTCATTTCAGAGTAGCAATAGAAAGGAACACATATAGCACCCAAAAAAACTTTGGTGGCAATATTGGTCATCAAGTATAGCATCCAAATAAATTTCGTAGTAATAAACGGGGAACACATATAGCACCCAAAAAAACCTTTGGTGGCAATATTGATCATCAAGTATAGCATCCAAATTAATTTTCGTAGCAATAGAAAGGAACACATATAGCACCCAAAAACCTTTGGTGGCAATATGGATTGACAAGTATAGCATCCAAACACAGTTCAGTAACAGAGGGGGGACCATCTATAGCACCCAAAGCAAGTTTGTGGCAAAAACGTGTAGCAACCACAACTAGAGCGTAGCAATACAATCCTTTGCAACGCCTCTTTTTGGAATTGCAACGCTCGGTGTTAGATGCCATTGAGGCCTCTAGCATCACCTGAAATGTTGCAATAGGATACTATAACACCAACTAGAGCGTGGCAATATAGTCTTGTTTCAACACCTCATTGGGTTGCAATACAAAAAAAATTGCAACACCCAAATGGCCATCGTGGTTGAAGGTTAATACCACGGACTTTTGCGCATCTCAAGTTTACCAAATCGTTTGGTTGCAATTTCAGCTATTGCACCCAAAAACGGCATATTACAACACAATTTGTGGGTTGCTATTGACCGAAAACTACGTAGTGTACTGATCAGAGGTCCAGAAGCCGCGTAATGATGGTCCTGATCTTGGGTTTCCAAAACCATCCATCTCCTTGAACCCTATTTACAATTAGACACATCCGAAAGTACTCAATGCCAAGTTGTAAATTAATCAGGAAGAAAGCACAAATCAATTTCAATCACAAATGACATGCCAAACTCCACGCCCAAATGTATTAGTGCCCACCCAAAGAAGTGGCATAACACCCACAACTGAATTATGGCTAGATTATTACAATTTAAAGGTCAGATTCTCGTAGAAAAATAGGATGTTCTCCCTTAACTTATGAATTATGAGCGCCACAGACAGCCTGCCACCTCGACCCCCAACGACATGCCGAGCACCGGGACATGAATGGAAAGGTAACTCAAGCTAGATTTTAGATAAATATATATAGAACAAACCATGGCTTCTGCACATGTAGGCACAAAAATCCTACTCCCTGCGTGATGAGGACACGCCTACGATGCCCAAGAATTTGGCCCAATCTTTCACGGTACAAAAATCAATAATTAATATAATCTGAATTTATTACTCTAAATCACTCCTCGAATGACAAGCTCTATTTTATATCCAATAAATATGCACTGCTTAACTGAACTATCCGCAATATGACTGAAAGGAAAAGTTCACAAGGCAATAATAATCAAGTCTGGCAGTGCAACCAATGATCAAGTAACCTCTTAGACAGCCGGCCACGGATGAGACCAGCGGCAACAGCACACGCCAATTAAGAGAAGATAACTAAACTCCACTTAATCCCACGGCAAAGCAAGCAGATCATCCAACTCAACGGCACTAGCAATACGTGCAGGAAGCACACTTGAATATTGAACAAAAATATATGGACGGATGCAGCACTTCGGAATTCAACGAGCGACAGTAGCAAAGATAGGATTGGGTTCGGCTTACAATACGATGATGCAATCCAAACCCTAATAATAATCTTCAACCCGCAGCCCACGGCGACCACGATCCAAAGATGGGGACTCCGACGAAATCCGAGGCACGACCAAGCTGCGGCAGCTCGAGCACACACTCCACACAATCCGAAGAGGATCGGCAAGATAGACCGGAGAGGAATCACCCTCTAGCTTCTCTCAGGGAAACCCTAGATGAAACATAATAAAATCCAGTCTAATCTGTTACATGGCCGACTCTGGCCTTTTAAACGTGCACGCAGGCACCTGGCGGGACACAAGTCCGACTCGACCAATAGTCTAGATGCAACGTGACTTTGCTAAGCTAATTAATATACGTATCCAAAAATATAATAAAATATTACGGCAAGGATGCTAATTAACGTGTGGACCTGTGACCTTCACCTGTTCACCAGCAGCTTGATGCAAATAGTGAAGGCTTCTCCAAGTTTTCCATGATGGCAATAATACCTCAAGTGACGTCAACTTTCATAGAACCAAAATAAATATGTTTTTTGGCTTTTCATCTTCTTTCTTGAATGTTACGCTCTTAAAGATGATCATTGATGAAAGACCACTCGAGCAAATATTTTCTTTGCCTTCTTCATATATTCTTCATTAGAAGAGAATGCGCCCAAATTTTAAGAAAGATGGATCTCTCATATTTTTAACTGATAAATTATCCAAAATAATCTTTTTGCGGCGCCATGGGCTCATCATCCTCCCTTTCTTGAATCAAAGCCGTCCTCGGCTTTGACATAGCTCGACCATAATCTTTATTCAGCGGATCATGACTTGCGCCAACATTAATTACTTGAGTAGAAACACCCACACGATCAACATTCTTCATAATGTCATACTCATTGTCATGACTTCCACAATCAACAAGGATTCTAGAATTACTTCCTGCAACTTTAGAATCCTTGCTCAAATTTTCAGGTGCAATAATACCAGCATCGATAGTCACATCCATCTTGCCAAACTGCATAGAAGATGATTTGTTCAGAACTGCCTTGTCAGTTTCTGTCCCGCTGCAATTTTCTTCAACAACTTTATTATTTTGTCCCTCCAGAGCTAAAGACACTATCGGAATTTTAAGTTCAGCAAAATTATTTGCAGTTCCCTTTACTGAAGTGTTCACAATCTTCTCTCCCTCTTGAAGCAAAGCCATCCTCGGCTTTGGAATAAATTCAGCAGCTTTGTTCTTCACTTTCACATGAGGAAAAAATGGCAGCCTTAATAGCATTCTCCGGCATTGGTTTGAGCACATGATAAATTCCCTTGTGCACAAATGAATAATTATTAGAGCGACCACCATGTGTAGCATCAAGATCAAACTGCCACGACCGACCCAATAACAAATGGCAAGCACTCATCGGTGCGACATCACAATCCACAGTATCAATATAATTGCCAATGGAAAATTTAACTCGCACCTTGTGAGTAATTTTAAGTGTACCACTTTGGTTCATCCATTGGATATAACGCGGCATTGGAAGCCTCCGCGTCGACAAAGATAAAGCATGCACAACATCTGAACTAATGGCATTTGTAAAACTACCACCATCAATTACCAATTTGCATACCTTATCTTGAATTTTGCACTCAGACTGAAATATACTAGATCGCTGCCCCTTGACAGCCACAACAGCACCATGACTTTGCACTTCCCGAGCCAACATAGATAACCCATTTTGTGCATCACAAATAATATCAATCAATGGCTCTACAGATTTTTCTTTCGTATCATTTTCTGCTACAGCAAACTCCTTGTTGTCTTCTTGGGAATGAGGAGAAATTTTAGCAATAGAACTAGCATAGTTCCTCTCTAGCGGCTTGTCATAAGAAAATGCAGAACAACTAATAGCCTCCGACTTTTTAACATGCACAATGCACTTCTGATCATCAACACACTGAATTTTATTTGTGGCCACACACTTTTCTTGAGACCAAGAGAACTGCGAGCACAAGCAGATAACTTACTACTTTGATTAGTAGCTTGCTTCAATTTAGAGAAGAAACAATTTCAGCATGCGACGACTTGCCATAAGTAACACTAGAATCGAACTTCTTCTCATAAGAATTAACATCAACCACTTGCTGGTTAGAACCATTGTACTCATTTCCAGCTATAGAATCAGACCAAGATGAACGTTGATTCAATTTAGTGTCTGAAGAAATTTTACCACTTGTAGCAACTATTTTCTTTGAATAGAATTTGGACTCACTTGGCGGATCAAATGTAGGCCGTAAAAATTTCTTCATACCTTCCCACGTCATGATATCAGTCCAGCCTTTCGCAATAAATTCTTCCTCCACTTCCATCCACCACTGGAAAACACGTTCAGAGAAAGTTATCTTTGCCAAATTTACCAGCTGGTCAGATGGCAATTTACCCCTCCAATAAGAATTTTGCATCGCATCTTCCCAATCATAATAATTAGCTGAAGATGCGTTTGAATACAATGTTGGCACAAATTGAGCTTTCTCAGCCAAGCGATATTTATCCATCATTAGCAATCAATAGCGAAAATACCAAGCACCGTGAGCAACCCGGAGAGCTGATACCACGTGATGAGGACACGCCTACGATGCCCAAGAATTTGGCCCAATCTTTCACGGTACAAAAATCAATAATTAATATAATCTGAATTTATTACTCTAAATCACTCCTCGAATGACAAGCTCTATTTTATATCCAATAAATATGCACTGCTTAACTGAACTATCCGCAATATGACTGAAAGGAAAAGTTCACGAGG
Organism: Hyparrhenia diplandra; assembly: GCA_015847255.1. Lineage (NCBI taxonomy): Eukaryota > Viridiplantae > Streptophyta > Magnoliopsida > Poales > Poaceae > Hyparrhenia > Hyparrhenia diplandra. The sequence continues at coordinate 445,107 of JADLZK010010260.1, forward strand.
CAATAATAATCAAGTCTGGCAGTGCAACCAATGATCAAGTAACCTCTTAGATAGCCGGCCACGGATGAGACCAGCGGCAACAGCACACGCCAATTAAGAGAAGATAACTAAACTCCACTTAATCCCACGGCAAAGCAAGCAGATCATCCAACTCAACAGCACTAGCAATACGTGCAGGAAGCACACTTGAATATTGAACAAAAATATATGGACGGATGCAGCACTTCGGAATTCAACGAGCGACAGTAGCAAAGATAGGATTGGGTTCGGCTTACAATACGATGATGCAATCCAAACCCTAATAATAATCTTCAACCCCGCGGCCACGACGACCACGATCCAAAGATGGGGACTCCGACGGAAATCCGAGGCACGACCAATAATAATCTTCAACCCGCGGCCACGACGACCACGATCCAAAGATGGGGACTCCGACGGAAATCCGAGGCACGACCAAGCTGCGGCAGCTCGAGCACACACTCCACACAATCCGAAGAGGATCGGCAAGATAGACCGGAGAGGAATCACCCTCTAGCTTCTCTCAGGGAAACCCTAGATGAAACACAATAAAATCCAGTCTAATCTGTTACATGGCCGACTCTGGCCTTTTAAACGTGCACGCAGGCACCTGGCGGACACAAGTCCGACTCGACCAATAGTCTAGATGCAACGTGACTTTGCTAAGCTAATTAATATACGTATCCAAAAATATAATAAAATATTACGGCAAGGATGCTAATTAACGTGTGGACCTGTGACCTTCACCTGTTCACCAGCAGCTTGATGCAAATAGTGAAGGCTTCTCCAAGTTTTCCATAATGGCAATAATACCTCAAGTGACGTCAACTTTCATAGAACCAAAATAAATATGTTTTTTGGCTTTTCATCTTCTTTCTTGAATGTTACGCTCTTAAAGATGATCATTGATGAAAGACCACTTGAAAGCAAATATTTTCTTTGCCTTCTTCATATATTTTTCATTAGAAGAGAATGCGCCAAATTTTAAGAAAGATGGATCTCTCATAATTTTAAGCGATAAATTATCCAAAATAATCTTTTTATGGCGCCATGGGCTCATCACTGCGCGCACACACCGACAAGCTGGAATAGCCGGGTTTTACTCGACGCCCGAAAGTGTCTTGAGGCGTGCGCTTAATTTGACCTGTTAATTGATAAGGAGGTAAACGTGAGATCCGGAACATGTCCGGTGAGATCAAGACAGTTCGCATGTATGGCTCTAAGGCTTGTAAATACATATAGCTATGAAAGCTATCTGTCAACAAATAATGAATGCATTCGGTAAGCATATATAAAGATATAATGTAATAACGATGCCGAATGATCATAAAAGACATGTTTGAACAAATAAAATCGATCATCATGTTATGCTATCGTAAAGCTCTATTGCATAGATCGAATTAATTGACAACATGATAAATAAAAGAAAGTAAATCATAAATATCATTATTGATACTTATTACACGTGAAAGCGCAACCGCTGTTCAAGCAAGCTTGCCAATCGGGGTCCATGAAGAAGGAACTCCCCTACGTAAAAACCTATCAGATTAAACCGATCTCTAGGCCACCTAGGATGACTAGCTCTAGAGTAACCCAAAGATCTATATCCACTTAGAATGATATAGTCCTGTCAAGATCTAAACGTATACGAACCCACAACATGTAACAACTTAGATTGATCTATCTCGGCTATGATAAATAGATAGATCTAGTAGCACAATAAGATAAACAATGAGAGCACTAGAAGCAACTAGATCTATGATAAGATAAAGCCAAGACCTTTCAATCTAAATTGGGCAAAAAGTGTGTGCAAACATAATTAAATAATAAATAAAAGCATTGCAACACATGGTAATTCTTAATGAATTCATTAGATCTTGCCAAAATCTAATGAAGCCGATAACTAGCTCTTAGCCGGACCTTAGCCCACCTGGGATGGCTCATGATCGACAAAAGAACCCCTCTTGCCCCCCGATAGCTTAAATCCGCCTAACGATACTAAGCGTGAACAAGAATACTTGCAATAATCTAAACCGCTTTGACGATACTAGACATGGTGCAAGGTTGCGGTATTTACGGAGGTCGACGGGTCGATGAATCCTCATGAAAGAGATCGGCGATTACACGATCGGACTCGAAGGGTGGCCGGAGCCAAGGCACGGAGCCGGGTTGGTTGTATTGATTTGGTAGATTGTTTACATTGCCGGGGTCTTATATTTATACCACGGGCTTTGACGAGTCCTAACTAACTACTTAATAAACATAATAAAAATATCTAGCTAAGATACATTGCCCTCCAAGTCTTGGAGTCGGTGAAACTCGCACGTGATGTGGGCCCTCATCCCCTGGATATCTTCCTTTGACGCTCCATGCTTGCCGAACCATCTCATGCTCGGCTCCTTTCGGACTCGGGCTCCTAGCCGAATAATGTGACTTTCTAACGCCACAAAGATCGCTGCCGTCTTCTTGCTAGCCGAATGACTCCTTACAGAACCATCATGTGCCGCCCATCTCGTCATCCAGGCTCTACCAAATTTTGGTGTTAACATATGCCCCCTCAATTTTAGAGTAAAAGAGGCTCTTTTGCTCTGAAATTGACCATGATCTCGCTAAAACCGGGCTAAGCTTTTAACCGGGCTAAAATAAGGCCCATTTCTCGAAGCTTCCCGCAACAATCGCTTTCAACCCTTTAGTTGCCTCTTGGGACTCATGTGCTAAAACCTCCACCAATGTGAATCGGCGAAGCAGTCTCTTCCGCTTCTCAAGATAAGCACCGAATAGACCTTTTATCTTAGCCACTTTAGATCTCTTTTTTGGCTCCCTTTTGTACAAATACAGGCAAACTCCTTCAGCAGTCATCCAGATTCCTCTCTTTCTCCAACCCTCTTTTCTCTTCTCCTTCGAGATTTGAAGTGTTCGGCTGACTCTAGACCCAATCAATGGAGTAAGCTCTTCATCATCCGTACTTCCCATGTCTTTATATGCCGAATCTAATCCTTTTCTCTCTTCCTAATGATATTTGAAGCCCTCGTGATGCCGAGAGATTTGAGCTCCGCCCGCCAACTTGGCGGTCACGGGCAGAGGCACTCAGGTTAGAGCGCGAGGCACACGAGCAGCATCGTCGAAGATATGGAGGACATCGAGGAGGATCCGGACATTTTGCAAGAAACCAGAACTTCTATGAATGGAACTTCAACCGTAAGTCTCAAAATTGGTTCCCATGTCACTTCACTTCCCGTACTAGCCTCTGCTTATCATTCCTTCTTGATCCTTTTGAAGGCTTGCTGAGAAGGTTTGCCCTCCTGATTGGCGCATCTCGCCGAATGATTGAGATGGCAGAAACACCAGGTCCTGACCACCCAATGAGGATGCAGACCGCTTTCAAGCGCCTGAAGGATGTCTACAATAGTCTCTTTGATTAGAAAGAAATGTAGAAAAAATGACATGTAATCCTGTATGCAGTGGTTCTTCCTTGGTCAATAAAATCAGTTTTAGTCCCAATTCCTATGGCTTGTCTTTATGAACTGATCTTTACGTCTTTAACTTAGCTGTCCCAGTACTGAATTGAACTTTGCCGAATGACCCTTTTTGTACCATACGTTTGGGAAAGCCCAAATGGCCTGGCCCACTTACTGCCTGGTCCAGTACGCTCTTAAGCCCATATAACGGTCTTTTCATGGTTATGCAATCGACTTATAAAATAACTCCCATGATTATCTCGCAGCGTAAAACCGCTCTTGCTTTCCAACGATTTCACCTTCTCCCTTACCGAGCAGAAAAACCCTCAATCTCGGTGAGCATCCATGGCGGGTGTCGATAACAACCGCGGCAAGCGTCCGGCTGAGGACGAAGCAAGTGGGAGCCGAGTTCCTCGTCGGATAACGTCTTGAGTAAGAAAATTCATTCCCCCTTTTAGCGACTCCCACATCCTTTGTTCATCTTCTTGTTTCTCAATCGACCAATATTCCTCTCGATTCGATTTTTCCTTCCTTTTGGTCGACCGATTCTCATCCCTGCCTCCTTTAATGCCTGCTCCAAGCTCTCCTCTTCCCCAACCAGAACCTTCTTCCCCTGCACTGGAGTATCTCTCTGATTCCGAGGAAGATTTGTGGTACCGTCAGGAGAAGAAGAAGAAGGATGAGATCATCAAGGAGTTTGGCGAGTACTCCATGAAGGCCTGCATCAAGAATCTTGATCAAGAAGATTCCATCAAACAGCTCTGCCGGCGCCAACACCGGTCGGTTTCAGATCTGGATTCTATTTCTTGCATTGTATTCTTTCTATCCCGACGCTGGTTGGTCTATCACGCTTTGTTTGAAGAAAACCGCCAGCCTTCTAGCGTAAATCGCCGGTTCTGTGTCGACAATGCGCCGCTTGTTTGGCAACCGCAATCCGTCGCCGACAAGGTGAAGGCCCGAGGCGATAGTAGCAGCGTAACGCCTTTGAAGACGTGGCAGATAACCACATCAACGACGTCGCCATTGAAGGGATGCATCTGGGAGCGGCCATGAGTCTGACGGCTCTGTCAACTCAGACTGGTGAAGATTACTCCATCTACCCAGTCGGCTTTCGTGAAGCTCCAGAGGGCATCGACAACATTGAAGAGTCCATGGATGTGTATGAAGACCATGCTACCGCTGTAGCTTTGTCTAATGATCCTCAGGCTGTTTTCAACCTCTTAGAGGATTAGTTTGTATCTAGAATGGACAATGAAATCCCTTTCCTGTTAGTTCTTTTAACTCCTTTGTCTGTGCAATCCGGAATTCTTGCCGAATCAACACCGATGAACAAACTATTGCGAATGGATGATGTCATCATTAGCCAGATGTTAAAATATTGCTTCCAGTCAAATCGTAAGAACTGTTCATCTATGGCATTGAATATGCTTCCACCTTTTCCTTTTCCCAATAAACCAACTAAGGGTAAAAATGTCAATCCGAGGGAAGGTAAAAACGTAAAACGTTAGCTTTTCCACTAAGCATCCTCGATGTCACGAGTGTAAAGAGATCCCCCGACAAAACCAAGGAAGAAGTGAAGATCTGTGACCAAGATTATGCCGAATAGCCTTTAAGGTTAGGATCAAATAGAAATCCCTTGTGACGTATTCGGCAATGCCTTTATGACATCCTTCGAGCTCTTGAATAAAGACCTTTTCGTCTCTATATTGATGTTTTTTTTTTATATTTTTTGCACTAAAGGCGACATAACAATATTTATGCCTACATTTGTTCTCAATTTTCGTGGAGTATTTTTTCGCTAAAGGCGATGATTTACACATCGGCTATCTCTTATGAATAGAACAAATCTCTTTGCTCAAAACCATTGAATCATACGTTTCGGCCAATCACATTTGGCAATAATCGATCCTCTAAAAGCCCAGGCCACCTAAATTTCCCTTTAGAAATTACTTTGTGAGAGCCGACTATCTCGATCGGCCGTTGGTCTTCGTAATGAGTACCGACGGGACCTTCTTCCCATTCTCTTCCTGAGAAGCACTCCACGCCTTCATATTCCCAGAGCGATGGCTTCATGCTTACCGAATCATCAGCTTGCACTATCTCGACGTCATCACCGTTCCATTGGATGAGGACTTGATGCATGGTGGATGGAACGCCTTGATTAGCATGGATCCAATCTCTTCCAAGTAATAAGTTTGTAGGACCCTTTACTGTCGACCACAAAGAAGGTAGTGATCAAAGTCTTTGAGCGATCATCAACTCAACGTGAACGGCTCCATGGGTATCTGAAGGATTTCTAGCAAAGTCCACGAGCACAATATCTGCCTTGAGCAAATCCTCCTTGGTCATCCCGGCAACTTTACGAAAGTTATATATGGCATGATATTGATTGCGGCTCCCCGTCAACGAACAAATGAGTGAGAGGTTTTCCATTAACGTATCCCTTTAGGTAAAGAGGCTTCAAATGATTATGCTTCCTAGGCACGTCGAACCACGGCTTGTCTTGATAAAGCCAAACTGTCCTAGGAGATCAATCATCTCTTTGTTGTCAAAATCAAAATAGGCCTCTTCATCCGAATAGGCATCTTGTTCCTCTGGATCATTGGTGGCTTGCTGCGTAGGAATTTTGTAAACTCTATCGGGATGTAGAACACCATGCTAACATCGCTAGAGCGCCCACTTGCCGAATACTCTACGCCGAATGAGTGGCTTCTGAGTTTTCTTCTTTGGGCGCCATACTGTTTGCGTTCGGTTTGTTGCTTCTTTGAGCTCCTTGTTCACGAGGCGTTGGACTCTTCTCTTACGGCTCTTCCTTAGACGGGGAGGGCACCACTTGTCCTTTTGCCACACATACTCACGAGGAGAGTCGGATCATCATCGGGAATCCTCTACATCGGCCCATGCTTGATCACGCGCAATTCTTTTCTTGGCGTGAGGTTTCTTTGTCTTCATTTTTAAGCGTCGATCATCCTCACGAAGCGTGCCCCGATCTTTCTTGGATGGGGCCGGTTGACTTCGTGCATGCGTACTCGTGGTATTGCTCCCTTTGCATTAGGGGCGATTATTCCTAGCGGGCGACTTCAAGCCTTCGTTCTAGCAATGCCTAAAGAAAGGACAATCCCAATGAGACTCCTCTTGCTCTTTCATGTACTCCTCTGTTCTCGGTGGTACATCTCCTCTTCATATCGCTCTTGTTCTCTTTGCAAGCTGCCGATCCCTATGATATTGCTTCTCTTCTTTGCCTTTCGCCACTTGTTCAGAAGTATGTGAGATGTCACCCTTGGTTTGGAGGTTTCTCCTTTCTCTGTTCGGCTATTTGGAAACCGAACACGATGCCGCTGAGCTCTACACTAGACACTTGCCGACTAGGGTCAATCGATCCACTTTGCTTTGCCCTTTCGTAAGTCAACACTTTCATTGGGCTTTTGCCCTTAGGATCCTTGGCGAAACCATACATGTATCAAAAGCAACCATGCCTCTTTGGGAAGGGCTCCTTATCCACCTTCATCTTTGTTGTTGAACTTGAGGAGGCCCCGCCAGTATAGCCCTCGAATCTGGCCGCTTGAAGATTTGGCGCCGATGATGTTGTGAGTGATCATATCATGGAAGCCACAATACTTGCCGATCTTGACCCAATCACGGACATTTCATAGAATGATTTTTACGGTAACTTGATACGTCCTTCCTTGACTAAGAACTCAAAGCGCTTTTCCGACTTGAAGACGCCAAGTCATATGCCCCCCTTGAGTGTCTTCATCGTATTTGGTTAACACCGGGACAGGCTCCTTGCCCCAAGCGAATTCGGTACCGCTATGTCTTCGGCCATCATCTTCTTCTTCTCCCTCTTCCCAAAAGTGGTGGTATGCCCGATAAGACACATTGCCCCCCTTTACGAAAATGGGTGTCCTTCTTGATGCTCGGAACTGATTGGCCATGAGTGATGCGCCTTGAGAGTTGTCCTAGGTCATCAAACTCCATCTTTGGCTAGCTTTTCCCCGATGGTTGGATGCATACCCCGAATGGCCACAGCCGGCAACTGATGGTCTGGCAAGCTCAAAGAGTAGCAAGAATTCTTTGTCTCCCTGAACCTGCGTAAGAACTCCTGTGGTGTCTCATTATATTTCTGTGTCAACCCCATCAAGTCGACGAGCTCTTTTTCATTGGAACCATTGTAGAAGTATGAATGGAATTTGTCTTCGGCTCGGACCATGTTCCAATAGAATTGGCCGACAACGTGGCAAACCATGAAAGCCCGGTCCTGTAAGGGATGATGGGAAGAAGCGAATCCTCCATGCTTCACCATTAGCAAGCTCTCCCAATCGAATCGGATACCGCCCGATGTGTTCGGTAGTAGAGGTGTCGTCCTCGCCGAGAACTTGGTCAAGTCGGTTGGAGGCTTCAATCTTGAAGGAAGCGCCACCCTGTTGTACCCGCCCGGATAGGGTGACCGATACACATAGGGCGATTCTTGGGCTTAATCCTAAATTGGTGTTGCATCATATCGGCCATCCTCGCTAGGAGTATATCCACATTTGAATCTTGTGGTCCATGAAACCGTCCTCGATTTGTCGGTGGCTTATATCCAGGATTCGGCATAGCGTGAATAGTGGAGTAGTCAGTGAACTCTGTATAACCAGGGCCAAAGGGATTTCTCTGCAACCCACTGTCCATTGGAGCAATTGAATAAGTGTTGTATCTTTGGAGGATTCCTGTACACGAGCAATTTGCTTCTCCATGCGTCTTGGCCGGATTCCTTTGGCTTCTCGGTGTCTTGTTCTCCCCTCCGGCTTCTTGATTTGTAGCTCCTTTTCTTGGTGGTGGCTTTGGCACATGTATGTATCGCCCCGAAAGCTCACCAAGCCGTTCTACAAAGTCTTGATCAATCTCGGGTCCAAAGCTGCTCTTCATGATGTCGCGGAAAGTATTGAAGAACACCGTGTTGTGATTAGTCATTGCTCTCCCAGCGGCGGTGCAACAATCTCTTCCATCCGGCGAATTTCTTCAGCGCGTCGGTTCTTCATCTTCCTTTCCCGCCCCCTCTTCTTCATGAAACTTGTTGAGCATATCCCTTGTCACGGGCATCAATATCTTTGGAAGATTTGTCTTACGGATGATTGTACCGCTCTTGTGCTTGGAGAAGCATGACATGCACTTTTTTGCGAAGAAGGTTGCGCATACATATCTCTCACCATGGCCTCTTGGTCGGCCGCAGGTCACTCATCCGAGCTGGATGACATTATCCTTGTCGACGTTGTCGGGCATCGTGTCTTGACCTTGAGTTGTCCCCACGGGCGTGCCAAAAAGTGTGTAGGCACAAAAATCCTACTCCTGCGCCGCACACACCGACAAGCGGAATAGCTGGCTTTACTCGATTTTGCGAGTGTCTTGAGGCGTGCGATCAATTTGACTGTTAATTGACAAGGAGGTAAACGTGAGATGCGGAACATGCCCGGTGAGACCAAGATAGTTCCGCATGTATGGCTCTAAGGCGGTTGTAAATACATATAGCTATAAAAAGCTATCTCGTCAACAAATAATGAATGCATTCGGTAAGCATATATAAAGATATAATGTAATAACGATTTATTTAGAATGATCATAAAAGACATGTTTGAACAAATAAAATCGATCATCATGGTATGCTATCGTAAAAGCTCTATTGCATAGATCGAATTAATTGACAACATGATAAATAAAAGAAAGTAAATCATAAATATCATTATTGATACTTATTACACGTGAAAGCGCAACCTGGCGTTAAGCAAGCTTGCCGAATCGGGGTCCATGAAGAAGGAACTCCCCTACGAAAAAACCTATCGAGTAAAATCGATCTCTAGTCCCACGGATGACTAGCTCTAGAGTAACCCAAAGATCTATATCCACCTAGGATGATATAGTCTGTCCAAGATCTAAATGTATACGAACCCACAACATGTAACAACTTAGATTGATCTATCTCGGCTATGATAAAGCAGATAGATCTAGTAGCACAATAAGATAAACAATGAGAGCACTAGAAGCAACTAGATCTATGATAAGATAAAGCCGAGACCTTTCAATCTAAATTGGGCAAAAAAGTGTGTGCAAACATAATTAAATAATAAATAAAAGCATTGCAACACATGGTAACTTAATGAATTCTTTAGATCTTGCCAAAATCTAATGAAGCCGATAACTAGCTCTTAGCCGGACCTTAGCCCACCGGATGGCTCATGATCGACAAAAGAACCCTCTTGCCCTTGATAGCTTAAATCCGCCGACGATACTAAGCGTGAACAAGATACTTGCAATAATCTAAATCCGCTGACGATACTAGACATGGTGCAAGGTTGCGGTATTTACGGAGGTCGGCATTGTGTCGATGAATCCTCTCGCAGATAGATCGGCGACATGGACCGGACTCGAAGGGTGGCGGAGCCAAGGCACGGAGCGGGTTGGTTGTATTGATTTGGTAGATTGTTTACGATTCTTGCCCGGGGTCTTATATTTATACCACGGGCTTTGACGAGTCCTAACTAACTACTGAATAAACATAATGAAAATATCTAGCTAAGATACATTGCCCTCCAAGTCTTTCAGTCGTGAAACTGCACGTGATGTGGGCCCTCATCCCTGGATATCTTCCTTGACGCTCCATGCTTGCCGAACCATCTCATGCTCAGCTCCTTCTCGGACTCAGGCTCCTAGCCGAATGGCTTCTTCGAACGCCACAAAGATCTTTGTCGTCTTCTTGCTAGCCGAATGACTCCTTACCGAACCATCATGTGCGGCCCATCTGTCATCGGGCTCTACCAAATTTTGGTGTTAAACAAAGACAAGTACATATATTTAAAATATGTATAGTAAATAATTCCTATGCATAAGCAAAAAAGGGGGACCTGTATGTGAATACTGATAAGAGGTCCAGAAGCCGTGTAATGATGGTCCTGATCTTGGGTTTCTAAAACCATCCATCTCCTTGAACCCTATTTACAATTAGACACATCCGAAAGTACTCAATGCCAAGTTGTAAATTAATCAGGAAGAAACCACAAATCAATTTCAATCACAAATGACATCCCAAACTCCACGCCCTAATGTATTAGTGCCCACCCAAAGAAGTGGCATAACACCCACAACTAAACTGTACGCAGCCACAAGCTCCAATTTGCCCTGTTGTGCTTAAATCCTCTCTCAGCAGCTCTCTGCATGGTCCCAGAGCTCTCAAAAAGGCTGGTGCTGATCAATGGTGAAGCAGGATGCATTCTTATGACCACCTTTCCTTCCCTTCATGCTTGAGTAGTCTGGAAACCTGAATCATCAACTCGTTATCTTGAGAAATTTCCACACGCATCTGGTATGCATCCATCGAGGCATCTACAAATAGAAAGATTTGTGTAAGCATTCCCATAAGCACCCCGTCAACACTGCGATGACTACACAGTGATTAGAAAACAAAACAACGGAGTAAAAGGGACCAATCTTGCAGAGGCTGGAGACTGGGATGAGGCCATCATCACGCCCTTGCTAGATCATTTTAGCAGTGCGATGTGAATGTGTCGGCGGGCTACTACAGCAGGTGCTCGCTCAGTGCTAATAACAGATTTTTGTGAGTCAAACCGTGCTCGCTCCGTGCTAATATTAGGATGCTTGCTCCGTGCTAATAATAGGATGGTCGCGCGGCAAACATAATAATAGCAACTGCACCGTGGGTGGAGAGTGCGGGGGAGGTGAGGGTGTAAGACCATTTGGTCGAACTTTTGATCTCAGCCCTCAATTCTAATGTAGTTGTTTTGTGAGCCATCGATATTGATGGAGGGAGATTTCTGTGTGCGTTTTACTGGGTGCATGAAGTTTGAGCCCCTCAGCGGGGGATGTTTCGCTGTGTGGCTTTAGTTTCATCCTAACTGTGATCTTGTAGTAGAGATGAGCAACAATGGAAGAGAGAAAGCTCATAACAAAGGATGCGGACGCGTGAAATAGATGTGGTGCGCCTGCAATAATGTTCTAAAAAAGTGCGTGACAACAGAGATTATGTCATTGATTGTGACAAAAACATGACAAGAACTCGAAACTCTAAAGGACTAAAACTAAGACCACCAACCCGACACAACCTATGCAACCGACGATTCAACAAGTCCAAACTAAGTAGTACTAGTAAAGACTAAAAGAGTTTATGGGATTGCAAGTAAATTACTAATTTTTGTAGGCCTTTTTCGGATTATAGGAATTAAATAAAACAACCTTGAAACAGGAAATGTCTCAGCGATAAACCTTGCTACGATTACCAATCGATGTGAACCGGCGGGGGTTTGTTCCGATCTTTTCGGTGAGAGCCTTGCTACAATTTCCATATAGGTACGTAGAAGATTGTGATACCCCTCCCTAGAGTGGGTGGGGATAAGTCAATTTGGGGATGGAGATGACGTTCATGGCCCGACTACTGACCTTCCAAGATCTGCGCCTTAGCAACCGATACACCACCTCCAATGGCTATCACGATCTTGTGGAGCGCAACACCCGGCCACTAGGGCACCTATCATGCAAGTAATCAAGAAACTGGCAAGAACAAGTAGAACAAGCACTGAGTTGCTAGATAGAATTGAAGAACACAATCTAAAATCACAAAGGTGGGTTCTGAATCAAGTAAAACAGATGGTCTAGTCGATACACGACAAGGAAGTAGCAATGGCTAAACTTATAATGAAACAAAACCCAAAGAAGAATGGTGACTCTAGGTGTCTTAAGTACATGCATGAGAAAAGAAAGAGTGTTGCCGTGGTAGGTGATCCTATTAACACGGTTATTGTGTGTGGTCTGCATGTCATGTTATTGTGTGTGGTCTCCATGAAGACATGCCAAAAATAGGTGTTCCAATCCATGGACAGGAAGGCCTTCTGTAAGAAAAACTATGATTGAGCCCAACTCCAATCATATGTCATGATGTGGTTGGATTCATTTGAAAGTAGACTTGATAGGCTTTCCATGAAGTCCTTGGACGCCCAAAACGGAGTCCGAATGAAGTCGTGGCTACCTTTGCAAGTTGGGACTCTACTGCAGTCCGAATTCATCTTCTAATACGTGTTGGGCATAGACTCTTTTATTCATTTAACCAAAAGTGATGTGATGGCCTGGTCGTAGACATTAGGATTACTTGGATTGGCTCCCAATCAACTTCATTGATCCTCCATGCTTTACAGGCGAAGTCAAACCTTCCCTTGATCCATGTAAGGAATTTTGAAAAGGAAAACACACAAAGATCATAGTGCAGCAACAACTGTTCAAATGTATTAGATCTAAACTTGAAATAGAGTTGATTCATCTTTAATTTTTGAGTGGTTAACAAGGTCATATACGAGCCAATCATGTCCTCATCATTCTCCCTTTCTTGACAGCAAACTGTCCTCGGTTTGACCACGGTTAGAGGAGATGTTATAGGTAACACCCAACCTTGCTCCCTTTCTTGAAATCGAACTTATTTTCTTAAAACAAAGCTAGATAAACTAGGTGTGGGGGGATCAATGAAGGGGCTAACAAGATGGAGATTTTTTCAACCTCCATGATCGTCGACCCAGCGCTGAACATTCAGTCCGGGACGATATCATGGAACGACGACGTCAATCGCGACGTCAACAACTCTGAGTCGGTGCAGATCAAATTTGCGTCGGCCAACACTACACCAATATCGGGATCAATCTCGAGAACGACTCCGGTCAAGCTTCGAACGGCGGCTTCCCGCGACAAGCATCCTCCAAGAAACAAGGCGAGGCAATCCAATGCGGGTCATGCCGACGGGCGATAAACGTGCCGACCAAAGGAACAAAGAAATCCGATCGGGCCTAGAAAGAGAAGGAGGTCACGGCAAGTTTGGGATTCGTCTCCAACATGGGATCAACGTGGTCATCGACGACCACGGGCTCGAGCCTTCGGGAAGAGCTAAGTCAATCTTTTTGTTCAAAATATTCAATTACATACATACTATATATTTGGATATCTACATCTATCTCCTTTTGGCGGTTAACAAAGATCATCGAATCATCGATCGTGATCCATGCTCAGCCTCGATTCGACGACGCATCGAGCTCCCTGGAAGCCGGCGGCGCAAAGTCATAACAGCAAGCCAAACAAGGAAGGTGCACGTACGATCTACGTAATGGAGCGGCGAGAAAGATGAGGAGTTTGGCGAGATGGATTGACTCAACGGATGAGATGAGGCGAGAGAGGCGCCGGTATTTATAGCTTGGACTGCGTCCCCTAGGGTTCTTTGCATGGGTAACCGCGGCGCCGGTGGGCCCGCGGCTCCTATTTTCGGGTTGAGTGCGTGTGGCGGCGGCGGCATTAGTTGCCATTATTGCGCTTTCCCCGGTGCGTGCGCATCCAAGCTTCGCCACGCGTCCCTCCCTCGATTCTCGGGCCATTCGGTTCCCCACATAATCTTCCATATTAATTGACCTGATATGCTTCGGGCGCGTGCATGCAAATCTTCTCGTCGAAGTCATCCATATCCGGGGCGTAGAGATCCTTTTACGCTCTTATCTCCTTGATTCGGCCCGCCCGGATTGGGCCTCTCTCGATGTCCCGAAACTCGGTTGATGCACTTTTACCGGGATTTTCTCTCGGCCGGTGACTGGCTGTATGGTATTTGAGATCCATACGATTGTTACGTCGAGCAAAGAACGCCTCGCTTTCGGGGACTCGGAGGGGGTCAGCTTCGCTGATCGACAACTGCGCCAGTTAGGTTCCCGATAACTCGGGGAATAGTAAAATTGTTTTCTTTGACCCTAGTAGTACGTGACAAACTCACCTACTGCTAGGCTCGGGGACTAAGTGGGCACACTTCACCTACGGTGAATCGTGCTCATTTTTATCAAAATTTCTTATGAGTGTTTTCCACTCAACGTGGGCACACTTGGCTAAATGGAAAAAGATTTTTTTCATTAGAGCACCCTATATCCAGCAGGCGGACTTGTCAGGACTAGACTGGTCGGAAGCAATGGGAAGAAGCTACAAGAACGCGAGGCGGGGTGGTCGAGAGCCGTCCCGGGCTAGTCGAGTATAAACTAGTCCAGTGTCGACATCATATGAAGACCGGTCGACAACACCTCCCGATGGTTGAAACATCAAGACTCCTTCACCGCAGCACTCCGGCGTGCTTTCGGGGACTAGTTGTAGGGGGGGATGAACCCCTATCCCCTCACGGCCCGCTTCGGGCTAGGCCTTTAGGCCGGCCCCGGGACGACAATTTTGAAGCCCTTGGTGTAAAAGACGGTGGCCATCAAGGATCACGGCGTAGGCGTGGTTGCCAAGATAGTTTCCTTGTATTGCTCTATTGTAATCACTACAAACTTCCCTATTGTAGCCGATCGGGGATAGATCTTGTGGGTTTGGATCCGATTCGTAACCCCGCTCCCGAACTATATAAGGTGAGCGAGGATCCCCGAGGGACATCGATTCTCAATCAATCAATACAATCTAAGCGGGGCGTAGGTTTTACGCCATCAAGGCGGCGAACACCGGTAAAACCCCATGTTTTTCCCTTCACCGATTCTCGCTTAACATCTTGCTAGTCATCTAGCGCACCTCTACCGCTCAATCTACTACTAGGGCATACCCTCGCTAGACTATCGCCGATAAAACCGACGACACTAGGATTAATAATTTTATCACGGTTCTCTACGGATCATATGGATGCACATCCAATGGAAAATTTAGTTTTGAACAAACATAAACTTGGTGTACCATATATTCATCTTTGTAATTATAGTTGCCAGTAGTATGAAAACTAACATTACGAGAGCACAATTTAGATTCAAAGCAAAGAGATTAGTCTCTAAACAACCGAGTTCATAAATATCATGCAAGTCAATGAATCCCAATGTATGTAATGATGACAACAATTGTGCTTCTTCATTTTCGATCAACAATATGAACAATATGCTTGAATTTAGTACTCATTAATTTAGAACTTTTTGATTCGTTCTTAAGTTGTGCTACGGATATAAGTGATGTATTATCACACAACTCTTCTTTGTCACAATGAATATTAGACATATCAAAGGATGACAAAGGAAAATCATTAATTGGCCCCATAACAGATTGCTCTATGATAGCAAGGTTAGTGGACAAATGCATTTCATCAAAAGCTTGCTCACCTTGATTTATGTTACACCCATGTTTTTTATCACGGGCTATGAAAAATAGCGTCGGGGCTTTTTAGCGCGTTATTCGGGGCGCTATTGCGCCGCTATACGCGCCGCCCGCTATAGCCATGCTATAGCGGCAGCCACGCGCAGTAGTGCCAACTGCTGCTACCGCTATAGCGCCAATAGCATAGAAATAGCGCGCTATAGCGCCAATAGTGCGCTTTTAGCGGCGTAATAGTGTGGAAATAGCGCACCTTAGCGGCGCAATAGCACGCTATAGCTCCAATAGCGCCAATAGCATGGAAATTGACAATAGCGTCGCGGCGTTTCAATTAGCGGCGCTATAGCACAAGCAGCGCCGCTATATTTTCATGGGTTACAACCATATTATTTACCTTTGATGTTCTTCTCAAAACATGTAGGTGCAACTAGGTTCACTTTCTCTTTAAATGACTCCGCGGATATCTCAAGTTGCTCACTCTCCGTTCGTATTTTGTTGTCTTGCTGCAAATTGTTAGTAATAGGAGAGACACGTGCTTCTATAGTACTAGCGGAATTTCCCCGCGTTGTCGTGGGTAGGAAATGGTATTGTTAAAGGATTGAATTGTTGTCTTGTGTAATCTCAAAAAAAAAAGAATTGTATTCACTAATAAATCTAATCACAATTAGCTATTGAGTAGAATTACTTTTGTGCGAGGTTAGAAGCAGAGTTAGTAAATCTAAGAACTTAAATCTATGAAAGCAGTATATACCATCGATTGGGACCCACCTATAATTTTATCTAAATATATCTATATGAGATCTTGTTTTGAAGAATTTATTAAAAGAAATTCAATGGTGTAACCGAATTTATTTTGGTTTTTGGTTTGTGAGTTATAACATTTTTTATTAGTTCAAAAACATGGGGCTCGCCAATCGGGATGTCATGGTCTTAGTGAGGTCTGGCCGAGGTGGCATGCTTGCATGTCGAGAGAAATGTGTAGTGGGGGTTCTCTACATAGGTGTAGTAGATTTGTTAGATTATTTTTTAGTGTTATTTCAGAATCACAAGCAAGATCAAACAACTCTTCAAATGCCTTATAGTGTTTATCAACAAGAACATTCTGAATTTTGAAATTAAGACCTTGCAAAAATCTATGTTCCAAAACCTCATCATCTAAGCCACAACGTAGCAAACCCAATTTTAGTTTTTCTAAGTATTTTGCTACAGATTTTTTTTCTTGTTTTATACACTACAATCTTCTAAACAAAAATTTAGAATAATACTCGGAACAAAAACCTCTCTAAAGTGTCTTTTTACATCTTTCCATGTTTGGGGAGCTTTACCAAATGCGCAAAGGTGTTTCCATTCGGTTAAAGCATACTTAGTAAGAACACATGGAGCAACTCTAATCTTTTGTTTTTCGGATAGATCATACCTTTTAAATTCTTTGTCTATATTTAGCTCCCATTCAATATATGCATGAGGATCATAGTTTCCTTCAAAATAAGGTAGTGCTGATTTTGTTCTATCAAGTAAAAGATCACATACCTCCCGAAGAGAATGCTTCACTATGTAAAAAAGCCTCTACGCGTAGCGTTGAGGGCTTCTGACGCTCGCGTCCGCCCATTAGGGTCTCTAAATGTCCGACTTTACGGACCTGTCCGTAGCGAGCGCCCGCAACGGGTTTTATACGAGGGGATTTCGTGCGTCTCAAACTTTCCCATCCGTAGTGAGCCCTTGTTACACGCGCCGTGGAACGTCTCGTGTCACGGGGTTTTGCTCGATTGTGGTCTCAAAGATCTACGAGACATAATTGTCTAAGATGCGATCGACTGAACCTCCGCGGACCCGCGGCATCGTAATCGACCGTATCGCATCCCAAAAGTAGTGACGCGACGAAGCGATATGCGACTATAGCAGCTCGAATGTGCGACGCGCGTACAAGAAGGCGTCGTGCCACTAACGACATGACGACGCGCTTGTATGCATCGCGCGCCTCTAACGTTATCCATTCGCGGACACCCGATCACTATAAGGGTCTATAAACCGTTATTCAAATACAGACTGCCGTGTGGAACGCAGCGACCGACTATGATATCTTCGCATTACCTACGGTGCCTTTGGGTACACATGTTCCGTGTGTCGCCTCTGAGCTACGTGATGCGCATAGATCGCTCATCGTAACTACACTCCGGTTCACGTGACGCTTGTTTTGTACTACCGACGCGGAACCTTAATGCACTTTCTTCGCTTCCGTGGGTCGTTCGATCAGAACTCGTGCGAGAACTACAAATCGCATGTTTAAAACGATCGTCCATAATGTGCCCCCGTGTTACGAGGCGGTTGTTCGCAACAGTGTCGAGGAAGTAACACACGAGCTACGTGACGCATTTTAGTAAGCTCGCCGCGTTCCTTTCCGCTATTATAGACGTTCTTTGTAACCACGTCGGGGGATTTAGTCGTTTTGACTGTAAGACCGCGTTTGATTCGCACGATCAGAACGCGTTACGTATTTTTAGACGCTTTGTTCGGTGTTTGGGACGTTTCTTGATTTATGCGACGGACATTTAGTACGAAACCTACAAAGCGCGCATCGGCGGCGTGGTACGTACATAGATAACGGACCTTTTCAACTATGCGGAAATTGAAAATGGTAGACACGGCAAACACAAATATCTGAGATGGACAGATCCGATCACAAACAAATGGCGACGGCGGAAGATTGCAAATTCAGGTGTATCTCGGATTGTTCACACAGATGTACCCGGTTCTTGAGGGGCACGCCCGCATTGTTCACAACACAAATAACACAGTTCACATGCATGTATCCGGCTTTGATCGTCATGCGGCAAGGGAAACAAGAATACGGTTCACATGCATGTATCCACCCGATCGTCATGCGGCAAAGGGAAGCGAGAATCAACTCACGGTTTCTTAAATGAAATGCTCGCCTTCGGGGCGATGACATGTTCCATAAGAAACTTGGTCATCTTCTCTCTAATATCCTCCAAATTGATGGAATCTCCCGTCAAGTCAAAATCCTAATACAAAGAAAGGTAGGCGTAAGTGTTTGTGTACACATGGTCTATATTGCCAAACAAAGGTAGGCACAAGATGGAGCGCACTTCGAGTTACCTCGTGACAATCCAAATGAACTTGTTTCATCGCAGCCATCAAGTGGTGCACCGTGTAGAACCCACATGTCTTGTTATCGGTTTGCAAATGTGCACACTGCAATCATATGAAGAAATTTCGATAAATCTCAAAGGCCCAATATCTGTGTTCCCAATATCGCAAACATATATTCTCAAAAAAAATATCTGCAAACATCTGAGTAGATCGAAGTTTACCCGGCAAGTAAATATAGCAAAATCTAGAAGCATCATCAATTAATGACATGAAATATCTCTTTGCACACACCATTCATCTCACATAGATCGGAATGTATGAGTTCTAGAGGTGCCAAGAGCCTCTCCTCCACGCCTTGTGAGGCTTTCGAGGTTGCTTAGATTGCACACAATTATGACATTTAGAACCTTTGGTAATGGTGAAATCTAGAATTAAGCGCAAGCTCACCAAAATTCACATCTAGAATTAAGCGCAAGCTAGATAGATGTGACACCAAACTTCACATGACACAAACGAGAATGCCAAACACTTGAATTATCATTAATTGTGTCACAAATCGATTCATCGACTTATTACAAAAAATCTGCCAAACTTAGGCGAAACAAACCTCCGCAACCATAGCCTTCACCAATAAATTGTCCATGCTTAGACATAACTACTTTATTGGACTCCAACACTATAAAGATGAGGCATTATTAGACTACTTTAAAATCTTTTTAAGGCTGAAGTTGAAAATTAACTAGAAAGAAAAAAAAATTAACCAACATGTCTTGTTATCACTTTATCGGTTTGCAACATGAGCCTTTGCAAATATATGAAACACATGCTAGAATTTATATATGATGAATAGTTCCCCTAAAATTCATATGAAGAAATTATGATAAATCTCAAAGGCCCAATAGTTTGTGTTCCCTAATGGGCTTTATTGTTTTAGCCCATGAGTAAAGGTGCGAGGTGCGATATCAATTAGTATCATACTGCTTTGGTTGATGTGGAGGTAGGGAGTTTTCCTCCCTATATATTTGTACCAAGCTTCTTTGGGATTAGACACAACACCACAACTATAATTGGGAGTTTCAATTAGAATATCCTAAAGGGCGTACCAGGGCCGTAGGCTCCCGCGACCGCGCGAGGTCCGGGAAGGGTATTTTAGCGCCAAGCCTTACCCTCACCATGTGCAATATGCGGAGGCTATTGCTTGAACCCGGGACCTTGGGTTACAAGCGGTAGACCACTTGCACCACTTGCATCGGGCCAGCCCTTCCAATTAGAAAATCCTAAAGTAGTAAAAATAATATTTTCCTTTTCCCTCACGCACATAGTCTCTCTCCATCCCGTCCGTCGAATAAGGTTTTGGGAAGCGCTCTTGGCGTGATCGCTCCCAAATCTTCCACGGCAGTTTCTCTTCATTAGTCGTCATCCCGTCGTCATAAGGCTTTTTTGCGGGATCATCAACAAGGAACACTCATCGACTAAGCTTGCGTGATCGCCGTCTGCATCAACACCACCGGTACTTCTACATCGGCGGGTATTACATCGTGTTCTAATCTTATTGTTCATCATGTTCAATGCATGCGGTGAACCGCTATGTTTATATCGGTTGCCATGATCATGCTTTCTTATATACTATTGGATCATGTCATGCTTCGCTATATGCTTTTAGATCATGATATGCTTTGTTATACGATGCTAAGTCATGCTAGTATGATACACATGTTTACACTAGTTGTTATGATCATGTTATGCTATATGATGTTGAATCATGCTATGATCTTGATATGCTTTTGTGTTATGCTAGTATGCTTCACATGTTTAATCTATTCGCTTTCGGTTCGTCATGATTTTTTTTTATGAAATTAATCACGGAAATTGCCTAATATCTCAACAATCCAAAAACCTTATTATAGCCTTTTTCTTGATTTAACTATGGCTTTTTTCACTGACGTGCTGAGGCTAGAAAAAATTTCTAGTGCAAATTTTAAGAGGCGGCGAGTTAAGGCCATGCTCTAGCTACAGGCTAAAATGTTTTGGATTATTGTTGGCTTGCCTAAGGGAAATATCTCTGGAGAGAAGATTCCAGGGGGCAACACTATCGACTGAATGCAACCATCAGATATATATTCTAAGTTGTGCATTATGGAGAGCTTTCATGACTACAAGATGGTTGCTAACCGATCTATAGTCAAGCAAGCTCATGAGATTCAGCACATGGCAAAAGAACTTGAACTCCTTAAGTGTGTCATACCCGACGAGTTTGTAGCCGTATGCATTAATGCTAAGTTGCCTTCTTCATAGAAGAGCTAGAAAATATCTGTTGAAAACCTGATAGCATCGCTTGATGTTGAGGAAAAGATTCGGGCAAAGAACACTATTGAGAAGGGAACCGAGCCATTCGCACGAATTTGGTGCGGGAAAACCCACATGGCAAGACCAAAGGTAGGAATAAATCTTCCAATGCCAAATTAACAACTACCACCGAGAAGAAGAAAAACAATGATGATGTGCCTTGCTACACTAGTGGAGAGCTTGGTCACTTTTAAGAGTTGGGTTTAAGGTAGTGTTGGAGTCCAATAAAGTAGTTATGTCTAAGCATGGACAAATTATTGGTGAAGGCTATGGTTGCCTCATATGGTCGATCATTCATCAAATGGATGTGAAGACGACTTTTCTTAATGGAGAGTTGGATGAGGAGATTTACATGGATCGGCTGATGGGTTTTGTAGTAAAAGGTGAAGAGCAAAAGGTGTGGAAGAGAGTGGGATTACTTTATCACAATCTCACTATGTTGAGAAGGTCTGAGCGATTTGGCTTTATGGATAGAAAGTCTTCTCCAACACCTTATGATCCTAGTATGACATTGCAAAAGAATAAGAAGTGTACGAGAGATCAATTGAAGTTCGTGCTACGAAATTGTTGGTCCACTCATGTATCTAGCTAGTGCAACCGGACGAGAAAAGGGCCTTATGCTATTTTAAAGGTACAATGAGTTATGGGATTGATTGATTCACTATTAGGGCACCGGTGTGCTAGAGGGGATATAGTGATGCGAACTAGATTTTCGATATTGATCAAATCTACGCCACTAGTGGGTATGTTTTGACTCTTGGGGGTGGCGCGGTGTCATGGAGGTCTTGTAAAACGAGACTATTTTGACTAAATCAACCGTAGAGGCGAACTTCTTGCTTTGGATCTGACTATGCTCGTTATATGATGCTAAGTCATGCTAGTATGATACAAATGTTTGCACTAGTTGTTATGATCATGTTATGCTATATGATGTTGAATCATGCTATGATCTTGATATGCTTTTGTGTTATGCTAGTACACATGTTTAATCTACACCTTTCGGTTCGTCATGATTTACTTTTATGAAATTAATCTGAAATTGCCTAATATCTCAACAACACAGTGGTTATTCACTGAATGGAAACGCAAGCGCACAACTTCAATTGAAGCACTCTACTTACTTTCATATATTTGCGGTGAACCAAAAACTTTTGCGTCCTCGTCACCTCCTTAGCCGTGGGATTGAAAACACGCTCAGTAAGCCTACACATGAGTAAAATGTAAAATGTCACATTCTTTTTTTTTTTTTTTAGTAACATAATTAAGAAAAAATGCATGGGTCGGGTTGTAGGTTAGGAAACACTCCTTTGTTTTATTGCGTTTTTCAGCTAAGGCGTATCGACTTCAAGTCGGGCGCGAGAGTCAACGAAATAAACCCTCCTCCACTTGATAGCAATGACAACAGCAATCCAGTGTCCACCAGGGTTATGCGCAAACATGACAAAATCCTTGTCAAGATGTTTCCTTAGGCCCCATTCTAGATATGTAATGCCCATGCTGCCAGGCCCGCCGGTCAGCCCTTCGAAGGTCAATGGTTCGGGATCAAGAAAGCCAAGCCCGACAAAGACATGGCCCTAGCTTCCCTGGCAGGCATCTAGGAATAGAGGCATGCAAAGCAAATTTAGCAAGCAAATAGATGAAGAGGCATCCCAAGTGAGTGCGAGAATAGAAGAAATTGTACTCACGGTGTCATGCGGCGAAGGATGGACACATCCAATACATCCGGTGCCATGAGGTCAAACAAATCGTCGAAACCCACATTGATCGCAGCCTCTTCGTGCGTGTCACGCCAAAAACCTCTTTCATGGGCACTGCGAAGAACGCCACATTTGCCTTTGTTTGTGGTCGCTTTTCGCACGTACCACTCATGAAGAGCAGCACAAGAAGGCCACGCCTTTTGAAGATCTTCGGGTGATAGCATTGGAGATCCATCTTTGGTAGTTAGGGTTGGGCGGTCGCGAGCGAAGGGCATTGAAGCCACTCCCAACTACAGTCCCACGAGCTCATCTATTGTAACTCTAGGCTCGCTCTAAGCGCCCGGCCTCCAATTCCATCTCAAGCTGCAAAGCATCCGGTCCGGCTGCGTCAATGGCTAAAGCGCGGATGCTCTGCGAGACCACCTACGGGGCTAGAGGTGTTGGCGGGCGTTGAGCGGTGGCCTTGTAATTCCATCGCCTCCGGCTTAGCCCGAGCTCATCTATGCACATGTCGCAACACCAAGGCTTCCAACCAACCGAAACTGTACATACCACCCACATGGCCGGATGCCGCCCCTCTGTAGTAACATCTCCGTAAAGCCACCCATGTGGAACCATCATCTACCTTCCAATCAACCCATGTAGACATACCACTTGAGACGCCTATGCGTTTTTTTGGGGTGCCAGGGCCCCCTGTGAGCTCATATCTTTCCCTTACACCAATGACATCGAGAAGGGCGGGCTGCCTTCTCTAAAACTATCTCGAGATAAAGACCGAGCCTCTTCACGAGGTCCAAACAATTTTAGCCTTGTCACGACAGCGGCGGTATGCTCAATGCACATAAAAAAGCCCGAGCAAGGTTACGTGGATATTTGTCCCAAGGATTACGGATTCCTTTGGCGGCCAATTCCTGTCCTCCTTCGCCCACTCTTTGGAGAGTGCCGCATAATCAACTATCCCAAGGCACCTCATTTAATAGGCGGCGAAAAATTCAGGCTACACTGCGTCTTTGTCTCTTCGCCCCGATGATGTGTTGTCGCTTCTTTGTTGGATCGAAATCTTTGAAGTAGCTTCATCACTGAACAGATTTGAAAATTTGATCGCACGGAAATTAGCAAGGCCCTAATATTATACATTTCAATTACGTATTAGGGAGTCTATGAGGACTACACAAACCACGAGAGGCACGAGATCACAAAAAAATGTGGTTCGGGAATAGAGGAATATGAACAAAGCGTAGTTTAGTAACAGTTCATTTAATAGGCACATTTTTGTAAGACAAAGTAGTAGTAGTACTCTGAGCAATCATTGTTCTTGAGCATGTATATTCATCTATAAAGAAAATATGAAACAGTAGTCGCGAGTTTCCTACGACCCATGTTTTAGATCGCGCTATGAAATTTAGAGGCGACACATTGCGGATGCTATTGCGCTATAGCGGCCCGGTCGCTATAGCGGCGCTATGGTCGATGCTATAGCGGCGCTATTTGCAACGTAACGTCGGCATGCATTTCACGCTATAGCGCTATTTGTTTCAAATAAAAGGAAATCAGGACAAGTATATAGTTATAATTTGATAAGTGATAATGATAACCATATAATAAAGTTCTCATCCTCAAAACAAACAACCATGAAGGCAAACAACCATTAAGGCATCAAGTCAAGTACATAAGCAAACAACCATAAAGTTCTTTGAAATCACTCAATCACTAACAATTAGGCTAGGCTGATCAATTTGCCAATAGCGCCATAATAATAGCGCTATGGCGCTATTTGAGCTTAGTGCGCTATAAGCGCCAATAAGCGCGAATAAGCGCCAAAAAGTGCAATAACGTAGCACGAGCTTTTCTATTGGCGCTACGATAATAAACAGCGGTAGTAGCGGTTTCCTATGACAAAAACACACAGATATCAACATTATAGTAGAAGTCGGGTGTATTTGTTCGGTATCTACAACACCATATATCCATCGAGGATAAAATTATCACCTTTTCCTCACTTACGGGCGACCTTTGTGTGCTCCTATCTCTTCCCGCTGATGATGCGTTGATGCACTTTGTTGGATGGAAATCACTAAAGTTGCTTCGTCGCTGAGCAGATTTGAAAATTTCGGTCACCTCGAAAATAGCGGGGCCTAATATTATACTGAGTTCAATTACGTAATAGGCACTCTATGAGGACTACACAAACCACCGAGGCGAGAGAACAACAAAATGAAGTTCAGGAATAGAGGAATATAAACAAAGCGTACTTTAATAATAGTTATTTTAATAAGGACATTCTGTAAAGGCAAGATAGTTGAAGAACTCTGAGAGCGGTCATTGTTCTTGAGCACGTATATTAATGTATAAAAAAAATAAGGAGCAGTATTTGTAGTTTCCTATGACGAGAAACACACAGAGATAACAACATTATAGTAGCACTACGGTGTCGGGTTCGGTATCTACAACTCGACATATCCATCGAGGATAAAATTATGCAGTTCAATTCTGTAATAGGCGTCTATGAGGACTAAACAAACCAAAGAGGCAGAGAACAAAAAAAATGTAGTTTAGAAATAGAGGAATATAAACAAAGCGTAGTTTAGCAACGGTTGGTTTAATAGGATCATTTTGTAAGATAGTTGTACTCTGAGCGGTCGTGTTTCTTGAGCACGCATATTCATCTATGAAGAGAACAAGCGGCGGTAGTTGCAGTTTCCTATGACAAAAACACATAGATAATAACATTATAGTAGCAAAAACACACGGATAATAACATTATAGTAGCGGTCGGGTGTATTGTTAAGTATCTACAACTCCATGTATCCATCGAGGACAAAATTATCACCTTTCCTCATGTATAGGCGACGAAAAATTCAGCCGACTTTGCATGCTCTCTATCTATCCACCTTATGATGCGTTGATGCTCTTTGTTGGATGGAAATCACTAAAGTACCTTCATCGCTGCGAGCAGATTTGAAAATTTTTAGTCGCCTAAAAATTAGCGGGGGCCTAATATTATCTGAGTTCAATTTTGTAATAGGCGTCTATGAGGACTACACAAAAACCGAGGCGTAAAAAACAAAAAAAATGTAGTTCGGGAATAGAGGAATATAATCAAAATGTACTTTAGTGCTTGTTGTTTTAACAAGGACATTCGTGTAAGACAAGATAGTTTAAGTACTCTCGAGGCGATCATTGTTCTCGAGCACGTATATTCATGTATAAAGAAAATTAAGCGGCCGGTATTTGCGGTTTCCTATGGCGACAAAAACACGAGATAACTACATTATAGTAGCGGTCGGTGTCAAGTTCGGTATCTACAAGTGCCTATAGTTCGGTAACCATTCATGTAATAGGCAATTTTTTTAAGACAAGATAGTATTATAGATAGGCTGTCATGTTTCTTGAGCACGCATAATCATCTATCAAGAAAATATCAGGCCCGGTAGTTGTAGTTTCCTACGACAAAAATACTAGATAACAACATTATAGCGGTCGGTGTCGGGTTCGGTATGTACAACTTCGGTATATCCATCTTAGGATAATTATGCGGATAAATTATGTAATAGGCGGTCTATGAGGACTAAACAAACCAAAGAGGAAGAGAACAAAAAATGTAGTTCGAGAAATAGAGGAATAAACAAAGTGTAGTTCAAGTATCCAACAAAATGTAGGCTAGGAGATCGAGGAGGAGGCCAGTATTTGTTGGAGATGACGAAGCGGTGCTCCCTTCGCTTCGGGTGGAGGATGAAGCGGCGTAGAAGGTGGTGGCGGACTGCGGTCTCCCCTAGAGATGGTGCCTCGTACCTGGTGGGTGAGTTGCGCGGCGGTGGGGGAGGGCGGCCTCGTCGTAGCCCGTGCAGATTATATCGGCGGTCGTGTCGCGGATGGATCGGAGGTGGGTTGGGCGGTGGTCACTTGCCGCGGGATCGTCGCTTGAAACCCGAGAATGGCGAGGGCGGTGGTTGGATCTTGGCGGTGGTGGTTGTCAGCGGCGGGCGGTATTTGTATACCCTAGAATCGCGCTGTGTGGGGACGCGGATGAGGAGTGAAATGAATCACTGTGAGGAGGCGGATAGGGTTTTTCCGTTTTTGCGAATCTTTGGGCGCGCGCAAATTTTCGGAATGGGCGGGCACAAGGTAAAGATCTCCACACTCATGTTTCTCTATTTACTTCCTCTATGTATCCTAGTCATCAAGATTCTCTCTTTTACGGTACTTTTGCCCGCACTCATCTCTTCTTTATATCTCTAATCTATATCAACTACTCTCCGTGGGAATTACTCAAAAAAAACTACTCTCGATTGGGACCCACTTATAACGATATCTAAATATATTCATGTGAGATCTAGTTTTGAAGGATTTATTGATACGAATTTAATGGTGCAATCGAATTTTAATTTAGCCTTTTCATTTGTGAGTTATAACATTTTAAAGTCACATAAAGTAGTGGGGCCCGCCTTTCTCTCACCTTCCCTCCCTTCCCTCCCTCGCGCGTAGCGAAGAATTTGAACTCTGCGAGGGCCCGTGTCGGGGGCGTCGCGGAGGCTCCGCTACGACGCCGAACTTCGAGGAGCGAGGGGGTTACGGGAGCATCTGGTTGGCTCCCGGTAGGCGGTGGCGGATTTTATCGCAAACCCGTGCTTGGAGAAACCTCCCAAGTATACCGGTGCGGTCGGTCTGGTGCATGCGGGAGAAGGCGGCGTGGTGGGACCTTCTGTCGGCATGAAACACTCGAGGAGGCGGGGTGAAGAGTGAAATGATTCGCTGTGAGGGAAAACAAAAATGATAGTATTCTCAAAAGTGCGTATGAATACATATTTCTCTCAAAAAAACGAAAATGGTAGTTTCCGATTTTTCGTAGTCGTTTTCGAGTTTTTTCGATTGTTGCCTAAAGCGGAAAGCGGAAGTGGTAACAGCGAAAAAAATGAAAATGATAATGGTAAAATAAATGGAAATGAAAGTGGAAAGCTTGATTTTGCCCTCTTCCGATCGTTTCGAAGATTCCCGTATTTAAGCGGTAATTTCCGTTGGTTCCGAATCGGGGCACACACAACCAACATGCACATAAGGCAAATATTTTTTTGGAAACTACCCTCCGTCCCCAAAAAGAATGGCGTTTTTGACTTTTAAGACATCGTGTTTGACCATCCGTCTTATTCAAAAAGTTGTATAAGATCGTATCAATTTAGTTCTCTCTTATAGTAATTCTAAAATTGATGTTTTTCTTTCTAAAATGTTGTAAAATCATTCTCTATCATGCTATTCTTACACGGCTACGACTATTGTAAAATTTTATCAATTCACAAGATTTACACATGTCTCATATAGTTGATGAAACTACTGGCGAGATGTATAAGATTAGTGAACAATGTAACTAGTATATTCTTGGGATGGGGAAATAATAACCAAATTAAAAAATGGGAAGATCTTGCTAATAAGATATGAAAGTCTCTAGTTTAAAACTTTTTTTGATTTGGCATTTGTCTTGTAAAGGGAAACTAGAGGTCTCAATTTCAAAAAAAATGAAAATTAAAATTTAAATGTTTTTAAGTGACCTCGGATAGCCAAACCACCAATGTTCGATTGATCCTCACGAGTAGCATGCAGTGATGAACACTTGTGAGATGTTTTAATTTGTTGTAATCCACATGTTATATTTTGTGTGGGGGATATGGTGTTTGTGATTAATATCTAATTATCTATGTTGTGTTGTATTTCTCTAAATCATGTCTTTGCATGGATGTTTTTGATTGCATTTGAAATGATGAGTGAACAGTGACAATGGTGTATATTCATGTTTGCGATGGTGTTAAATTTATGATTCTCGTCTCATGAATGAGACGGATGTATAAGATTCGTGAACAATCACTAGCACGATGTCGGATGTGGAAACAACCAAATTGAGAATTAATTGTAGATCTCACTAAGTTATGAAACTCTCTACGTTCAAACTTTTTGATTTGACAATATCTTGTAATGGAAAACTAGCTAGGTCTCAATTTCAAAAAGAAATTTGAAAAAAAGTTTTAAATGACCTCCAAAAGACAAACTACCAAATATCTATGAAACTTTGTAGTTTACAACCTTTTGATTTGAGATCATCTTGTCATGGGAAAACATGTAGAGTTTGAAAACATTTATCTTACGAGACCAAGGCGGGATTATAGATTTCCATGCCCGAGGCACGACGGCATGGCACGGCACGATATTTTTGCCCGGCCGAAAGCACGGCACACCCGGTCATGGCACGGGGCAAAAAGTGCGTGCTTGGGGCGACCCTCAAGCACGGGGCACGGCACGGCCCGACACGTTAAGAAAGGGGAGGCACGGTGAGGCTCGGTGGCAAATATAATGGTGATAATATTGTACATATACTTGGTATAATATTGTACATATACTTGGTATAATATTGTACATATTTGGTATATTAGTTCGATATTAGCATCTTGCGGCCGGTTTATCATCGGGCCTACCAAATTTCGGTGTTAACACATGCCTCCTCAATTTTTGGATAAAAGTACCTTTTGCTCCAAAATTGACCATAGTCCTCGGAATCAACACGAATTCTTTTTCGAATAAAAACACGAACCAAACCTTCAATGGACGGGGCATTTCAAGAAGAAATCAAGCCCACTTGAGCGGTTGTTCAGGAAACTTCCCAACGTGTCGTTCGGCATTCCAATACGTTTTTCGGGATACGCGCCACGATCTCATTCATGGTTTCCCACGATCCCCTGTTACGGCCCTCTGATAAATAAGGCGAAGCGCACCCGGCTCTCTCCTTTACCTCAATCCGGTATACTCCTTCATCTCTGTCTCTCGCCTTCTTGCCCTCTGCTTCACTAAAATATCAAGCTCACCGATGGCGGTCCAATACGCAACCTTTGGCAAGCGCGGCCAGAGTCGAGGAAGAGACGAGGAGGAAGCCCGCGGTCCTCATCGCCGAGTTGGGTGAGTTTCATTACTTGATCCGCTTCTTGTTTTTTCTTGTAATCTGTTCTTAACGCAACCCTTCGCTTTTGTTTAGAGATTCCTCGGCCGAGGTAGAGGCGGGGGGCACGTACTTCTGATGTGAGGAAAACGGCTCCGCCCGGTCATCGATGCGGGGGGTGCAAACTCGGCCTCCTCCGATTCTTCATCCTCTTCATCGGGATCGGAGTTGGAGTATTCACGCTCCTACGTCGAGCATCCGCGCGAGACGAGGCGGGTTCGGAATGAGTACTCGGTACTCTCAAAAGATGTCGAGAAGGAATGGAATGGGAGGAGCGGCGGACGGCAATTGTCGCGCATCGGTGGTTTGTCTTCCGAAAAACCCCGATCTATCTCGATTCAACACTTTGCTTTCCCCTAGTAGAATTTGATCTTTCAATTGCGGCGCTATCTGCCCGCGCCCGGATGGCGGCTATCGGCACCGTGATCGCGGACAAGGTGAACACCAGCGGTGTGGCGGTGCGACCGCCTCGACGCGTAAGCGATCGCATCGATGATCTCGCTGCTCACGGCCTCTTCGCCGGTGCGGGCATGGCGTGGCGGCGATGGCGGCGTAAGGCGGAGGAAGACCTCTCCCGCTACCCGGCGGGCCCGGCACCAATAACCCGCGAACTTCAACATCGATGGAGTCGTTGTTCGCCGGATATGACGAACACGCCGCCCGACATCGCGAGCCATCCCTCTAGCAAAGGTCTTCTAAAGGTTGTTCTAAAGCCTTTTAGTAATTTGCCACACACTTGTTTTGCCTAAGAATCTTGCCACACTTTTGATTTGAGACATGTGTGTTATTAGTTGTGATATATAGTACTAACTACATAATCCATGTGCTATATATTTATTTCTCAAATATGTGTGGATGTTTGCTCTTTGAGCAGTGGCAGTTCTAATGAAATCTATCAAATTATCATCAATTTGAAAGCATATATATACGGTATGTTGCACATCGGTATAATTAGGACAATTTTACTCTAGCGAGCAAATAAAAATAGGCATCTCTAGCTACTCCTATGAAGCATTTGAGGCGTTTTCCTTTTATTTTCTATTGAAAAAATGAAACAAATTTTAAAAAATAGAAATAGTCCTCGACGGGCTACATTGGCACTATGGCCTACCTCACCAAGCATGCATGGGAGAATCGAGGAATAGACAAATGTATGTATGAGGATCAACGGCGGGCGGCGCTTGCCGCCGCTGCGGCGCGAGGAATTCAACGCCGCCTGTCCCGGTGGCATGCCTAGCGAAGGGCGTGGTCGCCCACGCGATGAGGCCGCGAGGCGCTCCGCCGCTTGAGAGCAAATAATCTGACCCGACAAGCGGGCCGTACGGCCTTCTCCCGCCCCCCACCCATACAAGTAGTTAGCTCTTTCTAATTAATATAGGACCCACTTGTCTATCTCACATATTGTTCTTGTTGGCCCAAGCCGGTCAGAAGCTTTACAGCCACTGCGACCTACCATAATACTTGCTCGAAGGCGGGGCGCCTTCAGCGGCGGCAGGAGTCTGAGATCGCATATCTGGCGATCGATGCATACGTATCGATACGTCGACAAGCCAAGCCGTCGGGAAGTATTCGGGGTAACGTCTGTTTAGTGCATGCAGTAGGAGTACTAGGCAGGAGTCGGTCCTTCGTCCCGTCTCCGGGTGCCTCACCGATGGAGATGGGCATCGGTATAATGATGGCACTACGCCCGATGGCGACACAGCGGCGCTGAGCGAGACGGGCTCTGCTACTCTACGCAAAGGTATGCACACACGCAAGGTGTAAATGTTAGAGACGCGCTCTATCAAGGCGTTGGCATTCATTACGCTGTAGTACTAGCACCGGTCATGTCATCGCAGCCTCACCCGGTCGGGGCCCGCTCCTAAAAAAAGTCTACTCCCTCCGTCCCAAAATAAACGCAATTTTTTTACTTTTACAAATAGTGTTACAATATTACTATCACCCTCCTATTCTTTTTTTTTTTTTTTTTCTCCTTTTTTTTTTAATTTTCTTTTTACTTTTCTTTTTTTTTTTTTTCTATACCAACAGGTCCTACTTATAATTTTATCAAAATATATCCATGTGAGATCTTATTTTAAAGGTTTTATTAAAATAAATTTAATGGTGCAATCAGAATTTAATTTATTTTTTTTGGTTCAAGAGTTATAACCCTTTTTATGCCCATAGACATGTGGGACATGTTGATGATGTGGCACAAGGAAGGGTTAGTGAAATTTGGTGAGGTGGCATGCTAGTGGGGTGATAGTGGGGTGGTGATGTGGCATTGTGTTACTCTAAATCATGTCTTTGCGTGGATGTTTGATTATTAAGGGCACTCACAATGCTAGAAACTATATCATGGTTTATAAAGTCTTGGACATTGTGTCAAGAAACTATCTCCCACAATACAATTTTCTATCATGATGTCATATGGCCCACTTGTCACTCTCACAAATTGTCTTGGTTTTACGTGAAGACCTCACGGTTTCTTAGTTAGACTTGGTTTCTTGTGTTTTTCTCTCTCTCTTCAATAAATATAGCGCCACATCAGCAAAAAGCAATAAATAGAGGGGTAATAAATGAGGATAGAAACCATGGTAGAGTCTCGCATTGTGAGTGCTCTAATTGCACCTGAGATGATGAATGAACAGTGGTATATTCATGTTTCTTTGTGGTGTATAACTAAGATTCGTGAACAATCACTAGCATGGATGTCGGATGGGGAAACAACCAAATTGAGAATTAATTGTAGATCTTACTAAGTTATGAAACTTTCTAGTTTAAAACCTTTTGATTTGGCATTATCTTGTAATGGAAAACTAGGTCTCAATTTTTTAAAATAAAGTAAAACAAATGAAATTTGGAAATTTAAATTTTTTGAATGACCTCGACAAACTACCAATATAAAGATTAAAGGCGTAGTTCCCAAATATCCATGAAACTTTGTAGTTTACAAGCTTTTGATTTGAGATCATCTTGTCATGGATAAACATGCAACGATTCGAGACATACTGATCGCGTATTGGGAAAGAGCGTCACGTCCATTTACTTGCTTTGATGCGTTCGCGGGCCATGCATGTGCGTGCGTCATTTCGGACCGCTCCGCCGGGTGCTCACCCCCGGCCAGCTCCTCGAGCACGCTTGCATTATATATTGCGAACGCACCGATATTATTCTTTGCTCACCGGTGAGGGCGGCTTATGTTCATGTCGCCCTTGGCGCTCAAAGCTCAAGCAAAAAAGCCCCCCCCGCCGCAGGCATTTGCCTCTTGCCATGGAGAACCTTCGCGGGAGTTGCTTGAGGACATTGCGCTTCCACGCCGCCATGGCCGCAGAGGATCCTATGGAGGACCTCTACAATCTGCGGGCCACCGCAGCACGGACACGAAGCGTGCCGCGGCGCCATCTTTGCCGACCGAGCATCCCACTAGACCGGTCTTTGCAATGACGGGCGGGCGGGCGGTCGACGCCGACGGGGCGGCTACATCGCTCCCGGGTTGCCACTTCGCGCGAGTATCGCGCGAGTTCATCACCGAAGCTCGCCCGAGGTCGGCAACCCGGAGGCGTGCTTGAGCGGGCATGTCGCCGTGTTCGTGGAAGGCCGCTGACACCGCCTCGCCGCCCTCGACAAGTCGAAACAAGCCGCCGACTGGGCATGCACCGCCGCGCTATGTGCACGCCTTCGCTTACAGCGGAACGCCGCCGCCCCGATGACCCACCATGCCCGAGGTGTTGCGGGAGATTGAGGAAGAAGATACGGGCGAGGTGGCAAAATGTTGGGGGAGCTTGCGCGCCGCCGCACTTCAACAATGCAATGGCAAAGTGGTGACGACGCCATTGAAGGTAAGCGGCCGTCTTCCTCCTCCGCCCAAGGTGCCTCACCATGACGGGCATCGTCTGCGAGATGGGAAGATGGGGCACACAGATTTTACTACGGCTCGCGGCGGCATTGCCGAACGATGAGTAGAGTGCTAGCGAGGATTTTATCCACAATGTCGTGCGAGTCACAGGGGTGTAACTGCCGGCGAGGGAGTGTAGGATTCGCGGCGAGTGTGATAGGTTAATCTCTCTTGCGGGAGCAGCTGGGCTCGATCTATAGGATGATGATGCGGTGCACGGCGAATGTCTTTGTGTGTGCATGCATACGCGGTGATGCATGTATGCATTGGTTGATGTTCGATCGATCCTCACGAGTAGCAGTGATGATGAACCCTAACATGTTTTAATTCGATTTGTAATCCATGTGTTAAATTTATTTGCGATTCTCACCGCCCGGATATCACGACCATGGCCGCTGCGAGCACCTCGCCGCGACGAGCTAGCCGACTCGGGGCTGGACTCTCACCCTTCTCGCTCATTCGATAGCATAGATAGCAACGCTCTAGGTTACGGGTGCGGTGGTTGTCCACCCGTCTCTAGAGACCTCATCTCGATGACATCCGCGCCGCCGCCGGTGTCTTTGCCCATGGGGAGAACTTTTCGAGGGGCTCAAGAATTTTTAATCTGTGGTCAAAAAGCGTAGCGAATGGTCAAGCGAGGGGATTGTAAATAAGGCGAATGGTCAAGCGAGGGATTGTAAAAGTCAAAAACGGACTTTTTATTTGTGGGACGGAGGGTGTATGTTCTGAACCCGTGCTTTCGAAAAAAATAGCCGTTTCGGCTGATTTTGGGTGATGGATTGATTGAATAGTATTACGTGAGAGAGAGAATAAGCTGAAATAAGATAAGCGCGTCACGTATACTCGCGTCAGATCCTTCGTCCTCGTCGGCCCAATCGGTTGCCTCGCCCGTCGAGCGGAGGCATCGATCTTGATGGAGGCTGCGCTAACGATGGCAGACGCGGCGCCCTCTTGGCGAGAGGGTGTGTGGGATATGCAAAGGATACGCATGCAAGGTCATGGAAAAAAATTAATTTTGAAACCTATATTTGCTATACACACAGCGCAACATGAATCTATTCTCCTCCACGTACACAAGGCAATCACTCCACACTATCGACTACTCCCACTACCGCCTTGCTACACGAGAAATGAGTAGGTTGGGCTCTATAGCCCCCTATCGATCAAAATTACACGAGCCCTACCTAATAAGCCCCACCTAAATTTTTATTCGTAATTACATAGATTAGGAGGGCTAAGATGTATTTGAGATTGATCGGCCCGTCCTATTTTTTTTTTCACGCTTCGTCATCGATTCTTCTTTGCTACGCCTTGCTACGAGAAATGAGTAGCTTTCCTAGGTTTTATTTTTAACCCCATCGTGTAACCCATTATCCATATCTTGAATATTGTACAAAAAATATATTGTGCGCATGGAGTTAGCGAGTGCACCTCGCCCGTCCGCAATGTTTCTCTATTTACTTCCTCTATACATCTTGATCATCAAGATTTCCCTCCTTACTGATACTTTTTCTTCCGCTTTTCTGCACCGATGTATCTCTATTTGCCTCGATCCTCTATATGGCCTATAGTCATCAAGATTCCTTCCTTTCAAACACTTTCTTCGCACTCATGCCTCATTTATCTCTACTCTATACAACTACCATCAATGGGGCCCACTTATAATTTTATCTAAATACTAGCGGAATTCCCGCACATTGTTGTGGGTAGGAAAGGGTATTGTTAAAGGATTGAATTATTGTGTCTTGTTTAATCTCAAAAAAAAAAAAAAAAGAATTGTCGTTGTGAAATCTGATCACAATTAGTTATTGAGCGAGAATTACTTTGCTTGTGCGGGTTAGAAACAAAGTTAATAACGAAGAACTTAAATGTATGAAATAGAGTATATACTCATTTGCATAAAGATTATTTAATCTTATGTTTAAACTCCAAAATTTGAACCAATATCGAATAGAAATATTTAGATATGTTGGACGGGTGACAACTTCGGTAATGTAATAAAACATATATAATAATTTATTTGAGGAAATCCTTGGTAGATGATTTAATCTCTTGAACTTCGTCCTTCACGCGTCATATCCCAGCGTTGCCGTACATGACGAGCGAAGTGCATGTGGATGAAGTATATGATCATACTAGACCATCCATGGTGGTATATATGTTAAGCATGTATTCATACGTTGAGTATATGGATATGCTTTTTTTATATACAGCAGTAGTGGCATTTTATGTAATATATTAAAAAAATATAGGTTTCTTCAAAATTTTTTCGTGTAGTAAGATCTAGAGTATCTTAATGAGTATCTAAACATACTCAAACCGAATGTGATTTTTTTGAATATGGGTATAGGTGTATAGAAAGTGCACCGGGTATATATATATTTCTATTTTTCTTACGTTTCGAATCTACTCCAACTCACCACCACATACAGCCCATGAACCACTCACGAGTTAACCGAGCCCTTCTCCTTCACTTCCCAGGGCCCCGCCTACCCCACCCAAGCCATATACACATGCCACCCGGCCGTCCACACACGATTGCACTACCACCCCGGCCCCACCCCATTCCATGCACACACCAACCAAAAATCAAACCCTCTCCCTCTATTACGTCAAAAAAAAATCGCCCTCCCATACCAAGAAACCCGAGACCCGAAAAACCAAAACCCCGTCATGGATCGGCGATACGCAAAGATACGCATGCAAGGTGTGTCATGTGTGGAGGCTGTGGATATGATCGGCACATCCCAAGTCATGTTTGTCACTTTCGACCTCTACGCCCGGCCCGGCAAAGATCGGCCTTTGGTGTACTCGGTAATAATCCCAACTCACTCTCGGTCGGTTGTTCGAACGCCAACGGTGCTTTTCTCTCACAAGTCACAACAAATCAAGACCACCCGGCCCGGCCGGCCGCGATGCTTTTACGCCCTCCATCTCGCATTATCGGCGAGAACTTTGTTCATCTTCCTTTCCCCGGACCCGGGCGTGAGCTTCAGGGAAAACCGTGCGGCGAAGCCCCGAGCCATGCCGCAGAACCTTCCGCAGGAGTTGCTTGAGGGCGTTGCGCTCCGGCGTCGCCATGGCGCCGCGGGATCTATGCAGGCCCTCTACAATCTACGGGCCAAATCGTACCTAGACCGCGAAAGCGTGCAGCGGCCCATCTTATCGACCGGAGCATCCCACTAGACCGGTGTGCTGCGGCGGCGGGGCGGGTCGACGGCGCACGTCTGCTTGGCCCGGGCGGGACTACTGCCGATCTGCGAGTACCGCCGAGTCTCATCACAAGCTTCGCCAAGGTCGGCAACCGGAGGCGTGCTTTAGAGCAGGCATGTCGTGCCGTGTTCGTGGGAAGGCAGCGGTGTGACAGAGCCGACCAATTTATAAGAAATCAAGTATAATTCGCAATCACCGGCAATCGCAGATCTACACTACAAGATTTCAAGCCTATTGCCACTTTCGGCGTCATTTGCATCACCACAAATTGTGTTGCAATAGGGTTATATTTTGCAACTTGTTTCCAAAAACGTGGCAATAGGGGGACTGTGTTGCCACAAAAATATTGCATTGCAATTTTTACGTTCAGCGTTGCGAGAGGTGAGACCTATAGCAACCCTTTTTTCAAAAGTGTTGCTATTGGTTAATAATATTGCCATAATGATATTTAGTTGCATTTGTATTGATTAGTGTTGCAATTGTATAGTGCTCTTGCAACCAAATTGAATATTGTTGCAATTGCTTGTGATTATTGCCACAAGTATTGTTGGGTTGTAATATTTCTCACGACCATTGCAATAGGTAGGTGTATTGCAACTAAACTTCTAAGGTGATGCAATAGTTTGTTGCTATTGCCCTTTTTTTTTATTGGTTGTATTATTTCTCACGGCCATTGCAATAGATAGTTGTTTATTGCAACTAAATTTCTAAAGGCGATGTAATAGTTTGGGCTATTGCCACAATTTTTGTTGGTTGCAATACTTCTCACAACTATTGCAATAGGTAGTTGTTTATTGCAACTAAATACCTAAAGCAATGCAATAGTATATTGCTATTGCCACTCGTGTGTTTGGTTGCTATAAATTCTAGTGTCGTTGTAATACGTTGTTGTAGAAAACACCTATATTTTGTAGGCATTGGATCTAGCAAAAAAGGGCATAGGATTCCCGACTTCTCATTTGCTACGAATATTCTCATTCGTTGAATTTTATGTACGTATATGAAGTATGCACTAGCCATCATTTTGTGTGCGATGATACAGTATGCACATGGCCATTCATCATCTATGGGTGCTTGATATACGCCCTTATTATAGTTGTGCTTGACTCTTCCACATCATTAGTTGTGGTGGTTGTTCCATGCCCTTATTACCCATCCGCATCAATGACCCCTTGTCTGACCTTTGTCACCGTCAATGTCTTTCATAGATCAACGACAAGTTTTCTCCATATCCACAGTTATGTCCACGGGTGGTGGCACGTCCTTGAGGTAGGCGTCGTTGTTGATGGCATAATTTGGATGCCTTTGTCGTGAAATTTGGTTTTTCGCAATGTCTTGTTCATAGTCTACCGTAATATTTCTATTGGCCGATTTATCGCTTGAGGAAAATAAATCAGTTTTTGACATGTATTCAGATTGAATTTTTAGCTAGTCTAGCAACAACATACAAAAGGTGTGAAAAGGCATTCTGGATTGGCGGGTGCTAGATGCTAGATCGTGCGTGTTGGAGAAGGCAAGCAAAGAGAAATCTTATAGGAAGGGGACCGGAAAGGTTTTTGCATGTATTAGTTTTCGGCTAACGAAGTTCCAATCAGATATATCAGATTGATACAACCGGGTCGGCTAGGAATAGGAATATTCTAGCTTTGTGTACAAGGGGTAATTAATCTTGTTTGCATACGTACAGGACTCCTATTGCCGTACAACATGCCCCATATATAAATATATACTAGCAAAACACATGCGTTGCACGGGGGTGTGTGCAATTATTGTATGGTAACTGTACCAAGTAAATATATAGATACATCTCAATGGGACACACATGCGTTGCACCAAAAACGTATAATCGGCATGCCTCGGTTGCATTAGAAAGGGTTTTTTACCTACTTTTCCTAGCTTCTTCTACAATCGATGTTTGTTGTGAGATAAAAATATTTTATCATGGTGATAATTGAATTGATAAGTTCAAGCGATTGTGGGATATGGCACAAACACTAATTTGTAACGTTCACCGTAGAAAAGAAAAGGCCTAGCTCCTTCCCACAGCACGTGGTGCATTGGCACCCATATCTTGCCCGCAACGCTCCTAACCTTGGACATCTTTTGGTTTTCTCTTTAATATTATAGGGTTTTTATAATTCTATTTTATTTGTTGCAACGGAACACATAGTACCACGATAACATATTTTGTTTTTCTTCTTTTTAGTGGAAACCATATTTAAATATTAGTATTTATTGGATTGTTAACAATGTATTTTTCACAACACTTTTTGTATCTCATATACTAATCATATGAACTATTGAAAGTTACATGGTGTTTGCTTATTCCTCTCCGGATTGCAGCATGAGAAAAAAAACTGACATGTACAATTATGGTCATAATTTAGCTTTTGTTGTAAAAAGTATCATAAATGATGAATGACAAGATAATATGGAAAGATTGGTGCTCAACTTAATTTTAACAGTGTCAATTGGCAGTTTCCGTCATAGTACATGGAAGTCCAAAAGTAAAGGCAAAAGAATAGTTTCCGAATTGTTTCCTATCAGTCTCTAAACATTATAGAGATGAACATGTTTGCATACCTATTGAAATCTTCCTGACACTGGCCTGAAAGTAACAGGTTTAGAAGTTGAGAGTTCAGAGTTACAACTTGATGACCAATGGATTAGAAGAGAACATTAGAGAGACGGCTCATTATGTGTAGAACAAATTTCTCATATCTGATTATTAGATCTTCTGAATTTTATTTTATAGATATCAAAACTATCAAACATTGAAACTGAAACCTTAAACAAAATCGGTAGACGAAACTGCAGAACCAATGTGCAATCACCAAACTGCACGTACCTGATCTCCGACGTGCAGCCTCTCGGCCGCCGGCTGGAGATTCACGGTTGGTTCTTTGCATTCACTGAACGACATGTCGATGATGTTTCGGATCAGGACTTGGCAAGCAGCGACATGCGAGCGCGGGAGCCCGGCTTCGAAGTCAACGCCATTGCGGATGGCGAGTTGAGGGCGGGCGTAGGGAGGAGCCGCGGCCGTGATTAGCGGGGTTCAAGCGATTAGCCGGTCCGGGCTGGGCAGGCAGATTGTTATGTATTATATACGGACTGTTGCCGTATCCGGCTGGGCAGGCAGAAAAGGCAGAAACGGGAAGGTGGAAAAAGCCCGGTGAAAAGCCCGGTGAAAAAAGCCCGGTGAAAAGGAGGTGGGACTGAAATTTTCTCTCTTTATTAGTAAGTATAGATATAGATATAGATATACACATTGTATGGGCCACGGAAGATTCTTTCTAATCAATCCCAATAATACATCTATAGGTTTTCCAGCATAGTAGTTTGTATAGTCTTGCTAAGCCCTAGGAGCCCTAGGGATCGTGTTGCTGCACAAGTGGCCGGCGCTGCCTGCAACATCGGTCTACCGATCTGCCGTCGTGGACACCTCAGCTCTCTGCCTGAAATCAGGTCCCCGGTGGCCGGCGCTGCCTTCACGTCTGTCTACCAATCTGCTTGGACAACCTTCAACTCTCCACTTGACGCATCACAAGATTGATTAATACAGATATACAATTATATATTTAGTGTTAATATAATCCGTACTGCATGTTTATATTAAAATTATTCTGAACTCTGTTTTCAACTACATGTTTCTAAAACTAACATGCACGTGCAGCATTAATGAGCATATATGCTAGAAAATTATTCTGAACTTTCAACTACATGTTTCTAAAAACTACTAGACACCTATAGTGACATGCAACTAATGACATTGAAGTGGCCGATCTACAAATAAATATATATATACATATATATAAACTAAGGCAAAAGAAACATATATATAGGAAATAATAGCCAAACCAGATCTGGAATTAACATTTGCAGTATTTTTTTTATATAGGAAATAATAGCCAAACTGAATCTGGATTTAACATTTTTGTAGTATTGTATATACAGGAAATATTAGTCAAATCAAATCTTGGATTAGTATTTCATCACCATGGTTTCTATACGAATTATAGCTTCACAACAAAACATAAAAATAAACAAAGAAAAGGTGCATGCATTTAGCTTCAGCAATACAAAAACTGCAGGTATCAGGTAAAACATAGGAGCAACTGAATGTCACTAATCAGTAATCAACTAATCACATAGGATCAACCAGTTTTGCTGAGATTATGATTACCGATTAAGCATGAGCATTCAGAGTACAGTTTATGTCATTCAGCCCATGACCATTCCATCTAGCATGATCATCATTAGGCTAACTATAAAGAATCAAAGCACAAGAACCACTGAGAATCACCGTGGCTGCTACAAGTTTCAGTTTGTTCACAAGAAACCATTAAAATAAACAACCATTACTTAAATGGTTTAGTTCATCAACACTGCTTGTTTTAGATGTATAGCTTGCAGCTTGAGAAACACATAATCCTTAAAAGACATAAAAATAGATTACCAACCAGTTTTGCATGAGATTTTTAATATGAAAGCATAATCATTGTGGATGCATCAAGTTTTTGCTATTTTCACTATTTTTTCTATGCATTTTTGCATCCTCTTCTAAAAATTTAACAAAATATCAAATGAGAAACTATGTATGCTATATTCAGTTTATTTTGCTAGAAATTATTGAAGTGAAACAGGTTTAGGGGAGGTTCCTGTCTCTGATTTTGCTCCTCTATTTACAGTAACTTTTCTGAAACTATGAACTTGAAAACTTTAATGCATAAGTATGGTAAATACCTAGACTGAAAGATCAAGGGTTTCCATATGTCCTAAACATGACCAAATCTGCACAACAGTAATAAGAACAAGTTTTATTGTTGGTTCTTGATATTTTAAACATGATCAGCAAATTATCTTTCCTTAGTTTCAGAGTTCAGTCACCTGGGAGCATGCCTCCTTTAAAATTATCATCTGATAACACATAGAATACATGGGTTTAAGTCCATGGTGAGCGGGCCCTCAGCATAGTCAGGTTTGAGGATCTCATCCTAAGAAACTGCAGATTTTCTGTCAAAAATAAATTCCTGCAACAAAACATTTGAGTTAATTTGGCATAATTGCCATTTGTCTTTTGCAAGTTGCAATTAAATGGTCAATTTTTTAAAAACTCAAAAATCATTTTTTGGGTTGTTGAAAAGAACTGTTTAATTATGAATCTGTGATGCATGGTTTACCTGATTGAAACCAGGTTCCATCAAAACATGAGCAAATTTCTCATCACCATCAAAGGCACCTTTGATTCTGAACCTTTGTCCTGAAGGAACTTTGATTGATTATCCTTACCATTACTCTTAAACATATGGTGCTAGAGCATTGCTTGTTAGAACCAATATAGCTTGGTGCTGACAACTCACTGGCAAAAGCCCTAAAAATCAGTATATATTAAATGCATCTTTTTAATATGAAAAAATATTAATCAAGTGGAGCCAACAGGAAAGTGCAAAATCACTATTTTTAGGTGCATTTTTTACATAATATTTCAATTCAAATTAAACAATGCCTATGTTTTTTTTTCATCGTTCTCTTTCAAATTTAACAAATTGCATTTTCAACATATACTATTTTCACCTATTTTGCTAGCTAGCTTCCTAATGACAGGTCAATTGATTTGTAGTTTCGTGGATCAGAGGTGACCCAAAGGTATCAGTCTATTCAGTGAAACTGTGGCTGTGAAATCTTCATCATCTTGATCATTTAAATAGCTAACTGGTACATATATCTATATTCTTCTCGTCATGCTGACCAAAGTTGCCCTGTAATATGATATAAGTTTTATTATGGGGTGATATTATAAACATGATCAGAAATTTATTTATCATATAATTCACAAAGGAGTTGGATGCGCATCAGGTCAGTCCTGGGAGCATGCCTCCTGTAAATTTCTTCCCCACATTTCTGGCATTGTTCAACTGCTTTGTGTCCATGTTCCATGGTGAGCATGGTTTCAAACCGTGAGTGAGGTCCCCAGGTTCTCATCCGGTTTAACTGCAGTTTCATCTCTGAATGTCAACGACCTGCAACAACACAAATGAGTTGCTGGCCCATCTAATCCTTTACATTTTAAGATTAAGATTCATGGTAGGAATAATAAAAGAAAAAAATCATACTGGATTTGAAAAGAACTGTTTAGGGCTGGTGTGTGTGAACATTTACCTGATTGAAACGTTCCATCAATGAGCGTGCGCAAAGGTTCTCATCACCTTACCAGACCTCTGCAATTCAGGAACTTTATCCAGGTTACCTCTGCTTGATTATCAAGGTTCCTTTTATTATGAACATATGGTTTCTAGAATATTGCTGTCATGAATGGTAATGGTGCTAACAACTCACTGGCAAGAGCATACAAAAGTCAGTTATATATTAAAGTACCTGATAAAAGGCCATTAGTGTACCAAGCCTAACAGGAAAGTGCAAAATAGTATTTCAAGTGCCATGGGTATGTAATATTTCAATTCTACATTAAACAATGCCAATGTTTGTTTTTATTTTCTCTTTAGCTTAGTATATTGGATTTTGTACATATGTTTTGCACCTATACTGAAGGATGATGGTGGCTGCCTAATCAAGATCTCAATTGACATTGGTGGTTTCGTGGATCAGAGTTTCCACGTAAGATCCTACGGTATTTCCCACTAATTCCTCGGCTGCAGAGATTATATATGAGGGAGACCACGTCATCAGAGATGAGATGGCACAAGGAAGGATTGGCCCGTGATGGCAGAATGCGTCACCCTGCAGACTCCCCAGCATGGAAGCACGTGGATGACAAGTACAAGTGGTTTTCAGATGATCCTCGTAATGTTAGGCTAGCTCTGGCATCTGATGGATTCAATCCATTTGGGATGATAAGTACAACATATACCACCTGGCCTGTGATCATAATCCCTTATAATTTGCCACCTTGGTTGTGTATGAAACAACCCTATTGGATGATGTCGATGTTGGTTCCAGGACCAAAATCTCCTGGAAACAATATTGATGTATACTTCCGTCCCCTCATCGATGAGCTAAAGGAGCTGTGGACAGATGGTGTTGAAACATATGACGCCAAGCTAAAGAAGAATTTTACTCTACATGCTATTCTACTTTGGACAATCAATGA
Source organism: Hyparrhenia diplandra (assembly GCA_015847255.1). Lineage (NCBI taxonomy): Eukaryota > Viridiplantae > Streptophyta > Magnoliopsida > Poales > Poaceae > Hyparrhenia > Hyparrhenia diplandra. The sequence goes on from JADLZK010010260.1 coordinate 489,040, forward strand.
TTTTCCAGCATATGCAATGTTATCTGGTTGGAGCACCAAAGGGAAGTTTGCATGTCCATATTGCAACAAGGATACAGACTTCTTGTGGCTGAAATACGGGTCCAAGCATTGTTACATGGGACATCGCCGCTTTTTGCCAACGAACCATAGGTAAGATTTCTTTTGGCTGAAATGCTTTTTGTTGTTGCCAATTCAATTTCTTATTAATTTATGAGTTATCCATTGAAACATAGGTGGCGCAAAAATAAGACAAGCTTTAATAACCAAGTGGAAACGAGGGTGGCTCCTGAACCATTAACTGGTGTACAAGTGAAGGAACAATTTGAATGTTTTGATCAAACCGTTTTTGGGAAAACAACAAGAAAGAGGAAGCAATGTGAAGAAGAAAATAGATGGCACAATTGGAGGAAGAAGAGTATTTTCTTTGAATTGCCTTATTGGGACTCATTGCTCATAAGGCATAATTTGGACGTGATGCACATTGAGAAGAACATCTGTGAGAGCATTTTGGGTACGTTGCTTGAAATTGATGGTAAATGCAAGGACAGCGAGAAAGCCCGTCTTGACATGAAACATCTTGGTATGAGGAAGGATCAACATCTTGTGATGGAGAATAATAAATATACTATGCCACCGGCATTGTACAAATTATCTAAGGATGAGAAGGAAATTTTTTGCAAATTCCTAGAAGGAGTGAAGATGCCTGATGGGTTTGCCTCCAATATAAAAGAGATGTGTTGACGTCAAAGCTTGTAAGGTTAGTGGACTGAAAACTCATGACTACCATGTTATTCTACAGAAGCTGTTACCATTGATTGTACGTAGCCTTCTGCCAAAAGATGTTGTGATCCCATTGATTGGTCTTAGTCAGTTCTTCAATGGAATTTGTTCAAAGGAGCTAGTTGAGGCAGATCTTGATAAGCTTAGCATTTCAATCAAAGAGACTCTTTGTCGCCTTGAGATGATATTCCCACCTGCATTTTTGACATCATGATGCATTTGCGGTTCACCTAGCGAAGAGGCTAAACTAGGAGGTCCTGTGAGCTATAGATGGATGTACCCAGTTGAGAGGTATTTACGTACACTAAAAGGCTATGTGAGGAACAAAGCACATCCCGAAGGTTCAATAGCCGAGGGTTATATCTCCGAGGAGTGCCTGACCTTTTGGCGCTCGTTTTTTTGGAAGACATTGACACCAAATTAAATCAAGCTGATCGTCATGAAAGCGCCGTTGTGAATGAGCCACCATCTGGGCTCAGCATATTTAGCGCAACTGATTACAGCAGGAAAGGATTTTGTTGGGAAGAAATTTCTAAAGAAGAGTTATTCAAGATGAGGCACTACATGCTAACTAACTGTGATGAGTCTCCACCATGGATTAGGTAAGTTGCAATATATAACATAACTAATTTTACGATTTCTTGTAGCAAATACTAATTATTTGAAGTTACAATGCAGTGAACATAAGGATGACCTCAGGAAAGAAGGTACAGTAAACCTTAACAAACGACACAAGGAGCAATTTGTACAGTGGTTTGAGCGCAAAGTGAGTAATGAATTAATTTTAGGTTTTCGAGACTTAATGCTGTCAATACGACATATGTTATTCACTGCCACTTGTATTATGGAATTGTGTTTTGCAGATCAGGAAGCAAAAGCAGGAAGGCATCATAAATAGTGACAACCTATTATGCTCCCTAGCTAGAGGACCAGAGTTACGAGCCCGTGTGTTCAATAGATGCTTTATCAATGGTTTCCTGTTCCGAACAGCATCTATTGAGAAAAACCTGACCACAAGAAATAGTGGCGTTTATGTGAAGGGTGTTCCCAGTACCGGCAATATGGCCATGGTATGGATGGTATGGAGTGATTCAGAAAATTATCACTCTTGATTTCGCCCAGGAGAAGGAAGTCACATTGTTTCAGTGTGACTGGTATGATGTACCAGCTGCCACTACGAGCAAAGGCAGAGGATATAATAAGGATGAATATGGGGTTATAGAGATCAATACTAGTCATTATCGATATTCCAATGAGCCCTATATTCTGGCAACACAAGCTGAACTAGTGTTTTATGCTGAAATCCCAAGCAAGCCAGATTGGTGCAGTGTTGTTGCACTGAAGCCTAGGAATTTGTTTGCCATGCCAGAAGCAACAGAAGATGAGGGTGACATAAGCGTACTAGACGTGGGAGTGCAAGACATGGATAGTGCATTACGCCTGCATATGGAATTGACAAATTGGAGAAGATCAGACATGGAAGGCTCTAGTGGTGATGTCTCTATTATTAATCAGGCAATTGCCCAATCTGTTCCAGAACCAGATCACGCAGCATTTCTTGATGCAGAAGATGATGAAGACAATGAGACCTACATTGATGATGGAGTTGTTGCACCAGCTACAACTGTGGGGGAAGACCAGGATGACGATTTCTTTGTTTAAATCATTTTGAAGGATATGTTTTGCTTTTTGAGGACCTGGATGAACATCTCTTTGATTAAGTCATTTTTATGAATATTTGTTGCTTTTTGTGTGGACCTGGATGAAGATCTATTTGATTTAGTATTCATGAATAATTTATGCCAACTATTTTGTTGCTTATGAATATTTGTTTTTATCAATACTGTTAGAAGTTAGAACAGCAACTAGCACATAGAGTGGTACCATATCAACTACCTGGTCCAAATTATTGCATCATATAATAATTTGTATGCTAAATCCATAAGAAATTCCATATATGCCACATCTTCATTCATACCTCTGCTCCTCGTCAGTGGAACTCCACTTACAGAGCCACGAATGCCATCTGAACGCTTTTTTGGGCACTTTGGCTGAGGCTTGGGCAGCACTGCTGTCTACATACCATGAGGTCTTTGACGTCTGAAGAGAAAGTCGTCATCCTAAATGTTACAAGAAAGCTCCATCAGAATTGTAGAGACAAGCTGCTGATTACATTAAATTTTTGAATTAAATAAATAAATTCATCCCATTGATATCATGCCTGCATCCCTGAATGAGCTATCTAGCCTGAACATGGCTGAAATTTCTTAGCAGCTGCCCACTTCTTAAGGTTCTCAAGCAGCACATCCTAAGCACTTGTAACTCCACTGTAGAAATTCATATGTACTCATTGAATCTGCTTTAATTTTCTATTGCTCATCCTCAGCATACAGATTCTTTAATTTGGTTAATGTAACATTTATTTGTTTATTAGAATAAACATTTCATCAAACAAGAGGCAGGCAAGTAAGGGCACTTAATTGTCTTCCCACATTCATCATGTGTAACAAAGAACAGTGAATTATTTAAGCTATTCGAAAACCACTTATTGGCCGGCTGAAGCAATCAGGAAATTATCTAAAATTGAACACATTCCCCAAACTTGAACCTAATAATTGAAACCTTAACCAAAACTCTAACCCCAAATCTCACCTTCTTCCTGGCCGGCGCGGTGGAGGACGACCCTTTGTACCCCTTGCCGCCGGCCACCGGGGTCTTCCTTCTTGGCCCCAGAGAAGGCTGGCCATTTGGCCCGCTTGTCGCCGGCAACCGGGTTCTTGTTCTTGGCCGTGGCGGACGCAGCACTACCGCCCACCTTCCCGCCGACGAGCCATGGGAGGATAAGCCCACAGATGCGTGGGCGTTGGAGAGAATATGCTGGAGGCACAGGGGCGGAGGAGGAGGGGCGGGGCCGGGGCCGAAGAGATGAGAGGTGGCGGCAGGATGGAAGGGGGCATCGGGGATGGCGGAGCGCCTTTGCGTTAGTGGCGGATGAGGTGGCGGCGGAAGGGGCGGGGAGGATTTGGTTATTGACTAAGTTAACCCACCTGTTAGTGGACGAACGTGAATAGCGGCGGATGAGAGATGAGAGGTCGTCCATGAGCATCTTTTTTAAAAAAGACCCATCGATGAGCATCATTATATTATTATTGTTTTTTTTTTTTCTTTTTCTTTATTATTGATAGAAATAAGGATTTTGTTAAAAAATATTCTCCAACAATTTTTGAATTGCATATACAGATATTGTCCCTCTTCATTTTGAATGTTTCTCTAGCAAAAGATGGAGAACGGGATTATGATGTTAATCACTAAGAATCAGTGCATGTATATCTATGCAAGAACATGATATTGTATAAATATATCACTAAGAATTATCGAGAATACGTGATACGATGACATGGACAATAAAATTATCACGTGTCTTACTAACATGGACATTATAGATGTATGTAATAGTGCATTGCTTAGTTGGACAACTTGCACGTTAACATATATAGCTAGTGAGGTTTTTTTAGTGTGTATTAAAAGTATGTGATAGCACATTGCTTAGGTAGATAGCATCATTAATGGGATCAGCCCGTCGCCCGGTGTGGATGCTCGCTCCTCCGCTCGCCGTGTGGATGCTCACTCCCCTTCTGCGATCGATGGGGAGACGACGGCGGACACCACTTGGACTTGGGGTCTACTTTGGGCGTTTGCGGACGATGGCCGGTGGATACGGTGGAGAGTGGAATGCGCTCCCTCCCACGCTAGGGGGGGGTCCCCATCACGCGGGCCAACGGGGCAAAGACCGCGGAGATGCCGTCGCCGCCGAGCTCCCATTGCCCAAATTGACCACGCCACTAGCCCCGCATCATCCCCACTTGGCCCGCCCAATTCCATTATGTCGCCCTCGCGACCATCTTCTTCCTCGGGCGGTAGGGAGCGCCACCATGAGACATCCCATCGTGGGACAGCTCATCCCGACGAGCGTTAACTTGCAAGTCCTCATGTTCTAGCTCTCCCTTGTCATCAAGATCTTGATCGCCTTTATGGTTTTAATAGAAGAAGCTCGGCCGCCACGGAACGCCATCATGGCCGCCGAGCTTGCCGCCATCATCGTTGTCACCGCCGTCCGCCCACTTCCACCACATCCTCGACTCAACCAGCGCGAGCACCGTGTCCGCCGTGAGCTCCTCTTGTCATTCTCATGTCGCCGGTTGGTCCGCGCCATGGTGGCCGGAACGTGGTCGCCGGGCGAGCCCACTTTGCCGTGCTCGTAGCTCGCGCTCACTAGGAGTTGCCTTTGGCCGATTAGGTTAGGGCCTTAGGGGTTTTGCTCGCCCACGTGTGCCGCACCCATCGGTACCCTCGCTATCGCCGGGAAAGCCCCAACAAGCTTTTCAACCGCCTTGCCGCAACGTCCGCCCGCCATGGCCGCCGGCGAGGGTGCCGTCGTGCCTTAGGGGGCGGGTTAAGGGCACCAACGGGTCCGGGAGAGAGTGGGGTGGGAGAAGCCCGGAGGTGGGGAGGCGGCGAATGGCTTAATGGCAACGAGGTTGGCGCAACGGGCAATGAAGAGGGAGGAGCCGGCGGACAGATGGGCCTGAGCGAGGCACAAGGCCACGGCGCACGCCCCAGTACGTATATGTTTTACGGTTTTAGTATTGTTGAGTGAAATAGCTAGTGAGATTTATTCTAGTAGGAGTATTAGATTCATATTATATTTCTTGGTTTATTTTACTAGGAAAACGGCTAATATATATACATATACATATATATACACACAAAGAGACGGTATTCTTATTTGTATTTTTTTTCCATATATAGGAAAAAGGCCAGGGTGTCATGCGCGAGGCAAAATACCCCCGAAGTCGACCAATCCCCGGCCCAAGCATTTTTGCCGCCTTTTTCGTTCGTTCTCCTGATCTTAAACATTTTTGCCGCCAGCAGTTTGGATTTTTTTGTTCCAGCGAAAACAAAAACGAGCGCCAAATACCCGCCTTTTTTCCCTAAACTTTTTTTTGCCGCCCTATACCATCGCCCCTGCCCCTCCAAAACCCATTCGCCCCCACTTAATCTAATCTCCAGGGACAAGGCAGCCGCCAGTTAGGGTGTCAAAGGATCGTAGATGGCGACCTCCTCGGCAGCTGCGGCCACATCGGCGACGCAGCGGCAACCCGCGTCGACGACGGCGACCCCAGGGTACACAACACCATCGCCAGCGCTCATGAGGCCGCCGCCAGCGTCCACGGCGATGAGACGCGGGGCCACGGCGGCGCTTTTCGGCGGAGCGGGTAGGACGCCGACCCCTACTTTGTCCGACCACGACGGAGAGGACGACTATCAAGATATCAGTTCACCACGTCGACCACTACCCGCCCGGCGACGTCGTAGATACAGAGCTGGACTCACAGCGTCGGTAAGCAGCGACACTCATCCTTCATTTAGGAAATGGTCGTGCACTCAAATAAATTTCTTCACTTTCCTTCAATTTCCATTCAACTAGGCCATCAAAGTGTATTATCCTACTGCTGGCTGTGTCAGCCTCTGCAAATTTCTACTGTGTATTATCCTGAGCGAAACTAAAACAAAATAGTATAGATTGTCCTGTTATCAATTTCCAAGTATAAATTTACGCCATGTAAATTTCCATGTACACTTCATGTTATTAATTTACATTCAATTTCGGCCGTGTATGCCTCTGCAAATTGTTGGCCGTTATCTTGTTCCATTGTTCAGTTCTTTATTATTTAACTATTGACTATACTTTTTTTTCAACCGAGATTACCAGAGAATGAACCTTCCTCCCTCTTGATTAATTGTTGTTTATTCATTACTACTTACTTTAGAAAATTACTACTTAAGTTGGAAACCTCAGTTTACAGTATCAGTTCGCCATACCTCAAATATATAATGCCCTATGCCACTAATCCAAGTATGCACGAATGTTTTTTCAGGGAAAATACTGTGACATCGTCGGAAGAAACAGAATCTTGGATTCTATATTTTGATCTAAAAGGCGCACCACCTGAGAGGGGAATTGCTGAAATTGAATTGGATAGGAAAGATATCACGTTTGGAACCTTGTTAACAATTAAATCACGTTCAGGGTACTCTTCAAGGGACTTCTTATACTACAAGGAACGATGTGGTAATGGTGTAGCAAAATTGATTGAAATTGATGGTGAATTAGATGTAGATGGCATGATAGCAATGAACCATGAGGAGAGAGAAGTCAGATTAGTATTGAGTAGGGATAAAATAACCGAGCAAAATGTGACCATAACACCCATCAAAGTACCTCCAGGTACAACATTTTATGAGGATGAATTCACAAATGAGCCACTTGATGACTACAAGGTCTGGCTTGAAGAACTGCATGAAAATGGCAGAGGCCGTGGTAAGTTAAGTAGCTGCACTAGTTTCCATAACTTCATCTTAATTGATTGGTAGTCAATTCAATAATGTAAGTTTTTTTTTTCCAGAACTTCAAGATATGTTCAGGGAAGAGACAGTCAAAACATACAGCGCATGGTTACGTCAGGAAGGACAACTTGATGACATCGGTAATATGATATCCTCTCCATGTTTGTAAATCAATTTAACAGTTTTTCAGATACCAATTTTAACTTGTGCTCTATTATTGTAGAGGCATATGAAGAGCTTTCCAACAATCAGTCAAGTCAATCCAGCAATCCTACACCACCAATGCAACGGCCAAGTCATGCTCGTCGTGAAAAACAACTGGCCAATGGTGGTAAGAATTTTTTTTGGAAACCATTATTATAAGGTAATAAGAGTTGTACCATAGAAACCATGTCGAAAAGTAAGCAAGAACCTATTGCACTGTTCCAAATGCAACCACCTATATCAAGGACCATACACATGGCAACTCTGAGCCGCAAACATTTGTGTGGACGAGCAGCAACATGCAGTAGTATTTATGTTGCAGTTCTGAGCAGCAGCAACTCTGTTCCATCCATCTTCAGTTCAGAGCACAAGCAAGCAGTAGCAAATTTCTCTCTGTTATATATCATGACCCCTTCTTGTCTCTAACTTCAGTGCAATATATGTGGTTCAGCCATGGTTGTTTATTTTACTGCTTTAGACAAGTATTTTCACTTAGGCCTGAATAGCAGCTGCGATGCACATCATTTTTGTATAAATGTGAAAGGACATTTGTTGGCTAGAGTAACTAATTCCTCATGTAATCGTTGCATGCTTACCTTTAGTAGTTATTTATTCTTTAGCTGATCATTTCTCATGGAGTCGCTGCAAGGTTGCTTAGCTTAGCTGTTGGTTACTAGTAGCTCTATTACAGTTTGAATTTTCAGTACTAGTGAGCTCAACTAGCTGTTGTTTAAGAAACCATTGTCACTTGTTACTTTAGAGTGGAAACATCTTTCAATTATTAGGTTAGAAGAAATACACACTTGTTACTGATTGGTGGCATTCTGTATTTTGTTGTATTGACAATTTTGTGTCATGCATTATTAAATTTCATTGTATTGTTTGAAGGGCGACATATCAGTGGAAAGAGGAAGTTTAAAGGACGTGGGCCAGTTAAAGGTTTAACTGTATCCAACAAAAGAGCTAGGCAGGGCACTACAAAATTGGATGTGGTATTCTCTAGAATGGGAGGACCTGTAGGTGGTAACCGACGGTCTTTTGTTGATGAAGTGGTGGTGTATACAAGGTTAAGGGCTCCACTTATTGGTGTGAGAAAGTGGAAAGACATTGATTATGAAGTTAAAAAGGAGATAGCATCTGATGTAATTGTAAGCTTCACATATTTTTGGTCCATTCCAATCTTAATTGTGAAATATTGTAAGAACTCACTTGGTTTTTGTATTTCTTTATTCAACAGGATAAGTGGAACCTTGAGAATACTTTCGGAAAACAAGAAAAAGATATGGGCTATTGCTAATGAGCTACAAAGGATGGCGATCAGCATTTAGTTCAACGTACTGGGGCTTATGACACATATGATGAGAGAATGAGACATAAGCCTGAGACCACGCACATTGTTGAATGGCACTATCTAGTGTTGTATTTTGGCACAAAGGAATTCCAGGTTTGATGCCATTTACTATTTTTGATGCCAACTGCAATTGCAAAGATAAATGTTTTCTTTGGAGCACTCTTTTAATACAAACACAACATGCAGGAAATTAGCAAAAGAATTCTCGAAATCGTTTCGCTTGTCCAAGCACAAAGATATGGTAGGATCATTGTCTTTTCGGTCGGTCAGCTATGAAATGGTAATGACTTGAGAAGCACGTACATATCAATGTTTTCTTACTTGATGAAATATTTATTTGTGTCATTCTTGGCAAAATTAGAGAGACCCGTAAACCGGTGAAGAGCCGGATGATTGTGAGCTTTGGGTGAAAACGCACAAAGAAGGGGAGGGAAATGGACAAGCGATGCATCAAAGGCTATCTATGTGCGTATATAATTGTTTGTACAACCCTTACTAAATGATTCATAGTATTTCCCTTGTTTAACACATTTTTGCATGTCTTGCTTGTGTTAGGAAACGCTTGCAACAAAATTGCGAGAGAAGGAAACCGAAGTCGGCCAGATAGCTTTATATCTTCTTGAGAGAAAACCTTATTTTCCAAGAAGCATACAAGCAAATTACTAGATCTAAATCATCCAAGGTTCATGGTAATGGGTATTTGGCAAGGTATCCAACTAGAAGGCAGCTAATGACTGAACGTTTGGAGGATCAGCCCGCTCGAAACCGCATCCCATAAGGAAAATGAAGAACTGAAGGCTTCGCCGAGAAGGTACAAGAACAACTTCAAAGCCAAGTTGTTGAAAGGGAAGCCGAGAAGGAGGAACATAGGCGTCGGATGGAAGAAATGAAGGAAGCAAGGGAGGCCGATAATAGGCGTCAAATGGAAGAATTCCGAAACTTTCGGCAAGAGTTCATGTCAATGCTAGCAGCACAAAGGCAAGAACCATCACCACAGGTAATATGTTGTATCATTTGAACTTGCATATTGATCAGAATATAAAACAAGAATTCGTGAGCTTCAACTGTTTTTTTATAGTTTTTTTTTATTTGGATTCACTTCACGGTCAGTCATCACCATGATATGTTTGCTCAAACTGAACAGAAGAACATTAATCAATTAAGTTCTTGTCTATGGGAGCTAAGTAGTAGTAATAAAAAAATTAAATGCAGGTTATCCAAGCTGCCATTGAAACAACAAATCACCGCTACAACAGGAAATGAAACAAAGAAAGAAACGAAACACCCTCGATTTGCTCATGTACCAACCTTGAATGAAAGAGAAGAAACAACACAAGAGGATGAAGCAACATTAGCTCGGGTTGTTTCGCATGAATACTTGTTTAAAACCATGAATTAGACTCTAATATTTTTAATGTAATTTTTGAATTGCAGAATAACCTACAAGTGAAGGAGAAAGGACAACTTGCGGGGTTCTACACTGTAGTAGGTATTAATGTGCGCACCACTAGAGGCAGTCTTAGCCGAAATCAATCACAAAACAAAGAAGGGAATGGTGCACCGAATTTTATTTCTACAAAGCATTTGACCCGATCTTTGTGGCAAAGAGACGACCAACCAAAAAGAATTGAATGTAAGCTTGGTTTTTCAAATGATGTTCTCATTGTCCTTGAGATCATGTGATTTGCAATGTCTTTTCACCGAATTACCTATGGTAAAACTGATAGTGGTCTTTATTTCGGGATGAATGTACAGTTTCAATATTGTGGTAGTCCAAATCGGGCACAAGGTAAAATTCCTTCCTGTACTTCTCAATAACCTATGCCTTTTTTGATACGTGCTTTGCTTGTCATCATTTATATATGTGAATGATAGTACCAATGGTTCTAGATAACTTGTGCCATCTTATTTTATTTGTTTGTGAACATCACTAGTTTTTGGTCTTTAACATCACTAGTTTTTTGTTTTTATTGCTTAAATTTGAAATAATTTAGTTCTGATTTTGTTGTCAACATCTCCAATTTTAGTATAAGTACTTCCTCAAAATTTATTCGAGAACCATATCATATTATATTATACTATCATGATGAACTGAACAACTAATGCGTATTTCAATTTGAATGACTTTATTCAACAGGAAGGTATAGTTTGAGTGGATTGCTCAAGTGATGGGATGGCCAATTCAAGTCAAGCTTCGCTTCAACCATTATTGGTGTTTAGAGGCTTTAGATGTTATTAGGCACAAATATGTTGAATAACTTAAATGTGTGATGGTTTGAACAATTTGTGATAGTCGGGTTTGAATATTTTGGATTAGTTTATTTCTTATGTGAATAATTTAAACAAGTCAATATGTTGGTTGAATGGAATATGTTCGTATGCATTTTTGATGTATATTGTGTTTCTAATTAATTAATTGTGTTGCAATATTGTTCGGTGGCACCAAAAGAACACGTTGTAAAAGTGGCTATTGGCCACCATACTTTTCGATGGCAATATATCCTATAGCGGCGAACAATTAGGTGTAGCAATAGAAATTGCTCCTTATAGCAACGACAATGTGAATGTGGCAATTGCATGTATTGCCACCATTTCTTAGTGTTGCGACATAATCCTTATTGCCACACTCGTTATGTGATGCAATAGAGGCTATAACTTATAGCAACCAAACCTTAGGCGTGGCAATTGCACATGTTGCCACAACTTCTTTGGTGTTGCAACATAGGTCTTGTTGCCACACTTAATGTGCGATGCAATATAGGATGCACCTTATAGCAACCAAACTTTGGGTGTTGCAATTGCACATGTCGCCACCATTTTTTTGGTGTTGCAACATAATCCTTGTTGCCACACGCTTTAAGCGTGGCAATACATTATGTTGCAACACACTTTTATCGTTGTTATTGCACCATTTACAGCGACATGGGCACGTTGTAATTGCAAGATCTTGCAACACCATAGGGGTTGCATGAGTTTTTATTGCCACACATACTACTGTAGCAATAACCTTATGTTGCAACTCCTAGGCGTTGCAAATCCAAAAAGCATTTTGCAACGCTTCCCATAAAAGTGTTGTCCAAAGCTTTGCCCATGCAAGCACCCGCAACACCTCCCAACGAAAAACAAGTGTTGCTATTTTTGCTATTGCAACTATTTTAGCCCTTTTGCAACACTTTTCAAGTGTTGAGACAGGTCAAAATTTAGTAGACTTGAGTCCATATAAACCCGGTATTCGAAATCTCAGTGATTTCAAACTCATCAACAACACAACGGGATCGTTGAGCTCGGTAGTAAAATCGCGGTATTTCAAACCAAGTTCGATATATTAAACATCGAGTGCGAAGTATAATTTATTACAAACTCAGGTTCAAGTACGGAGGCGGTAGTTTCGAAAACCAAATAGTCTTTTAGCGAAAACAAATATAAGATAGTGCCGATAGATAGTCATCCCCTAGTAGCGGCATGATGAGCGAGGGGATAGAGAGTTGCCTTGCCCACGGCCTTACTCGTCATCAACAGGAAACAGACAAGTCTTACGGTACCCATGGTACACATGCTCACCGCAACAAGGGGAATAAAACCCCGAGTACAAAATACTCGACTAGACTTACCCGGGTCCAAAATAAAATAAAAGACTCCAAGGATCATGCTAGGCTTTATGCGGAGTTTAGCCGACTCACATTAATTTCACAAATAAGGTTGTTTAGTGAGTCTACTCATACTACTTGTACTTTTCCAAGTTAAAAGGGTTATTTATTTACTTACATAACCATAAATCTGTATAGTCAAGATTAATCATTGCTCAAGAGAATAAATAACAAACATAAGTAACTTGATCGTAATTATATCAACCGCACATGATAATTAACATATATTGTAATAATTAAGACTACATTGCCGTGGGCGCACCCGGGTTCTCACTAACCCCCAGAGATGGCGATTCGAATCGATTTGCAAACCGGTGGCGAATACCGACACAAACCAGGTCTACTTTGCAAGGGCGGACCCGATCACTCCTGGGGCGTTACGGGACGTAAAGTCTCGGTCTTGCCGACTACCCCCTCCTTCTCGAGCACCCAAGTGGCGTAAACAACGAGTACGACCCTCGTGCGCATCTTTTTTGTGCCCGATTAACCACACCAACCATCACCAAAGGAGGAGCGATAAAGCGAGCATGGCGGCCCCTAACATTCCCACGAGCCGTGACTCACGACCCGTGAGCCTACTAAATGCCAGGTACGTTCAACTTCCGACCACATTCCGACAAAGTATGAGTCCTTAATCGATCGGATGGAAAGACCACAAGTTCCATCCAATCTATCATGTTTTACTTAAGCAGGTTCTCAGCAGCAGCTTGACAATCACCCATGTGATTGTGCACAACATTTCCTCAAGTGACCGGAATCACTGTCTACTGCAATCATGATACTGAGCATTAACCTAGACCTCTATATAGGATAGGGCAACTTTCAGCAAGGATCATAATGCATCAACAGTTTCAACCAATGTCCTAAACTTAATGCATAAAACATATAAAAGACTCAAGTCAAGTTAATTGGAAGAATTAGGAAAGGCGAGAATGCTCGGGGGGCTTGCCTCATTTGGGCGTCGCTGGCACGTGCTCTGGGCACTCAGGCAGGTCGTCTGTCGACTCTTCTTCTCCGATGGCTCCTCCGGACTGCACTCCCAGATGGTGAAGCTCTCCCGTCTGCTCCTCGATCAGCTCCTCGAACCCTTCCCCCGATCCTGTGATGATGCATATGATGGAGAAAAGATATAATTATGATTACATGAATATCAACTTGCAATAAGTAAAATATGTATGATGGATGGATGCTTCACGATGTAAGCTATTAGTAAGTGCATATCTCTTCAGTAGAAACATAATTAATTCTACACAAGAAACCCTAATAACCCACACCAAATCAAAACATCTCAACTCACAAATCAAGCGAAAATGGCAGCTCGACATGCTGTCACTAAAACGATCACTCAAGGAGTTCTACAACTCCAAATTCAGCAAACTAGGACTCTATGGAAAGCTAACAAAATTTCCTACAAAACATTCCACATCACCTAGAACTGAATCTGAACCTAACAGCCTCGAAATTAAGGAAAACAGAGACTCTGTTTTCAACTCAAACATCACACACAACCTCCATAACTCACAAACTACTCATGCAACTTATTTCAAACTTAACCAGCAAGTAAACTAAGTAATTATCTACCAAATAAACCTACTGGACATATCAAAAGATAATCTAAAGCACATAAAATAACATGCCCTAGCAAACACTACACATGCACACTATAATTAAATAAATGCTAGGAACAAGAAAATGTCAAAACTACTAAGCTGACCAAACCAAGCTCACTAACAGATCCTATTCATGCTAGAAACACATAATAAAAATACTAATACACACCATCTTCATATAAACACATATTTCTAGCCTATTTTCCATGCATCATAAATATGATAAATACATAACTACTTCAGAAAATTCTACAAAAATTACCAAAGCATCCTACTGGAATATAACAGCTACCATAAAAATCTCAGGGCAAGATAATGCTCATACAGTCCTACACAAAAAGACAAGTTTACACCAAACCTAAGCATGAAAATACTTTGTACTATGAAAAGTGTCTAAAACCAGATTTTGAGTATGATAAGCTTCTAAAACCTATCAAACACAAGCATACCAAGTTTCACATCCAGAACCCTAATATTTATTTTTCTATGAATTTCTAAAGATCACATGGTAAATAGCACATAAATAGAAAATCACATTTCTTCCACAGAACATACTATGCATGATATTTTTCATAGATTCTACTCACAAAAACAAGCACTTTTTGTACAGAAAGCATATTTTTATCTTGCACCAATTAAAAGACATGATTTTCCTCAATTTCCATGCATTTATGGCCATAAATAAAACTCTATATAAAAGTTCTCAGAAAATAGGGTTTCATAATTTTATACTGTAGCCTATCCTATAACAAGCATGACAAAATTTGTTTCACTCAAAATGGACTCAAAATGACCAAGTTATGAATTTTCTAAGCATTTCATTCAAATATGGAAAACGAGAAAAGAAAAAGAAAAAGGAAAAGGCGCGGGCCCGCGTGTCAGCGACACAGAACAGGGCACGGCGGCGCGGCGGCTGGTCGGCGACGGATCTTCGCCGCGGCGGTGACCAAATCACGCAAACCGGCTAGCCTAAAAGCATCTACGCCGACGAGGTGGGCAGCGTTGGTGCACCTCGGTTACGCTAAAACCGACTACAACGGCGGCGACACAGACGGCGCGGCTCAGGGCGGCGCTGGTGACGGCGGACCGGCCGTTCTCCGGCGATTGACGGCGCCCCGACGAAAGCGGCGGCTCGATCTACTCATCCATCTAGCTCAAGAGCTCAAGCAACCCTAGGTGACTCTAGGACGAGAAGGAACGAGCTAAACGCGATTAACGAGCTCAAACGCGGCGGCTTGCCCCTTAACGGCGGCCATGGCGGGCTCGCCCGGCCCGGGGCGCCGGATGCGGAAATGGGGCCCGTGCCTCGATTCGACGATGGCCTTAGGTAGAGTAGCTCATGGCGGCGCTAGGGATTCGATTTGGGGTGGATTGGTGTGGTGACGACGGCGGAACACTGGGGGCTGAGCTCGGATCGACGGCAATGGCGCGGCGGCGGCGTTCGCGCGGCTTTCGGCACCGGGGGCGGCAGGAGTGAAGTTAGGGTTAGGGCGCGGCGCTGACGCCGTTTTAAGGTGTGGGCGTGGCTGTCCAGGCCGTACATCGGCGGCTGCGCTGCGCCACGTCGCCCGGGCGGCCGTCGCCGACGGCCGGCGATACCCCTACTACTGTTCGAGTCAGCGTCAGTTTTAGCCTGTGCCTCGAGATCCGTGTGGAATTTGGAAAGTCAAAACATCAACTTTGTAGAGAATTTCATAAGCTACAAAACACTCAATATGAACCTTTTCTAATTCGGCCTAAATTTGAAACTAAAAAATTAAAAACAGCAAGGTCAAATCAAACTAGTCAAAACAGAGTTTGAATTTGACTCAAATTTGACCCAAACTGTTGGGCACTATTTGAACCATTTACAAGCCTTTTCACAAGAAACTTATAAAAGATCATTTGCTCTACATAAAAGTAATTCATTTCATCTATAGAAACTTTTTGCTAGAAACACTTCTATCAAGCACTTTTGAAAGGAGTTTCAAAATGGGTCAAAGAGGTTTGACCTCTAGGGCAGATTTAAAATAAAATTTCTAAGTTGAAACTCAAGCTCAAACATGGTCCTAAATTATGTCAAAAATATATCTAGGCACAATCTAGGTCCAAAACATCATTATAGCTAAGATCCTATAGTAGCTAGCTCAAACAAGCATGAAATGAGAGCAATTCAAAGTGAATTCTACTAACACATGATTATGCATGAAATGATGATGATGCTATGCAAATGATCATGCTTTCAAGATGCTTAACACCCAGGGTGTTACAAATCTTTCCCCTAAAAGAATCTCGTCCCGAGATTCGGTAAAACTAACCATTCTTTGTAAAACGTGGATAGTTCCTCGGAAGATATTCATCGGTTTCCCGGGTTGCATCGTTTTCACCATGATTTCCCCAAAGGATCTTGTATTGCTTCACTACCTTTCCTCTAGTGGCTCTCTCCTTGGTGTCTAGCACTTTTCTTTGGACTCTCATAATAGGTTAGATCTTGACTTATCTCAACATTCTCGAATTGGCACTTGTTCCTCGGGAACTCTCAAACATTTCTTCGGTTGTGATACGTGAAAAACATCAAAAAATTCTTCCCATCTCCACGTGGTAAGCGCAAGCGATACGCTACCTCTCCCTTAGTGGCTAAAATCTTATAGGGGCCTACGAACCTAGGCGCTAACTTTCTCTTTACTCCAAAGCGCCAGACTCGTTTCATTGGTGACACCTTTAAGTAAACATAGTCACCAACGTTGAACTTAATGGGCCTTCTACGTTTATCTCGCATAGCTCTTACGTCGGTCTTGAGCGGCTTTCATGTCTTTGCTTTATTATTCTCACCTTCGCTTTCAGCCTCATCTATCGGGTCAATGCCATAGTAGGGTCGCTCTCCCTGTCTCTATCCACATTCAAGGGTGTTACGCATTTCCTCCCATACAATGCTTCAAAAGGCGCCATCCGAATCATCGGCTTGATAACTATTATTGTATGAAAATTCTGCATAAGGCAACCATTTGTCCCAAGAACCTTTTTTTCGACAACACACACGCCCTTAGCATATCTTCTAGTATTTGGTTTTACTCGTTACATTTTGGCCTATGGTTTGTGGGTGATAAGCGGAACTCTAAGTAATTTGGTTCCTAAGGCTTCCTGTAGGCTCTCCCAAAAACGATTGGTCCAACTCGATCCACGATCCGACACTATTGACTTAGGTACCCCGTGCAAACGAAGTACATGGGCAATGTATAGCTCTGTGTATTGGTGGGGCTCGTAGCTTATGTTAATCGGAATAAAATGGGCAACCTTGGTTAAACGATCCACAATCACCCAAATAGAGTCAAATCCCCTCGGGTATGTGGCAATCCAACAATTAAGTCCATTGTGATCTCATCCCATTTCCAATCGGGAATTGGCAATGGTTGCAACAATCTGCAGTCTTCATATGTACGGCTTTAACCCCGCAAAGAATTGTCACATCGAGCCACGTGTGCAAAGCAATCTCCTTCCTCATTTTTTTGTCCACCAAAATCTGGTTCTCAAATCCGGATACATCTTGTTACTACCGGGGTGAATTGTTATCTTTGACGAAAGTGAGCCTGTTAGTATCTTATCTCTCAGTTCTCGATCCTTTGGCATGACAAGCGATCATCATACCAAAGAATTCCACTCTCATCAACTCGGAAATGATCACTAGGCTCTTTTTCTATCTTCTTCTTGATATGTGCAATCCCTTTATCCACTTTTGGCCCTCAACAATTTTGCTCTCCAACTCATTCTCGCACTTGAATATTACATAGGATAGCGGATGCATAGGAGGAAAATCCTCCATCGATTCGACTTGTCCCGGCAAACAATGTGGTTTCTGCTCAAAGCATCCGCGACAACATTGGCTTTGCCGGGATGATAGTGCAACTTCGATATTATAATCCTTTATCGCTCTAACCACCTTCTTCGCCTCATATTCAACTCCTCTTGAGTGAAAATGTACTTCAAACTCTTGTGATCGGTATAAACATGACATACATTACCAAGTAAGTAATGTCGCCAAATCTTCAATGCATGTACCACGGCAAAGCAAGTTCTAAGTCATGGGTTGGATAGTTAACCTCATGCTTCCTTAGGCGACGCGATGCATACGCGAATAATAACTCTACCTTCCGCATGAGTACGCATCCCAATCACGTACCACATGCGTCACAATATACATCAAAGGGCTTCGAATATCGGGTTGTGCGAGCACGGGAGCCGTAGTCAACAACGTTCGCAAGGTGCGAAACGCCGCCGCACCCGGTGTCCACACAAATTTTTCTTCCTTCTCAGAACAATCGGGTCATAGGTTTAGCTATTTTGGAGAAATCGGTATAAACTACGATAGTATCCGGCTAACCCTAGAAAACTTCGGATCTCTGTAGGCACAAAATCCTACTCCCTGCGCGCACACACCGACAAGCCGGAATAGCTGGCTTTACTGCGCCCGAGTGTCTTGAATCGAAGGCGTGCCAATCAATTTGACCTGTTAATTGACAAGGAGGTAAACGTGAGATCACGGAACATGCCACGGTGAGACCAAGGCAGTTCCGCATGTATGGCTCCAAGGCGGATGTAAAGACATATAGCTATGAAAGCTATCTGTCGATGAATAATGAATGCATTCGGTAAACATATATGAAGATATGATGTAATACTTTTTGCCGAATGATCATAAAGACATGTATGAACAAATAAAGTCGATCATTATGATGTGCTATCGTAAAGCTCTATTGCATAGATCGAATCAATTGACAACATGATAAATAAAAGAATATAAATCATAAACATCGTTATAGATATTCAAGCCACGTGAAAGCATAACTTGTGTTCGGCAAGCTTGCCGAATCGGGGGTCCATGAAGAAGGAACTACCCTACGTAAAAACCTATCAGATTAAAGCGATCTCTAGTCCACCGGATGACTAGCTCTAGAGTAACCCAAAGATGCGCATCCACTTAGGATGATGACGAGTCTTGTCAAGATCTAACGTATACGAACCCACAACATGTAACAACTTAGATTGATCTATCTCGGCTATGATAAGCGAGATAGATCTAGTAGCACTGATAAGATGAACAATGAAAGTACTAGAAGCAACTAGATCTATGATAAGATAAAGCCGAGACTTCTCAATCTAAATTGGGCAAAAAAGTGTGTGCAAACATAATTGAATAAATAAATAAAGCGAGATAAGAACATGCACCACTTGGTAACTTAATGAATTCATTAGATTTGCTAGATCTAATGAAGCCGATAACTAGCTCTTAGCGGACCTTAGCCCACCGGATGGCTCATGATCGACAAAAGAACCCTCTTGCCCCTAATAGCTTAAATCCGCTGACGATACTAAGCGTGAGCAAGACTTCTTGCAATAATCTAAATCCGCCCGACGATACTAGACATGGTGCAAGGTTGCCTGTACTTTACGGAGGTCGACGGGTCGATGAGTCCTCTCGGATAGATCGGCGACACGATTTGGACTCGAAGGGTGGCGGGCCAAGGCGCGAGGCCGGGTTTGTTGTATTTGATTTGGTAGTCGTTTACGGTTGCGTGGGGTCTTATATTTATACCCCGGGCTTTGACGAGTCCTAACTAATTATGAATAAATGTAACTAAATATCTAGCTAAGATACATTGTCCTCCAAGTCTTCTCGAGTCGTGAAATTGCACGTGACGTGGGCCCCTCGTCCTCGAATATCTTCCTTGACGCTCCACGCTTGCGAACCATCTCATGCTCGGCTCCTTTCGGACTCGGGTTCCTTAGCCGAATAACGGCTTCCCCGAATGCTATAGTGTCCTTTGCTTGTCTTTTGCTAGCCGAATGACCTCTTACCAAATCATCGTGCCTTTGGTCCATCGGTCATCCAGGCTCTACCAAATTTTGGTGTTAACATATGCCCCCTCAATTTTAGAGTAAAAGAGGCTCTTTTGCTCGAAATTGACCATGATCCGCAAAAAACTTCGGGCCAAACCTTTCTTGGGCTAAAATTAATAAGACCCATTTTTTTGGAAGTTTCCGCAACACTGTTTTTCAGCCCTTCAATTGCTTCTTTGGGACTCGTACCACCGAAATCTCCCCCAATGCGAATCGGCAAGCCGGTTGCTTCCGCTTCCCAAGATAATCACCGAATGGATCTCTTGCTTTCTCCACGGCTATTCGAATCCACCTCTTGGCCTTCCTTTTTGTATATAAATACTGAGGCGAACTCCTTGACCAAGAGCAGACCATCGGACTTCGCTCATATTCCCTAGCTTTTTTTCTCTTTTTCTTTCAAGATCCGAAGTGTTAGGCTAGCTCTAACTTTCTACGCAATGGAGTAAGTTCTTTTTACGTATTGCTTTTGACACTTATCTTATGCCGGGCCCGACTCTCTTTTTCAATGATTTTCAAGTCCTCGTGATGCCAAGATCGCGGAACTCCGCCGCCATCTCGCAATGGCGTAAGAGGCACTCGGGGGTGAGCGGGAGGCACATGAGCAAACGATTGAAGACACCGAGAAGATGTAAAAGAGGAATATGACAAACTTGATGAAGCCGGGGGCGCTATGTGCGGACTAGCAATAGTAAGCCTTTGGCCGCAATCTCGATGGATTCTCCTTCATGATCCCCTTTTCCTAAAACAACTCTCCCTTGTAGGCGTGGCGAGGAGATTCAACCGCCGATTGAGGCCACAGGGCAGTGTGATTGAAGCACGAGATGCACGAGCCCGTTCATCGACGAAGAGGATGAATGCCGTGATTCGGGCCGTCGTCAAGGCTGTTCTTGTTGACATTTCTTAGCGCAATCAAATGAAGCATGTATAAAACCCATCCCCAATAACCGCCCGAAAATGCGCCCGACATTCCCAAGTAAAACCACCATGTCGGTGATCCGAAAGGGATTGTCAGCGGGATAGATCTTGCCATCTTAGATATTTCATCGCAGCGCCGCGGATCTATCATTGTAGCATTTCACCCGGAAGTATTGAGGGGTATCGTTATTTATATTTTCCCAAAGGAAGGCATGTGATTATTAAGCTAGCATGGCATCTCGAATAGAGGAACATGTGTTTGCTTAGACCAAATTGTTCATACTTGAGGGGGTAAGCAATAACGGTTTATGGATAGTGTGACACACACTTTAGAATCCACCAAAGAAAAGGATAAAGAAAATAGATAAAGAATCAACAAATAACCTAATGGAGTAATTCTAATGTATCTAGTCATGGCCATACAAATGAATAGTTAGGATCATATGTAAACCGATTTAATCATGGTTAGGTCCGGGATAACGGGGAGACTCCCTCGATACCATACGCCCGATAGGAAGCATTTACGAACTCTTACAAAGACACACGTAGCGTGGGGGATTTCAAGGGGACGGTCAAGGCTTGTCACGACCAAGCCGCCTACCCCCCTCAATCGTGGCGTGCACTCATATCCGCAGTGTCGTATACAGGGCACCATGCCCGCATATTAGAGCACTACTCTTGCCC